>JAPCYP010000004.1:5350000-5892500 GCA_035048595.1 Echinosophora koreensis | reverse complement strand
GACCCCTTCTTCAAAACCAAGTGCAATTATAAGGCCATGGTAATTGAAGTTTCAATTGAAATATTGGACCAAAGTCTGATAGCTTCTTCTGAGTCCCTGGCAGATTTGCTTCTAATGTGGCATTTCCAATAATCCCATTTGAAAATCAATCTCTCACGTGGGCCACCCTTCAAAAGCAAGATATTCCAATCTGTTTTTTTTAATACAATTTTTATCCACATCCAATTTGATTTGGATCCAATCTTTTATCTTAATATCAATTGAATTATCTTTTAATCATAATAATCCAAATTCAAATTGATTTGTTGACATCTTATGCGGCTCTATCTAGCGGTTTAACTAATGTTTTGGTTCTTACACGTAACACGAATTTTGATTTTAATCCACATATGTAAAAGAAAAACTAGAAATGGGTCCCTACATGCGTCATCATTATCAAATCACTCTCCGCCGTTAGAAAGCGCCAACGATGTCAGTAAGGGTGTATATGTATCCTTGGATCATTTAGTAGATTGAGAACTTCATATATTTTATTAAATCAGGAGTGAAAATATCCTTAATTGTTGACTTTAAAGACAAACTTATTTTAGAAGAATCTTGTATGATAACGTCATGCTGCGGGCAAGAGTTATTTTGAATATTCACTATTGTCTCGCGGTTCGGGACAGAACGCTCTCGAATTTCTTGTGTCTGGCTCGCGGGGCGAGCCTGAAAGTCCTATAATTTCCTGATCAGCTGCAGCTCTGGCTTGCGGGCTGAGACCTTGAAATTCTCCTTTTTGCTTGTTTTCTTCAATTTTCCAAGTTCCCTTGAACTTTACTTTTAACCTGAAAATATAAAATAACATTAATTGCTTTATTTGACTCAAAAATAGCATAAATTACTAAAAACTACTTAAAAGACTCAAAACATTGGTTAGGGACAATTAAAGCTAAATTTGGGCGAAAACGATATTAAACTCGAATAATTAGCACAAAAATCGTTGCCTCACTAGCTATAAAACTAGATGAGTCAGAGGCTGATCATACATCAAATTTGTTCTACTCTTAGTTTTAATTTTAAATTAATGATGCTCTAAACTTAAGTTATTTTAAAAAAAAAAACAAAAAGTGGACAGAAGTTAATGTTATTACTTAAAAATTATTTTTATTTATATATAATATATATATATATATATATATATATATATATATATATATATATATATATATATATATATATATTATTTTCTTTATGTAACGTCTCTCTTTATCGAAAGGGATGACATGTTAGTTTATTACTAACTGGAATATAACTCTTGCCCGCAGCATGACGTTATCATACAAGATTCTTCTAAAATAAGTTTGTCTTTAAAGTCAGCAATTAAGGATATTTTCACTCCTGATTTAACAAAATATAAGAAGTTCTCAATCTACTAAATGATCCAAGGATACATACACACCCTTACCGACATCGTTGGCGCTTTCTAACGACGGAGAGTGATTTGATAATGATGACGCGTGTAGGGACCCATTTCTAGTTTTTTTTTTTTTTTTACATATGTGGATTAAAATCAAAATTCGTGTTACGTGTAAGAACCAAAACATTAGTTAAACCGCTAGATGGAGCCACATAAGATGTCAACAAGGATGACCGTTTGTCCATGCAAAACCGCCACTAATGAGTAATGACGTTAGCACCTCATGTAACGACAGAGACCGATATAGCAACAATAACATATGTAGTGACTGATTTCCAAATTTTGCACGTATGGAGACTAAAATCAATATCAATGTCACGTATACGAACTAAAACCTTGTTTAACATGCATTGTATATATTGTACTGTTTATGCACATACATCTTCTTCTTTTTTTTCTTTTTTTTTGTGCACCAAGGGTATCCTCCAACCGATAAATCGAGACGTAGAGATCACCAAATTGGGTTTGGTCTCTCCAACAAAGCCTTTTTCATACACATGGCAGGAGTCGAACCCCTGACATCATGCTTAAGTAACCCAATCATCTACCAACTATGATGGGTCTTATTGGTGCACTTACGACTTTATTTGGGTTCAGATAATTAATATCATGAAATTAAATATTAATAATTAAAAAAAGGTAAAGGCCCATTTTGGTCGCTGACAAAAGATGCGGTGTCCATTTAATTTAAGTCTCTGACAAAAAAAAAAAACTACTTTGTTAATCCCTGACAGTTACTAACGTGGGACAAGTTAGTCCGTATGTTGACTTCCGTTACCCAGCCTCAGTTAAGTTGTTGACATGGCCGTTAAGTCGTCCTAGCTGGCCGTTAGCTTTGCCCAGGTGGATTTAATTTAATTTTTCAATTTTTTAATTCTCCAAGGGATCAAAACGTCGTCGTTTTGGTCCCTGACAAAAGAAGAAATCAACTTCTTCTTCCTTGACTTAGCAGCCTCACCACAAACAAGAACCCTAATTCTCCCTTCCTGCAATTTCGCCCCAGTCTCATGCTTAAGAACCCTATTATTTCCCCCATCCACAAGCGCAATAACCCATAAGATTATCCCCAAACTTGACTTCGCCTCTTTCAATTTTTTCTCGGAATATGAGTTGCGGTTCCAATCCAATGTCCAAGGGCGAGCATAGCTGGAGTGCTTCTTCAAGCATTGCAACTCCAAAATTTAATCCTCCAATTTGTATTTGCAAGAAACCATGTGTCATCTACATTTCAAGAACTATAAAGAACCCAAATAGAGCATTCTATGGGTGCCCAAATTATAATAAGGTAAAGAAATCCTTCTTTCTATGGCTTCCCCTTATTTTTTGGGTTACATTGCTTACTGTTTGATGGTTGCAGGAGAACAAACCTTATTGTGAAAAGTTTGATTGGGTGGATGAATATGAGGAGAAGTAGCAGAAGCTGCTGTTAATGGCGAAATTTGAAGAAGGGAGAATTAACCGGTTGGAGATGGACATTGGTGACAACAAACCAAAGATGATTCAAATGCAACTCAAGATGAGTGAAATACATCACAAGATGAGTGAAATGCAATTAAACGTGAATGAAATGCAATTGAAGATCAATGAAGTTATGCATCTCCAAAGATCTCTTGGATTAGTGATAAGGGTTGTGATTGTTGTTGTGGTTATGATAGCTTGTGTTTGGAAGTCAGTCTAAGTGTTTGTAACAAATATACTTCACTTTGTTATTCTAAGTGCTGTTAACCTTAGTGTTATTAAGTTAGTCTAAATGTTGTTACCAATTGTCTTTAATTATGGTAATGAAATGTGTTTGGCTTTAGTAATGTTCACTTGTGTGTTAGCAATTGCGTTTATAAGTATTAAAGTAAAATGACAACAATAATGAAAAAGGTAAAATGACAATGAATCAAATTAAACTCCAAACTTTATTGATCATTTCCAAAATATATTGTACTAAATTACATCATCATCATGCATCAAAAGTTCCTAAGAAAAGTGTAACAAATGTACTTCATAGCCCCCAAAAAGTGTATAAGTTCTATGCATCCCCAAAAAAATGTATCCATAAACAGCCCCAAAAATAAGTACAAAATACTATGCATCTCCCATAAACATCAAAATCCTATACATCCCCCAAAATCCATCCCAGCCTTCACTTGCTGGTTGAGTGCTTCTTTGCAATTGGTGGCTTAAGTCTAGGTGGTGGCCTCATTGTAGCTGGTGGCCCAGGTAGTCTTGGTGGCCTAAGTCCAGGTATTGGCATGAACGTCATCTCACTAGTAGTTCCTTGCAGTCTTGGTGATCTGTAAGGCCTCGTTGGTGCTCCTGGTGGCTGAATTGAAAGGGTTCCCACTACACTAGATGGTGTGAATGAAGGTGGCATAGCGGGTGATGTCCCTTGAGCAGATGGCCTAATAGGAAGTGGCCTGATAGCAGGTTGTGGAGGTGAAGGTGGACTTCCCAATGATTGTTCCTGAAATGCAGTTTAACCAACATTACATCAAACCACACAATGCATCAAACCAGAATTACACCACCAGCTTATGCAGTTAAACAGTACAGAAAAAGTCCCTGACAATTACTATTGTGGGACATTATAGTCCACAACAATGTTTAAAGTGAGACTAACTAGTCCCTGACAATTAGTATCGGGGGGCGCATTAGTCCTTATGTGACTGATATCAACTTGTGTTACAACATGTGGTTCTTATACTGCTTCTGTGCTCTGTACTCCTTGTGTTGCAGGACTCTGAAACAAGTTAATCCCAATAAATGAGCCAGTTAATGAGATTTGGAAAAAATCAATCAAATTATGGATTAAAAACCAAAGAGTTTCTGAAAATGCACAACCTGTGTTGTAGTTTCAGCTGAAGGATGAGATTGTGACAATGGAACTTCTTCTTGAGTGGTTGCCTACTTTTTCCTAACCCACCTTTTATTAGCAAATCCTGGCCTAGCAGATCCTTTGCAAGTCTTTTCATAATGCCCAGTTTCATCACACTTGTAGCACACCACCTCATAGGCCTTATTGACTTTGTGTTGCTGACTGCCTGGCACATCTTCTGAGTAAGGATCCTTCCTCCTGTGCTTCTTTGGTCTGCCATTAGGCCTTTTGATCTTAGGAGGCTATGGCTTTGGGTGGTCAGTATTGTCTCCATACTCCCTGCTGGCAATAGGTTTGATGAAGTGCTCGTATGTTGTATTCACAACTTCCATAGTCAACCATTGATGCACATAATCTTCTGGCCTCTCATTATTTCATGCTATGGCAGCAATAGCATAATGACATGGCATCCCAGTCAACTGCAAACTTGGCATGTGTAAGTCTTCAGGGTAAGGTTGACCCTAACCTTTTTCCTATGCCCCTCAACCTCAAATTTCTCATTACTTGGATCACCTGTCCAGGTTGGTGTCCAACCATTGCTCTCTTTCTTCAGCTTTTCGAGCCTCTTCTTTTGAGTTGGTGGCAAATTCCCTTTCACAGAACTTAGTTGCCTTCTGTGTTTGGCTGTCCTCCTCATCAGATAACACCTCAGCTCTTCTAACATACTCAAGATGGGCTTCTCCCTGCATCTGACAATCTTGTCGTTCCATGATTCACACATGTTGTTGGTAATGTTATCCAACTTAGGCCAATGACTGAAATAGGCCTTTACCCTTAAAAAATTTTAACAAGTATTTTAGGCTTTGGTTACATAACATAACATTGTGTTTGAAACGACTGAAAGCTGGTGGAAAGAAAAGGGACGGATAGAAAACACAATAATCAAGAAAAATTCTCATGTTTGGTTAGCAGAGAAAAGGGAGAGGGGAGAGAAAAAAAAATGTGGGACCCACCCTTTTTTTGTTCTCCCCAAAATGGAGAGAAAACATGTGAACCAAGATACTACACAGGAACCGAGGCATGGAAAGCAAAAATAGCTGACATTCTCGTGTGAAAAGACCATCAACAAATTAATTTTATTTTTAAAATTATTGTATGAGGATATTTTGGTCATTTCCTAAATATGTTTTTTTTTTCTTTCCTCTCACTCTCTACTCAACCAAACAAAGGGAGAGAAAATGTTTTATTTTCTCCTACTTTCTTTCCTACCAAACAACTAAACAATCATCTTATTTTCTACTCTTTTTCTTTCCCTTCCCTTTCTTTTCTTCCACTTTCTTTCCTCTCACTTTCTCCACTGCAACCAAACAGAGTGTAAGAGTGTGTTTGGGAAAGATTATTTTCCCTTGTTTCAGCTGTTTTTTAGCTTAAAAGCTATTTCATAGATAATCTAACATGTTTAACATTTTGCTTAAATTAATAAAAAAGCTTTTTTTAGGGGAAAAAGCTGTTTTATGCCATCTAGTTTTTTCTAGCTTAAGATTATTGTGATTTGATTATTTTTCATTCTCAAAACACTCTTCCATGTTTACCCCTACAAAACTTATTTCTAAACAAATATTATTAAATTATACAAATAACTCCATACCCTTTTTCGTAATTTATTATATAAAAGTGATTTTTTTTGCACCACCCAAACGAAATAGATTATCTTAAAATTGCTTTTCAGCAAACAGACCAAAAAAAAAAAACAGATTTTGATTATAATCGATTATCACAATAATCGATTATACAAAATTTGATTATCAGCATAATCTTTTTTTTTCCAGCTTTTCCAAACACACTGTAAATGTGTTGTGCAGGCAATACCTCCAATGCATCATCATACACTCTACAAGTAAGAATCTAGTTGCTTCAAATAATATTTTCATCATGCAAGGAGTAAGACTCATTTCTTTCACTTGGTTCACAATCTTGAGAAAAATTAAGCTTTTCTTGTCAATGATCTGCGTTATTATTCTAAACAGTAATAATTGATTCATGAACTCCTTTTCTTAATACAACATTGGCATTAAAAGTGTTCCAGAATGCTTGAAAAATGTTCAAGAGCCAAAGTGAACTTGTCATCATTTATTGAAACAAAATTTGAAAGCAAACAAAAAGAATGAAAATGAGTTGTTTGCATAACCTTTCTTCAGGAAAAAAGGATGAACAACTATGGTTTTGAAAATATTAAACCTTGAAAACTGAAAAACCCGTAATTTAGACTCATAAAAGCTAAAGTTTTTGTCAGGATCAAAACAATGCAAGCTAGGGCATTCTTGGGATGTTTAATGCCTAAGCATGCGAGAACCATTTTTTCTCGAAGAATTTAATCACCAAGTCTGTATTTTTTTCCTCCCATGAGTTTCAAATCTGGCATAATCGCAGGATGAAGCAGCTTGTCTCGGTTAGACTCAACACAACGCGTTATTTGGAGTTTAAAATAATGACAAGCTAAGTATGAAGAAAAACTTCTCCTAACCTTGGATTAAATATTGTATGTTGCTCTTACAAGGGGCAAACATACTTATAAAGCACTATTGTTCATACAAAAGACAGAGAAACTCAGCCAACAAAAACCAGCAACTGAGGCTAATAATTACAAGATATGGTATATGATTATTCTTTTGATTTCCATCCAAACATAAAATTTAGGTTAAGAATGTATTACAATACTCCAACAAAATAAAAATAGTCCCTTGAAGTGTTTAATTAAGACTGTTATTGCTGAAGGAAATGATCTCTGGACAATTTCTTCTTGAATTGAAAAATAAAATACAGCAGGATGGATCTACTCATGTAGCTGGGGAAATTTTATACAAGCAACACCTTGTTAGCCAGCCGGTTCAATGGCATACGTGTGGAACAGTATTGTTACTTCAGTTTCTATTCAGGTTCTTGTATTGGGGTTATAATACAGGGGATGAATGTTTTTCCTCTTTTCTTTTTTTTAGCTGGGCTATTTTTTCGTGTAACAATACAGGGAGCAAAGCTAATGTAAATCTGGTTCTGACTTTTATGTTCTATGGATGAATGAGGATGGATGAGAATTACTTAAGATTTGCTTATCTTTTTTGTAATTGTATATGAGTTAGAGTATCCCTTGTCCTCTATCAATAAAATCTTTGCTTTAAAAAAAAGTGTTTGATTGATACTGTTTAAAGGCATTCTTTAACAAGCAACCAGAAAAAAAAAAAAAAAGTGTTTGATTGATACTGTTTAAAGGCATTCTTTAACAAGCAACCAGAAAATTTTGGTTTCAGTGAATTTAATAATTTATATTGGTTTTTCGCTAAAACCTTACCGTCTATTATTGTAGCATCCTCTCTTTTCACTAATAATGAATATGTTCCTTCAAGAAAAAAAATAAAATCATGGCATCATATAATCATTTAAAACAAGCTAAAATGCAGCAGTAAATATAACTGGAATAAGACTGTCAAAAGGAAAATAAATGCTGATTTGCCATACTTGAGCTGAATCGGAGAATAAAAGAACAAAAGATGATTAATAATGCAATGTACTTATGCACCAAAAGACATGTAGATCAGAGGGTAGGCACTTTCATTGTCAATTCATTTCATTCATTACCTTGAACCAATATTTATCTTCTATCACTCAGCAAGAGCCAATTTAGCCTGATACAACTTCAATAGCTCATCAGTATCCTTCTTCTCATGACAAAGGATGAACTTACCCAAGAAGACCTCTTCAACAGTCTTAAATATTGTACTCAAGTTTAGCTGCTTCACCAAACCCTTTGACATCAAAACTAGAATAACAGAACCCCTTGGAATAATTCGTTTTTCCAAGCTCAAGGTTAGCACTACTGGATTCTGGGCAATAGCAGATGGTTCACAGCCCAATTTGTTCACCAGAAAATCCATGACCGCCTCAAGCTTACTGTCTGATACTGACATACAGAATGGATGGAGTCTAAATGCTGCACGAAAATCATCATCAGTCCAACCCCAGCTTCTATAACTACTTTCCTTCCTCGCCCACGTGGATCCGATTATGCATATCTTTACATGAATAGCTGCAAAAAATCGCTTCCTCAAAGGATCAAACTCCAATTTCTTCACTTCCTCCACTGCCTCCTTAAATTGCTTGGTAGGTGCTTTCAAAGAGCGAGGGTAGTATTCTATGAATTGAACAATATGTGATTCAGGAACTCCTCCTTTCCTCAGGAGTTCAATATTTGGTAAAATGCAGCTGTTAAAGCCATACAAAATACCCGAATGACGTATAGCAGTTTTCATCAATTTGTGTTAACACTTGAATAAATTGTTGAAGAAATCATAAGAGGGGATAATTTCATTCTCCAAGCTGCTCATGAGGAAGGTAGGGGATTTTGATACGAGGGTGAGTATGTTAGAATCAGAAAAGCCTTTGGACTTCAAAAATTCAATTTTGGGCAGAATGAACTTATCAGGATCAGATGATTGAAGAAGCGATGGGACTGATCTAATGATACTTCACACCCCGGTTTGTGAGAAACAAAGGTTCTTGAAGAACTCAATCACTGAGTCTGGTTTTTCCCGAGTTTTTAAATTTATGTTCTTAGAAATTGAAGCAGCTCGTTGTGCCGAGAAGCCACAAGTGTCAACGAGGTATGAGACTGTAAAAGAGGGACCTTTTGATTTTGAAGTGTTGGAGATGAATCTCAAAGAAATCCATGAAAATGGTTGGTTTCGAGAGAAAACCAGTTTTGGAGAAATGGTGCTGCTAAGAAAATAAAGCATTGGAAGAATGAATTGAACTCACCAATCAGTATGTTCGTTGGGATCAAACTCTAATTTGATTCTCCACGAACCCTAAACCATTTTCTTCAGAATTCTTCTTGGCGGGGAGAGAAAGATGATTTAGTGTGTTGCCTGAGCTTACCAAAACGCACAGTCGTTCCCAGCTTAATCGAGCTTAAGGCTATTTGGGAGTTTTGGAGAGGATAGAGTGGAATGGTTAGTAATAAAGCAGTGTAGGGTGGAATGGAGTCGAGTGGTAAAAATATACCACTTTATTGTTTGAGAGTTTTAATGAAGAAATTAAGGGACATCCCACTCCATTGTTTGAATATGGTGAATTACAAATTTTATTTCTAATACTACCATTTTAATGTTTCATTGTTCATAATTATGTTTTGTTTAAAAGGGTTAAAATCATAAATTTGTATTTAATAATAAAAAAGTGGGAGGTATTCCATTCCAAACCCCCCAAATTGGAGGGTATAAAAGATAGAGACTTTAGATGGTTTAGAGTGGTTTGGCTTCTCATCCACAACCATTCCACTCCATTATTTTTAAAATTCCCAAACAATGGGTGAAGGCTTCCTTATCATTCCACTCCATTACTAACCATCACACCTCATCCTTCGAAACATAGCCCAGACATTATGTTTGGGAGTTTTGATGATGATGGAGTGGAATGGTTAGTAATAGAGTGGTTAGGAGTGGAGTAGAGTTGAGTGATAAAAGTATATTACTCCATTGTTTGGGAGTTTTAACGAATGAATTGAGGGACATCCCACTCCATTGTTTAGTCACAATGGTAAGTAATGGAGTGGGGTGAATTACAATTTTTTTTTTTTCAATACTACTCTTTTTATGTTTCATTGTTCATGACAATGTTTTGTTTACAATGGTTAAAATTGTAAAATTGTAGTTAATAATAAAAAAGAGGGAGATGTTCCATCCCAAACCCCCCAAATTGGAAGGTATGAAAAATAGAGGTTTTGGATGGTTTAGAGTGGTTTGACTTCCCATCCCCAACCACTCCACTCCATTGTTTTAAAAACTCCCAAACAATGGGTGAAGGGATATTTACCATTACACTTCATTACTAACCAATCCACCCCAGGCTATGTTTCGGAGATGAAGTGAGATGGTTAGTAACGGAGTGGAGTGACGAAAATCCATTAAAGCATTGTTTTGGAGTTTTCTCATTAATGGAGTGAGATGATTGAAGATGGTAAGCCAAATCACTCCATCCCATAAAAAATCTCTCATTTTCATACCTCCAAAAATTTATTTCATTCTCTTTTTAAACTTCCAAATAATAGGGTGGAATGGTCTTACCTTTCCATTCTACTCCATTATTAACCACTCACTCCATCCCCTTAAAAACTTACAAACATAGCCTAATCGATATGTAATACTTGAGTGGAGTGTTTAGTTCCAATCTAGCTACTTCAGAATTGAAAGAGGATAAAGTGTTCACCCTTTTTTTTTGTTGGTTTCCTCTTCTCATTAGATATATGAGAGAGTGTGTGAAACTAATATGTGTGATAGTATTAGACGTTTAAGCGAAGATTCTAGATAATAGTGTTTTTTCATGCACATAAATTTAGGAATCAAACTCAGGAATATATGTTTAAGGGAATTAAGTTTCTTTCATTTGGACCTACACACATTACTATAAAATGATTAGCTTTAATATCAAACCGATTTAGTGCGATTTTCATCGGATCTTTCTATTCAATAATCGTTGAATGGGTATTTGAAATAGTTTATAGAGAATATTATATTTATTTAAACTTAGGTGCCTTCTACTCTTCTAGGATAAGAGAGCAAGTAAGTCCTTCACCCACGAGGGAACAAATTGACTTGCTATTATAGGTAATTTTGGTGGTCATCTGGATTTTAGCATGAAGCGCTAGAGAATATGGTACATGGATGTATCGCTATTTTAGACCATTAGATATAATATTAAAATAATAAATGGTTTAGATTTGATGGTAAATAAAATGCAAATGACAACTTTATCCTTACCCATCTCACCCACCACCTCTCACCATTCTCTCTTCCTCTCCGCCTCATTCCCACTCCCTCATCCTTTTGATGCAAATGACAAATTTGCATTTTAAGAGTAAATTTGATTCATTTCCAGCCGCTACCACGTGGCTCCTTCCACCAGAGGAAGAACAATGTGGCAAAAATCATCCCAAAAGTAGTAATTAGTTTGCAAAATAACCCTAACTTGTCAATCTCCCAAGAATGTATATGAGAACTTTAAATTCTAGATTATATTCCTTTCGGGGAACAGATCCTGGGAAAATTTACTAATTTTTCGTATATAATTGATGCCATCCGTAATATCCTATAAAATTACGAAATGAACCAACACACATTCAAGATCGGTTGATGTTGATGTGGGTTTTAACGGGTTTTTGTTTTTGTTTTTTTTTTTTTTTTTGCGCGTGAATTTGATGTAGCCATTGAAGCTTGGAGGCAACAGATAGTGAGAACTGGAGCAGAAGGGTCGGGATAGTGAGAATGGCCAATCAGAAGGATGCAATTTTTTTGTACCAACTTTTTTGGTACTGGAGCAGATCTGGTGGGGGTAAGGATGAGGTGGTGGTGGCCAGTGAAGTGGTGGTGATGGATGGGATAGGGGTGGTGGTGACGGGTGGGAACCAGGTGACGATGATGAAGGACCATGGAAAGTTGTTGACAATGGACAAAGAGAGGTCATTCGATGGAACCGGAACGACAGGTCACCTGGAATTGATCTCAGCCACTAACTTATTTAATTAATACATCAAACGGTTAGTTTTACTCCATCACTGATGAGGGACTTATTTGCTCCCTCATGTTAGCAGTCACCTTAAGCTTATAATAACAAATTATAAAAATTACTTATAAAATATTTCACAAGAATAGTTGAGTTTGTGTGTTGTTGTGGAACCTCTCACGATACTTGTGAGGTAGTTACGAAGTTTATGGGTAGATGGCGATACGACCAATTAGTCTCGATAGTGGCAGTAGTGGCAAAAGTCTCATCGGCAGTGAGAAAAAACAAAATCAAACAATTGCACTGGAGCAAAGAATGGAGTTTCGAATTGTATGTCCAATTTAAGAGAGAAAGATCTTGAGGGATTTTTGAAATTATATCTCTGGAGGTGTCATTTCAAATTCTACATAAAATTACCTAAAAAAAAACTTATCATTTTGAAAAGTCTTTCTTTTATGTCCAAACAAGTTTTTTGATTCCCCTCAACAAATACATAGTCTTGTTAAAAATCCTTATCTAAACACACTCTAATAGGTTTTTTTTCCTTTTGAAATTGTACCCTTAGACATCTTATAAGAAATTAAATTATAAATTATTAAATGAATATTAAACATTTTATATCTTAAAAGTATAAAAAAACATTTAATTTATTTTTTAACAATGCATCCCCTACGACACACATGACCAAAATTCTAAATTTAACATCCAACTTCTTAACATTAAAAAATTAAAAAATTATCATTGATACTATTGGTTAAAGTAAGGTTTTTGTTCCTATATGTGACGTTGAGTTTGATTTTAGCCATCATACGTACAAAATTTGGAAATGAGTCCTACATAATATGTCGTCCTTACCAAATCGGTTACATGAGGTGTCAATGTTGTTAATAGTGATAATATATGGACAAGCAGTGGCATCCTACTCAGAGGCAGACCTTAATGTAACAACGGGGAGCAACGACTCCCCCAAAAAAAATTCACAAATTTTTTAAAGAAAAAATTAATGGCTTGCTCCCCCCAATTTAAAGATAAAAATTAATGACACCCTTATCCTATTAACAAATACAAGTGTTGTGATTTCATGAATGCAATCTAAGATATCTTCCAAAAAGAACTCTATAGACTTTCCTAGGTTTCGTTTGCAATCTACGATGCAATCTCTAATTTTCTTTTGAAATCTGCTTCACTTTCCGTGTTTCAAAAGTTCCCTTTTTTTGTTTGATTATTTTGCTTATTCATTTTTTATTAGATCGAGTTATTGATTTATGGACTTTTAATAAATTGCTATGTAATTATTTTCCGATGTTTTAGGAGTGTTACAATTTTTTGAAAAGAAAAAAAAGGTTAAAAATAAAAAAATTGAAGTAGTTTTCAAAGAGTTCAATTGTTATGCATTAACAGTGTAAAGTTTTTTACATTATCAACCAATTAGAAATCATGAGATGTGTAACTTTTAAGGTAGTTAATACAAGATTCAAACATTTTTTTTTAATGATGTGTCAAATTTCTGATTAATTGGCAATGTAAAAAATCTTTACACTAACAATGCATACCAATTAAATCATTTTCACATAGGAAAAGGGTCAAGCAAGATGAAAATTGTATAGTTTTAACATCTTCACTTTAAAAGCATTTTCTAATCGCTAAGGTTGGTGATATTCCCTGACCTTGTAAGGGGCGTGCCTTCCCCCAATCTAAACTTAAAAAAAAAGCATCTTCTAATGATCAAATAGTTCAATATGATGAACAACCTTTTGATTAAATTATATATGGTTCATATGAATTTTAATTATATTATTTTAGTTAGTAACTAGTGGCTCCCCCAAAAATCTCTATCAAGATCCGCCACTGATCCTACATGAATCCATATGGCATTTTAACTAATGTTTTGGTTCCCATACATAAAGCGGATTTTAATATTAGCCTCCATATGTAAAATAATCTGGAAACGAGTCCCTACATGTGTCATTGTTACTAAATTGCTCTCTATTGTTAGCCAAGATGTGGATACACCATTACTTACCCACTTTAGAGACAATATACTTTATTACCAAGAGTTTATATACCCTTACTTGAACCTTACCTGCCCACTTACTTTAGAGATCTCCGTTAAATAATAGGTGGGTATAAACTTTTGTTTGAGAAGTATGGATGCACGAATTAATGATCTGGTTTTCATAGGGTGTGACTCTAAGTGCGATGTTGTTGTTGCTTGTTGTTTGTAACTGAAATGTGGTTTGACAATGTAACGGTCTCATTGACATTTTACATCAAATTTGTTATACTCTCAATTTTTAAATTAAATTAATTATGGTCTAGATTTAAGTTATTTTTTTTAAAAAAAGAGTGGACAAAGGTTAATGTTATTACTTAAAATTTACTTTTATTTAATTATATATAATATTTATATTATTTCCATTATGTAACATCTCTCTTTATTGAAAGGGATGACATGTTAGTTTATTATTAACTAGAATATAACTCTTGCCCGCAGCATGACATTATCATATAAGATTCTTTTAAAGTAAGTTTGTCTCTGAAGTGGGTAAGTAAGGATATTTCCACTCCTGATTTAATAAAACATATAAAGATCTCAATCTACTAGCTAAAAAGCTAGCTTATTGAATTTGAAGTATTTGATAAAATTAACGGTTGAACTAGCTTATAAATATAAAATGATATAAAAGGACATATTTATTACATGCATAGTAAAGTGAGAATTTCATTAAATGAATGAGAGTAAAAACAAGAAAAAAAGTCAATAAGCTATAAGCCATAAGCTAAATAAAATAGCATATGAAGAAAAGTTATAACCTAATGAGATAAACTTTTTTACCAAACACCTATATTTCAGTCAAACGAGCTTATAAGCGAGTCAATTAAGTTATAAGCTAGCTTCTTAGACTTGCCAAACAGAGCCCAAATAATCCAAGGATGTATATACACCCTTACCAACGTCGTTTGCGCTTTCTAATGACAGGGAGTGATTTGGTATTGATGACGCATGACGCATGTAGGGACTCATTTCCAGTTTTTTTACCGGTGTGGTTTAAAATCAAAATCCGCGTTACGCGTAAGAACTAAAACATTAGTTAAACAACTAGATGGAGCCACATAGGATGCCAACAAGGACGACTGTTTCTCCATGCAGGACCACTACTAACGGCGTTAGCGCCTCATGTAACGACAAGGTCTGCTTTGGTAACGACACATCCAGGAACTGATTTCCAAAATTTACACGTATGGGGACTAAAATCAAAATCAATGTCATGTATACAGACCAAAACCTTTTTAACATATACTATATATAAAATAAAATAAAAAACTACTGTTTATGCACATACACCTTTATTTGGGTTCAGATCATTAATATCATGAAAATATTATTAATTAAAAAAATTTAACAAGTATTTTAGACTCTGGTCACATGACATACTTAATATAAATGTGTTGTGCGGGCAATACCTCCAATATATAACAGTAAGTCTGAACCAGTGCATCATCATACACTGCATGTAAGAATCTAGTTGCTTCAAATAATATTTTCATCATGCAAGGAGTAAGATTCATTTCTTTCACTTCGTTCACAATCTTCAGAAAAAATAAGCTTTTCTTGTCAATGATCTGTGTTATTATTCTAAACAGTAATAATTGATTCATGAACTCCTTTTCTTAATACAACATGGGCATTAAAAGTGTTCAAGAATGCTTGAAAAATGTTCAAGAGCTAAAGTGAACTTGTCATCTTTAATTGAAACAAATTTTGAAAGCAAACAAAAAGAATGAAAATGAGTAGTTTGCATAACCTTTATTCAGGAAAAAAAGGATGAACTATGGCTTTGAAAATAGGCAAAATAAGTAAATTGGTCCTATACGTTTATTTTATTTTTCACATTGGTCCTATAAGTTTTATTTTTCTCAAATTGGTCCTATACGTTACGTTTCGTTTCCATGTTAGTCATTCCTGTTAATTTCGACTTAACGCCGTCAGTTCAAAAGCCACGTGACCGTCTAACATGATAGCCACGTCAGGTCAAAATTGACGGCGATAGGTCAAAATTGACGGAAAGGACTCATGTGAATGCAGAACGTAACTTATAGGACCAATTTGAAAAAAAAAAAAAAAAAACTTATAGGACCAATGCGAAAAATAAAATAAATGTCTAGGACCAATCTACCTATTTTGCCTTTAAAATATTAAACCTTGAAAACTTTAAAACCCGTAATTTAGACCCATAAAAGCTCAAGTTTTTGGGGACAAAGTTTTTGTCAGGATCAAAACAATGCAAGCTAGGGCATTGTTGGGAAGTTTAATGCCTAGGTATGTGAAAACCATAGTTTCTCGAAGAATTTAATCACCAAGTCGGTATTTTTTCCCCCATGAGTTTCAAATCTGGAATAATTGCAGGATGAAGCAGCTTGTCTCGGTGAGACTCAACACCATGCGTTATTTGGAGTTTAAAATAATGACAAGCTAAGTATGAAGAAAAACTTCTCCTAACCTTGGATTAAATATTGTATGTTGCTCTTGAAAGGGGCAAACATACAAAGCACTAGTGTTCATACAAAAGACAGAGAAACTCAGCCAACAAAATCCAAAGCACACCACTTGTAGCGAAAGATCTAAAATGTGCAAATAAAATAAGGCATCTCAAATAGTTAGATCCTATCCAACCCTGGAATTGTCAAACAACTGAGGCTAATAATTACAAGATATGGTATATGATTATTCTTTTGATTTCCATCCAAACATAAAATTTTGGTTAAGAATGTATTACAATACTCCAACAAAACAGTCCCTTGAAGTGTTTAATTGAGACTGTTACTGCTGAAGGAAATGAATTCTGCACAATTTCTTCTTGAATTGAAAAAATAAAGGTTAAAGTAATGTTTTGGTCCCTATACGTGACACTGATTTTCAATTTGGTCCCTATACGTAAAAAGTTATCAATTTGGTCCCTATACGTGACACTGGTTTTCAATTTGGTCATCACCGCTAATTGGTCCCGATATAAGAGGACCAAATTACAAATTATTGTCACATGTAGGGACCAATTCAACAAAAAAAAAAATTGAAATCGGTCCCTACATGTGACAATTATTTTCAATTTGATCCCTACATGTGATAATAATTTACAATTTGGTCACTCTTATATAGGGACCAATTAGCGGTGAGGACCAAATTGAAAACCAGTATCACGTATAGGGACCAAATTGATAATCAGTGTCACGTATAGGGACCAAATTGAAAATCAGTGTCACATATAGGGACTAAATTGATAACTTTTTACATATAAGGACCAAATTGAAAATCAGTGTCACGTATAGGGACCAAATTGATAACTTTTTACGTATAGGGACCAATTGAAAATCAGTATCACGTATAGGGACCAAAACATTACTTTAACCAAAAATAAAATACAGCAGGTTGGACCTACTCATGTAGCTGGGGAAATTTTATACAAGCAACACCATGTTAGCCAGCCGGTTCAATGCCATACGTGTGGAACAGTTCTGTTACTTCAGATTCTATTCAGGTTTTGTATTGGGGTTATAATACAGGGGATCAAAAATTTTTTCCTCTTTTCTTTTTTTGTAGCTGGGCTCTTTTTTTTTTTTTTTTTTTTCTGTTATAATACAGGGGGCAAAGCTAATGTAAATCTGGTTCTGATTTTTATGTTTTATGGATGAATCAGGATGGATGAGATTTACATAAGATTTGCTTTTCTTTTTGGCAATTGTGTATGGGTTAGAATACCCCTTGTACTTTTTTCAATACAATCTTTGCTTTTAAAAAAAAGTGTTTAATTGATACAGTTTAAAGGTATTCTTTAACAAGCAACCATAAAATTTTGGTTTCACTGAATTTAATAATTTAGATTGATTTTTCGCTAAAACCTTACAGTCTGTAATTGCAGTATCCTCTATTTTCACTTTTCACTAATAATGAATATGTTCCTTCAAGAAACAAAATAAAATCATGGCATCATATAATTATTAAAAAAAAGCTAAAATGCAGCAGCAAATATAACTGGAATAAGACTGTCAAAAGGAAAATAAACGCTGATTTGCCATATTTGAGCCGAATTGGAGAATACAATAACAAAAAGATGATTAATAATGCAATGTACTTAAGCACCAAAAGACATGTAGATCAGAGGGAAGGCACTTTCATTGTTAATTCATTTCATTCATTACCTTGAACCAATATTTATCTTCTATCACTCGGCAAGAGCCAATTTGGCCTGATACAACTTCAATAGCTCATCAGCTTCCTTCTTCTCATGACAATAGATAAACTTACCCAAGAAGTCATCTTCAACAGTCTTAAAAATCCTACTCAAGTTCAGCTGCTTCACCAAACCCTTTGACATCAAAACTAGAATAACAGAACCCCTAGGAAGAATTCGTTTTTCTAAGCTCAAGGTCGGCACTACTGGATTCCGGGCAATAGCAGATGGCTCACAGCCCAATTTGTTCACCAGAAAATCCATGACCGCCTCAAGCTTACTGTCTGATATTGACATACAGAATGGATGGAGTCTAAATGCTGCACGAAAATCATCATCAGTCCAACCCCACCTTCTATAACTACCTTCCTTCCTCGCCCACGTGGATCCGGTTATGCATATCTTTACATGAATAGCTGCAACAAATCGCTTCCTCAAAGGATCAAACTCCAATTTCTTCACTTCCTCCACTGCCTCCTTAAATTGCTTGGTAGGTACTTTCAAAGAGCGAGGGTAGTATTCTACAAATTGGACAATATGTGATTCAGGAAGTCCTTCGTCCCTCAGGAGTTTGATATTTGGTAAAATGCAGCTGTTAAAGCCATACAAAATACCCGAATGACGTAAAACAGTTTTCATCAATTTGTGTTCACCCTTGAACAAATTGTTGAAGAAATCATAAGAGGGGATAATTTCATTCTCCAAGCTTCTCGTGAGGATGGTAGGGGATTTGGATACGAGTGTGAGAATGTTAGAATCAGAGAAGCCTTTGGACTTAAAAAATTCAATTTTGGGGAGAACGAATTTATTAGGATCCGACGTTTGAAGGAGCGATGGGGCTGATCTAATGATACTTAATACCCCGGTTTGTGAGAAACCAAGGTTCTTGAAGAACTCAATCACTGAGTCTGGTTTTTCCCGAGTTTTTAATTTTATGCTCTTAGAAATGGAAGCAGCTCGTTGTGGCGAGAAGCCACAAGTGTCAACGAGGTATGAGACTGTAAAAGAGTTACCTTTTGGTTTTGAAGTGTTGGAGATGAATCTCAAAGAAATCCATGACAATGGGTGGTATTGAGAGAAAACCAGATTTGGAGAAACGGTCCTGCTAAGAAAATAAAGCATTGGATTTTGGAGTGAGAGAATGAATTGATCTCACCAATTAGTATCTTCGTTGGGATCAAGCTCTAAGTTGCATGCTCCACCAAACCCTAAACCCTTTTTTCTTCAGGCTTTCCTCTTGGCGGGTGAGAGACGTTGAGTATATTCCGTAAGCTTACCCCAAACGCACGGCCGTTCCCAGCTTAATTGAGCTTAAACGACATGTAATACTTGAGCGGAGTGTTTTTAGTTCTAGGCTTGCCACTTTCAAAATTGAAAGTGGATATTGGATAAAGCGTTAAACTTTTTTGTTTTTGTTTTCTTTATTCACCCGACAGAAGATAAACTAATCTTTTGAAATAGTGTTAGGAGTGGAATCTCCTCTCCATAATTTTTTTTTACATATTAATTCAAATATTAATTTCGGGGGGAGTTATAAGGTTGGTTAAAGTAGTTTGGGGGAGGAACATAGGGTTTGGAGTGCTAAGATGGTCATGAGTTCAATTCCTCACTAACATAACATACTAATAATTAACATTTGCCTATCAAGTGTTCTTGGTACATGTTTTTTCTCATGTTCAAGTGTTATGCGATCCGGTAAACAGAGGACCTACAAGACTTTTTATATGATTTGTTTCGGGGGTTTTACAGGGTCTTATACGGGCTTTTTTTTTATTGATAAATGTTAGTATGTTAGTTGTTAATTTTTTCTACTTTGCCAATGATTGAACTTTGGACATCCAACACCTTAAACCCTTAGCTCTAACCACTTGAGCTACCCCACCCCCCTTATACAAGTTTGATATGTCAAATGTACAATCTTAGTGGTGCTAATTTTTTGTATTGTGCCTTTGTAAATTGGATAATGTTGTCTTTGTTAAGATGCAGTATTAATTTTACATTGGTTTAGTTTTTATGGTTCCTCTTGTATATGGGTTAGAGTACCCTAATACTCTATATCAATATACTCTATGTTTATAAAAATAAAAAAAACATTTGCCTATCAATAAAATAATATTAAATTCAAGGTCACATGTTTAAAGAGCTCAAACTCCTTCCACTTGAACCAACACAAGTTGGTATAAAACGTTCGCCTTTAGTACCAAACTGGTTTATTGTTGTTTTTGTCGGTTTTTCTTATTCATTACTAATTGAGTTTAGGAGTATTTGAAGGATTTTATGGAGAGTTTACCATTTATTTGCATTTATAAGAATAACTTATGAAAATAATTTAAAAAATATTTTATAGGAGCAGTTGGGTTTGTGTGTTGTTAAGGAACCTCTCATGATAGTTCTGAGGTAGCTACGAAGTTACTGGATAGATGGTGATGAGAACAACTAGTCTCATCGATATCAGTGGCGGCGAAAGTCTCACTAGCTGAGGCAAAATAGGAAATCAAACAATCACAATGTATGAAGAATGAAAGGTTTCATATTTCACGTCCAACTTGAGAGAGAGGGGGGATTTTGAAAATTCTATCTTTGATGTGTCATTCAAATTCTTCACAAAATTGCCAAATATATATATATATATATATATATATATATATATATATATATATATATCATTTTGAAAATATTTTCTTGGATGTCCAAACAAGTTATTTCATCTCATAGCATTTTAATTCCTCTCAACAAATACATTACCTTGTAATAAAAATCGTTATCCAAACACACACTAACAATTTTGTTAAGTTGCACCTTGAGACTACATGTTATAATAAATTAAAAATAGAAATTACTATATAAAAAATATAAACAATTGATATTTTAAATTTTATTTTAAATTGTGTATACCCTAAGACACACATTACCAACATTCTGAATTTAACATCCAAGTCAGTGCTAAACTCGAGACAGGTTCGATTGGAAATCGGACCTATAATAGGTCAGTATATTGGATCGGATATGTTGTTGAATTGCTACTGATGTCATCGACTCGTGATTGAGCCCACAGTTCGCAGTTTGAGGTCGAACACGAATCCCATACTATTCACGTTCTGTGACACTCACCATGTGAAAATCTGGAAATTGCAACAAAATCCCCCAACGTGTGGATCAAATACATATATGCTAGCTGGGACGGACCTACTCCCATGAGTGTGGGAGCAAATGCCCGTGAAAAACTTTATAAATAAATTATACATATATGTTTTATTGAAATAAATTACTTAAAAGCAACATTGAGTCCTATAAAAAACATTGAGATTTGCCCTCACAACATAAAATTCATGGGTAATTATGATATATATTTATACTTTCAGAAATAATATTTTATATTTTTCATGTTGCAAATTTATATATAAGTTTTGTCCCCACAACATAAAATTCTTGTGTCCGTCCCCGAATGCTAGCGAGGATATATATGTAGTAGTAGCCCATGGTAGCGGAGAATTTGATATGTTGTTGGACTGCACAACTGTTTGAGTGTTCAAATTTCTCAAACATAACAAATCCTACCCTATAATCAATAAGGCGAGGGAGGGAGGCTATATTTTGTTAATTTCTTTCTTACCACAGTTAGTGACACTTGAATTTGTTCTACCTACAATGCTAGTCTTTGACTAATTCTGTAGATTCCATCAATTTGTTCTAACCTTGGAATTGGAGAAGGAATCGACTTGTAATATCCATGCAAATCTTCGCTAGACTGATCCACAGATTGCTATCAGTCCACCAGATTTTCAAGTTTGTTGTGCCACCTACAATTAAGTTAAACTCTCGAGTTCAAACATGGCTACTTCATTGGCTTAATATTTTGCCAAGACCCAGCACATTCTATTTTTAAGGCTACTTGTTCACGTAAATTCTTACAACTCTTCAACCACCCCATACACTTGGCATTATAAAAGCCACCATTCATTGCTTCACTTCTTCACAGCACACTCTTCTAATTCATAATATTTTGTAGTTGACTAGTAGAGTGTACCAAACACCAAAAAGTATTATTACTATTACTAATAGCAAGTCATTAATTGAAGAAGACATACATTAGTTACTACTTATATCAAGATATGGCTCCCAAAACTTGTTCTTCTCTTGCTCTTTTTCTCACACTTAACCTTCTTTTCTTTGCACTTGTCTCAGCAGGTGGGTCATCTTGTCCAAACCCACCAAGCCCCAAGCCCAAGCCCAAGCCCAAGCCCCCTAGGCCTTCAAGTGCATCATGCCCCCGTGACACACTCAAACTAGGAGTATGCTCCAATGTGCTAGATGGAATGTTTAACTTTACTATGGGTCTACCACAAAAAACCTCTTGCTGCTCCTTCTTCCATGGCCTTGCTGACTTTGAAGTTGCAGTTTGCCTCTGCGCTGCCTTCAAAGCAAACATTTTGGGCATCAACATCAACATTCCCATCTCATTCACCAAGCTCCTAAATGTTTGCTCAAAGTCTGTCCCAAATGATTTCCTGTGTGCTCGATAATTAAGTTTTCACAACATATCATTTCCTCATGCTTATTAAAAAAAAAAAAAAAATCATTTCCTCATGTAGAATTTGCTTTATCTTTGCTTTTCGTTTCTTTCCATTGTTTTTTCTCTGTTCAATTAAGTAGTTGATTAATTTTGTCCATGTAAATTTTGTCTCAATTAATGTGCTAGATGTCGATGTAGTTTATTTTCATATACTCTTAGTAAGGAGGTTTAGATTCACCGTATACCAACTATATATCATTAAAAAGGATGAAGATTTGTTGTCTCAGTCTGTGGGTCATGCACCCTATCTTCACTAATGCTATTTTGCCACATCAGTAAAAATTTTATGCAATGTCAAAAATTAAAATACATGACAAAATGATATTGATGGGAAGAGAGTGTCTAATAGCGCACAAGATCTTCATCCTATAGAGAGGACGAGCTCACAAAAAGTTATTCATGGAGAGGGAATGCCTAATACTTGAAATAAAGGGAACTCCAATGCATATACAATAAACTAATATAGTCACATTCACCTAAACCAGAACAATAAACAGAACCCCTACCTCAATAATAGATAAAACTAAAACCAGCACCAAAGAAATTTGCAGAACAGATTGTATTCTAACAGATAAAACCAGAATCTACTAAAGGAACCTACTGACTCAACCAGGGGTAGAGGGAGGGGGAGGCCTATGGTTGCCATGGCCTCCCCCAAGTTATCATTTTTTTTTTCAATATATAAACCTGTATAAATTTTCCCCTAAAACAATTGTCTAAGGCCCTCCCCTATGGTTCCATGCGGTGGTTTGACAGAGAGAGAAACGCAACTGGACTTTGCTTCGTTCCTTTCTTTTATTTCAATCTTTTTTTGATTCCATTGCTTTTTCAGTGTAAGCAAGCACGTAGCTTTTAGGTGAGGATATATTTTCCTTGTTGTTTTTTTTTTTTTTAAAAAAAATTCCTTGTTTCTTTATTTGATTGTTTGATACTTTTTATGTTTTTGACTTTTCTTAGATGGTTTTTTCTTTATTATTTTTTATTGAATTTATTTTCAATTATTTAACTTTTTTATTTACAAAAATGTTGTTAAGTTTATTTTTTAGGTTCACTTTTTGAATCAAAATAATGTTTAAAATAAAATTGTTGACTCATTTTTTAAAAGGAAAGAGAGAATAAATGATGAAATATAATCTAGTACATCAATTTTGAATTCAAATAGTAATGTTAAAAATGTTGTTGAGCAACCTATTGAGCCACCCCCCTTCGAAAGCTATAAAAATTGAAGAAGGAAAAATTAATATTGATACTTTGATACCTGCTATCCTGTAAAGCGTTCACAAATTTGGGATTATCCTATCAATCAACAAGATGAAATTCATAGGACATATATAAAGTTTGGACCATATATTGTTATGTATGCTATTTTTTTAGCTAGATATATTTTAGTTATATATTAGTAATGTATATTAGTTATTTTTTATTAGTTATTTATGCTATGTATAATCAATCTTCGCCCCCCTCATAGGAAATTCCTGGCTCCGCCCCTGGACTCAACTCTCCCTATAACAAGAAGCCAGAAGCAGAAACCAAGCTTCTAATGTCCTCAAGACCTCTTTATACACTCAACCGGATTAATATACCACTCCGAAAAGGAACAAAATTTCTCCACAAGAGAAGAAAACCACGATCAAAACCAGCATTTCATAAGATCCAATAACCTTGTAAAATCAAGAGCATTATAGAGAGGTTGGTGGATTGGTTGAAAAGTAACTATGCTGAAACAGCATTATTACTGAAACAGCATCACCTGAAGGGTGCAAAGGGTGGATTGGTTTTACAGACCTCTATCTTAGCCTAGTTATGTTGAAACAGCACAGGGGTGGAGGGTAGTATACCTATACAGAGGTTAGACTACCCAAGATTTTTGTTGGTCAAGTTCTTCCTATATAAATTTTTTAGATAAATGTAAATTGGCCCTTTTAAATAAGACTTTAATTTCTATGTACCAACGGTAATCTTATGTACTGTCAGTGTAAATGAGTTTCACAATGATATACAATGATATTTTGGCAAATCAATATTTTTTTGTTTCTCTCTTTATTATTAAAATAGAAGCACAAACGTCAAAATAGTAAACACTATTTTAATCTTTAAATAAAGTATTATTTTACTTTTAATCTCCTCAATAAAAGTCTTTTAGCTTCACTCCTAAATATTAGGGTTATTTGCTATGGTTGTATTCTAACCTTCATTTTTTGTTTTAAAAGTTGTGTCATTTTAAGTCATTTGCAATCACACCCGGCACGGCCATTTTGGATAATATTATTAGTCTTCAAAACATAATTAAAGAAAAATATTTTTTTGTATACTCAAACTTGAGTGTTGAGGAGTTCCATGTTTATAGCTCAGTGATTGCTGATATTAGACAAGCCAAGGATTGGAATTGGGATTGTCAGATTGTGCATGTGTACCATGAAGCCAATGCGTGTGTGGATTTTCTTGCGAAGAAGGGTGCTGCGGGTTCTTCATTATTGGATGTAATTTAGGATTGTCCTGAAGGATTACATAGTTATGTTTCGCTGATTCCTCATGTTATATTTGGGAGGATCGGGTGTGATGGTTAGTAATAGAATGAAGTGGTTAAAAGGTATTAACCCATTGTTTGAGAGTTTATTAAGTAATGGAGTGAGATGGTTTGAGATGATAACCCAAACCACTCTATCCCACCCAAACCCCCAATTTGTATACCATCCAAATTGGGGGTTTGAGATTTTTTCATTAAACCTCCAAACAATAGTGGTTTACTTCCACCACTCCACTCCATTTTATCCTAAATCACTTCATTACTAACCACTCCACTCCATCCCATCAAAACTCCTAAAAATAGCCTTAGGCACTCTCTTTAGGAGGAGCCAGGATTTGCTCCTGCGGAAATCCGTCCGACGCCGCTCCTGCGCAAATCCAACGGCTCCGGATTGTTGTTGGAGGGTGGGACCAGCTGTTCTGGGGTGTGGGTCCACGATTGGACGGCTTGGATGAGCGGCAGGATGCTCCTGCCGCTGGAGCAGATCCAAGTCCCTTTAGGAGAGGCAATCTCTTTTCTTTTCTTTCTCAGTTGTACCAAAAAAATTTACAATAATTTGGTGGGATACTGTGCCTAATGCATGCCACTGTTGTTTGACATTATTATATTTAAAGATTGAATGAATATATGTATATGACTGCATTGTCGTCCCTTTATTTGTTGGTGGGAATCAAAGTTTTAAATCGCGGTCGCGATTTTGGTCGCATTGCGGTTTTCGTGATCAAGGTTATTGCGGATGCTGCGATGTGGATTGGGGTTGCTGCGGCGTGAAGTTATCACAACTTTGCACAAAATTATATAAAAATTATCTATTTTATTATACAATTAATTTTTTTTTGACGAGTTATTGTACAATTAATAATAGCTTACAGTTCCAGTAAAAAAATAAAATAAAAATATCTTATAGTTTATATTTTTATTATTATTACTGTTATGAGATATCCAAAGTAAAAAAAATATTAATTAGACTATGTTTATATAGAAATAAATTAGCAACTATCTACTAATATTATACATGTTAAATTTCATAACAACTTACTCTAATATGTGTTAAATTAAAATTAGCACAATGAAAAAAAATAAACCAATAAAAATAAGGGTTAGAAAGTGATTACAATTTGTTAAAAATAAGGATTAGAAACAAATTAAAAGAATAAATAATTTACAAATTAAAATATTTAATTTTTTTAATTTTTATTAATCATATCAAGTAACCCAATTTAAACTAAAATTTTATTAACCTTTTTTTAAATAAAAAAATTCATCTAATAGAGACATCTAGAAAATGTGGAGAAGTAAAATAATCAATAAAATTTGTTCTTCTTCTTCTTCTTCTTCTTCTTCTTCTTCTTCTTCTTCTTCAATTCTCCTCTACTCCTATGTCCTCTCTATATCTCGATTATGTCTCCCTTCCCTAATTCCAACCGTTAGTTTTTCTTCAAAGCACAAAAGAAGAAATAGCACCCCCCCTTAGCCACTCTAGATCAGTAGATAATCGATGCGATGGTGGCAACAGATCTGTTAAGAGGCGGCGACGGCGAACTCTGGTGCGTGTTGCGGTTGCAACGATGCTGCTTCGACCCCGGATGAGAGCGATAGCAACGACTCCGTGATTTCGAGTCACGCCATGATAACAGCTTGATGCATTTTCGGCCACCACCACTACCATTTTGTAGCGACTGCAATACCTGATGTGAAGCGATTTTTGAAACATTGGTAGGAACCGAGCGTAATTAGGGCGACTTCCCAGTTGGTGCACAGAGTATCCCCACAAGCTTTTATCCTCTGGATCCGTTATGAGACTAATCTCTACTAGGATGCTTAGTCACAGTTAAGGTTCTTCGCCCCTCCCAAAAATGTATTCTGCAGGTTTCGAACCAAGGTCATTCCCTCACAAGCTCAGCTTGCGCGATCAACTAAGTCACACCCACTGGGTAACTGCATTGTCGTCTAAATATTATGTTCCGAGTTTCAAATAAAATAAAAAAAACTCATGATTAAGATTTTTTTTAGATAATTAGGAATAAGAGCAATGCAATACACGACTATAAGAACGAATTAAGTTTTAGTGTACTGTATATATGTGGAAAAAAAAGTTTAGGTTTAATTGCACAATTTTTGTCCTCCTACTGTTGGTCATACGCGATTTTGATTCCTATGATTTTTTTGAGCATATTTGGTCCCCCCAATTTTTTTTTCAATGTAGCAAATTCAGTTCCATTCAATATAGCTCTTGCAGAAAACCTCTGGTTTAGCTTCTCCCTCCTATGTCTTCTCTCCTCAACACGATTCAATGATTCCTCCCATTCTTTTATCGGTTCCGTTCCTCCTTTATGTGGTCGTTTTTTTGGTCCCATCTCAGGCTGGGTCCTTCACCACTGAAGCTTCGCCGAATGTTTTATGCACTACAGTGACTCCTCTCTGTTGATCATTGAAAATTTGATGGATATTGGACGAAAGGACCGAATTTGCAATATCGAAAAAATAGGGGGGGGGGTGCAAATGTGCTAAGAAAAAACCATGGGGACTAAAATCGCACATAATCAATGGTAGAGGGACCAAAAGTACAAATAAGCTAAACGTTTAATACTATCATATAATGATATACCGTTATATTATTTAATTATAAAAACGTATATAAGACGTCAAACTTAAAAAAAGATATAATAACAATAATTATTTGATTATAAAACATTTTTATACTGATAATATATCATAATTAAATATTAAAAAAATATTCTTAAATATATATATATATATATATATATATATATATATATATATATATAAAAAGCAAGAACAAAAACAAAGAGAAGGCAAACAAAAAGACTTTCAACAAAAAAAAAAAAAAAAGATAGCAAAACAGCATTTGGTTAGAATATCATAAAAAGAACAAACACAAGCATGTCTTTATTTTTCATTATGCATGCATGTCTTTATTTGGGTTCGGATCACTAATTCTTTTAATCCTTATGTATGCCAAATAATTGAAAAACAAAATATAATAGTACCCCATGATAGTGGGAGGATTTGGTGTGCAGTTGGAATACACAACTATTTTCTTAAAAGTCAGCAAAGAGATGAGAGGAGCTAGGGTCCAGATTTCAAACAAAACAAATCCTATATCCTATGATATCGGCGACAATATATATATATGGGAGGGAGAGAGGCTCGCTCTCGTTAATTTCCTACCACAATTAGTGACACTTGTATATGTTCTACGTGCAATGCTAGTTTTTGACTAATTCTATGCATTCCATTTATTTGATCTATAACCTTATAAATCGATAAAGGAATCTAGTAGCATGATCAATTCAAAACTTAGCTAGACTGATCCACGAATTGCTATCAGTCCACCTCACTTCACAAGCAACCAAAATATTGGGTTTTCAAGTTGTGCTACCTAAAAATAAAATTGTCCATTTCAAACACGTCTAGTACATTGCCTTAATATATGCCAAGACCCAGCACATTCTATTTTCAAGGTTACTTGTTCACGTAAATTCTTAGAACTCTTCAACCACCCCAAACACCATGCATTAATTACCACTATATAAAAGCCACCATTCATTGCTTCCCCTCTTCATAGACACTAATTAGAAAGCTCTAGTAGCTAACTAGTAGAGTGTAGCAAAAAGACTAGCTATATGGGTTCCAAAACTTATTCCTCACTTGCTATTTTCCTCTCAATTAACCTTCTCTTCTTTGCATTTGTCTCAGCACATAGGGGGGCTTGTCCAAATCCAAAACCACCAAGCCCCAAGCCCAAACCTAAACCCAAACCCAAACCCCCTAGGCCTTCAGGTGCATCATGCCCTCGTGACACACTCAAACTAGGCGTATGCACCAATTTGCTAGATGGAATGCTGAACATTACAATGGGTCTACCACCAAAAGCCCCTTGCTGCTCCTTCTTCCATGGCCTTGCTGACTTTGAAGTTGCAATCTGCCTCTGCACTGCCCTCAAAGCAAACATTTTAGGCATCAACATCAACATTCCCATATCATTTACTCAACTTCTAAATGTTTGCTCAAAGTCTGTCCCAGATGATTTCCTATGTGTGCCTGATAATTAACTATTCATGACCCTGCTTCTTGTGTCTTTTGTGTTGCTTTTTCTTCCTTCGATTATTTGATTCTTGTATGTTATTTTATTTCATTGAGAAATTATGAATCAAATGATTAATCTCCAATTTTTTTTAATTTTTTGTCTCATTTTTTTTTATAAGCGAATTATATTAAAGAGAACGTTAGGGGTGCTCAGATCCATGTACAAAATGAAACTCAATCTTAAAAAGGATACAAAGTATTCAACCAAGAGAATTAAACTATCACCTAGGTTGAAAAACTAACTTCACCCCAAACACCCCCCAAAGCCAGTTGCCAATACAAACCAAACCGTCAAGCCATAGATTTAAAGAAGCTAGTTGTTCTGGACCCTCAATCTGCTGCAAGAGATCAACCTTCTGCATAACAATAGATCCACTTCAAATGAAAAAGAAATTACCTCAACAGCAATAGTTTAGCAAAAAACAGATCCCCCCATTTATGTTGAAACCAAATATTACACAAACTTGACTCATTCCTTGTCCAGAGATTACGGGTCTGCCCCAAAAATTTACAAGCAAAGACTCATAAAAACAGAACAGAACCTTCTTTCAGTACAAGAAATACAATGGTGCATAACAGATAAGAACCAAAGCACCATCTAATAGGTCATCAAATTCCTTCAAAGAGAGACACCCCACCACTTACTATAATCCATAATATCCAGCCCAACAACCACATAGAGTCCAATTCTCCACTGATCTTTTGAAACCTCTCACTGACAATCTCACACCAACTCAAAACAGATCCTCACACATGTTTTACACTCTGCACTCGTGTTTTTCCCCATAAAACCCCTCACATTGGTGTTTAACTCCTGCACTCAACTCCTGTATGTTTTTCTAGCTTTACTTAGAATCAATAGATTTTGTTTAGTTATATTGATTCCACGTGGGACACCTAAGAATCAACCAGTGAATTTCATTTTGGATTTAAAGTATTTTAATCTAGCCTTTAAACTTAATTCATGCATCAACATAGTCTATATATTATATGGTCATTATATAGCAGTTTTTCAACCAATATCCATATAACAAAGGGTTAATTAGGGTGGATTCCGAATTAAAATAAAAAAATAAAAAAATTGAGTGGACATAATTGGAGAATTTTTTCACTATTACATTCACTATCCAATTTTATTATTCTTTTTCTCTTAACCACTCGTTATAATTCAATTGCATCTTAATTTAACCAAATCTAACAAATAACCATATACATAAAAACAGTCATCTTCTCGTCTTCATTTGTCATATGTTTAAGTATACAATTGTGTTATGTCAATTTATTTTCATTTATTAAGAATCATATCATTCCAATGACCCTCTGAATATGTCTACCAATTATTTTTCACCACTTTTGACCAAAGTAATCACTTCAGAAATTATTACATAATCATATTGTCTCTCTAAATTGATGCAACTAATTATAAATGATAAGCCAGGTTGTCGTTCTCTATATCTTCCATGGCGAACAAAGATTGTAGAACTTGCATATGATAATCTAATACTCTTTTAAGCCTGTAATAGAAATTGAAAGGTTAGATGAATTTAACACATAGTGAAAGAAATCATAAGAGCAATAACTCTATGACATGCAAATAAATACAAGTGCAAAATTAATGTAAAATTATTATTCAACTTACCAATTACCAGCAGAAACACTTTTGATTGATGCATGTCCCATTCCAAAATCCACTAGGTTTGCAAAGAACCTCACAATAAGCATCAGTGTTACATGAAGCTCCATAGGGATCACGGGGACCAGATTCTATAGTGCAATACAGAAAATAGTGTTAGTAAAAGAGAATGGGAGCATATAAAATGAAAAGAAGGAGAAAATGTCTTGCTTACTAGCGGTTGAAAGAAAAAAAGATGAAAACGAATATTAAGACATAAACAAATTTAAGAGTTTTATCCATGGCTTTTCACATCTACTCTTAACAAATCAGAATGGTTTGATCAAGTTATAATGCAAAGAAAAGTCACATTTGATTTACATAAGCTAACCATTTTTATATCACTTCTCATATATGTTGCAAGTTAACCTTTCCTAATATTAAAATCATTATTATATGTCCCTTGATACATTAGCAAGGCATTTTGTCCTTTAATGCACTCAAATAATCACGTAATTTCAATATGGATTTCGTATAAAAATCTCTTTCCAATCATCAAAGATTTTCCCTTTTCTTTATCAACCCTTCTTCTTCTTCTTATTATTATTATTATTATTATTATTATTATTATTATTATTATTATTATTATTATTATTTATATTTTGTGATAAATGGGGGTAAAAACCCAAAAGAGAAATAGTATTGCTAAATGTTACCAATGTTGCTTGTGGTAAGAGTGCACAATGATGTGGGAACATATCCTGAGCATAAATTAAGAAGAAAGTATTATCCAAGTCAATTCAATAAAGTGTTGGACTTGCATGATTTATTTTAGGTTCTCTAAGGTTACAACTTTACTTTTAGTATCAATGAGCATTTTTCAAAGAGAGTAATATTGAATCTTACAAGGTTTGCTTATATATTTTGTGTGCTTGACGTGACACCATGTTTTGAGTAGAGTTATTTGCACATAATTTTTATTTTACATAAAAATATTGCACCTCTAAAATAGCGTTTGGTTGGAGGAAATAGAGGGGAATGATTTTTATAAATCTTCTTGTTTGGTTCATCATTTTGGAGAGGAGGGAAGGGGGATGAAGGGAGCGGTGGCCAAAATCTAACCTAACTAAATGTTGGCTCCCCTCAAATTTTGGGGGAATTTGGAGGGGAAGGGAAGGGGTTTAAAACATTCTAGTATGGCCTGACTTTTTTTTTCTTTGGCTTCTCATCTCCTAAAAAGTAGAAGATGAGCCAAAGACTTTTTTCGAGAAGCTCCTAAAAAATGAGCTTATTTATAAAGAACAAAATTCAAAACTAAGGAGCTTCTAAAAAAGTTACTCTAGGGAGTTTTCTTTTTATTTATACAGAGCTTTTCCCCTATTACCTCTCTTCGAGCCCCAACCATCTTACTTTTTTTTTTCTTCCCTTTTACCTATCCTTACTACAAGAAAATTCGGTCGCTAAATGATGAAATTTGGTCACTAAATGAGTTAGCGACCGCATGGTCTTTGTCGCTACCAATGGTATTAGCGACGGAAATAGATGGTCGGTAAACCAAATAAATTTGGTGGCTAAATGTGGTCCCAAATTATGTTTTAGGAAACCACATTTGAAACCAATTTAGTGAACCGTTGCTAATTGCAACCGACCATTTTTGGTCACTAAATTGATAACCAAAGGTTAGGTTTGGTTGCTAATTATTTATTTATTTATTTTTATTTATCAGGACATTAATATTAACTATTAACTAAATTTTAAATTTTATAACCTGAAACAAATTCGATAAATGAAATAAAAATTCAACAATGGTAGGGGTAGTTGAATCAGTAGCATCGTCCTCAGGGATGGAATCAGAAGTGTTGGGTTTGAATCACAGGTGCCGGTACAGCTGCTCCCTCTCCTTCTCGAGTGTGGCTACTCGATCCGCTAAGCTGTGGATTTCGTTGTACTTCTCCACATGCCCAATGTTGAGGTTGGCGATGACCTCTCGGACGTCCGGTATAGGGCCAGAGTCAAATTGAGTACATGGCATGGAAGAGGCCACATACTCATCCCCTAGGTAACCCAAACCATACACGTGGCCATTCTTGTTCCTGCCACCAACCACCTCCAGGAAAGTGGCATTGCCAGAGGCAGCAAAAGGCTCCTCCCCTTGACTAATGGCCTCATCTCAGCGGCGGGCTAACCGATCCTTCATTATAAGTCAAAATAAGTCACCACATAAGCATGATTATGTAAAGAAAATAACAAAATATAATTAAATAATGTAAAGGAAAAAATAATTAATTTAACTTGCAACAATCTCGCCTGCATTCCCGACCTACTCTCAATCTTTGTCTTCTTAGTAACCTCCACTACCTCAAATGTCGTGGGGAGCCTCTACTTCTCTTTCATCTGCGTATATTCAAAAATAACAGTTAAGATTTTTAATAAAAAAGATTGCAAAGTAACTAGGAGTGAATAATAAATTGAAATATAAATTGACTTACCAGCCTCTCATGATGAACCTGGATAGACACAAAACCACCCATGTATAGAGGAGTTCCAGCATCTGCGACCCAGTTTTGCTTGCCAATCGCACTTCTCCTCTGGAAGTCCTCATTAGTGGCCCAATATTGTGCCTTCCAAAACTTCTGGTGTGAGCCAATCTCCCTTATCCTTCCTGTCACAGATCTTATTCACAACATTTTTCACAATGGCAGATCTGCAGTGCTCAAATGCCTGGCGGGTGGCCTTATCATGCTCTGGTAACCACCTGTAGATTGATTGCATGACATATAAGACATTAGGCCACAATGTAGGATAAATACAATGAAATTTAATTGAGCACTAATTAAAACATCAATTAAAATTTAAGACTTACACCAAACTGGTGGGTGAACCAATGATCCTGGACCTCCTGTGGGATCCTCCTCCATATGGGCCAAGACCCGGTGTAATGGATTTAAAGCTACTTAAATTTGAAACTCACCAAATAACTTTTAGCTTTAAATTTAAAGCTCTTATTTTTAGCTTTAACTTTAAAGTAACTTTAAACCCTAGAAAAGTTGGGCCAAATGCTACCTAAATATATTGACTAAAATATTTTTATTTATATTTTGAAATCCAAAATTATGTGGGTATAAAAGTAATTAACATTGGAGCCGGTTCCAATAACACTATACAAAAATATCACATTTGATATGCTATCAAACTATTTGGGGGAACATACCGAACTATATAGCCGCCACCTTTGGGGCGGCGGGGGTTCCTACCACAATATACTAAACATGCATAGCCTACATAAAGTAATCAGGGACAAATGTAGATGTATCACAATGGGGGCAACTACCCCCACTTACTAATTTTTTTTACTAAATGTTAAATAATTTTTGCACCCACTAAAAAAATAAATGTTGCTTCCACTAAAAAATATATGTTGCTCTCGCTGCCTTTCAACCTTTCTCTACGGAAGTGATCAAGATACTGTAAATGTTATGACATTAGTTAGAGTGACAAAGGAAAGATTGCAAAGCATGAGAGAAGATGGTTGACATACTCATTGAAGTATTATTGTTTTGAGAGAAACAAAATATTGTCGTTCCAAATATGAATAATACATTCAGAATACAAGGAAGATCAGCTCGTAAACTTGAAAGTTTCAAATTTGCATTACTTTCAAGTTGAGGTATTTTATCTGGTGATTAACAAATAACTTCAAGAGCTTACTAGTGGTCTTGTGACTTCTGTTTTTGGTTGTCTACTGTAACACCCCGAGTTTTTCTGTTTTCTAATATCAGAAATTTATATAAATATGTTTATATTTTTATCTGAGACTTAGAAAATTTATTTAATTAAACCGAAACCTTATTTACACTCTACTTGACAGTAGAGAGTTACGATTAAAATTTAGGTTGAAAAGTCAGGTGAAACCCGGTCTGCAAATTTCACTGACAGTATAATTATACTGCTCAGATTTTGACTCGTGAACGAAAAACTTAAGGTTTTTATTTAATTTTCTACTATTTTGGTTATTTTGAAATATTTCACTAAAAAGTGAAATATTATATTTTATCCGGCCGTCATATTGAATCGGGGGGAACAACGGAGCTGAATATGGGATTTTCGGGACCCGACAAATGGATAAAGCTCATGTTACTCAAGAGTGAGTCATCCATGTGAAGCCATTAATGAGGCACATGGTTATGATGACAATTTTTAGGTTAATTGCATTTTGATCCTTATATTTTCTCTAAATTGTATTTTAGTCCCTAAACTAGTTTCCATGATCTTCCAAGTGAAGTGGATCAATTTATGATTCTTTCAAACCATGCTGGGCTGCGGTTTTGAGACCCAATATCATGGCTAAGGTGCTGTCATACATGAAGCCAATTTGTACTCTTAACTCTCCTATGTCATTCATTATGCCTTAAGCACTTTTATGCTTGAAAATTCAAGTAATGGACTTGGACTCCTCAAGCCCATTTCGCAAGGCCCAAGTCCAAATCATTGGCTCATAAATTCTTGAAGAGTCAAGAGGACTCTACCTCGTTCTCTCTCTTTCTCAAATCTTCTTCAAAGTTCTCCATTCTTCTTCTTCTTCTTCTCTTAAGCTTCCTTAAGCTTGAGTTTGTGAAGCAACTTGGAGATTCTTGCACTTTTCTTCAATTCCAAGAGGTAATCCATGATCCTCATCATCATTAAGCACTATGTTCTTAATGTATTTTTATGTTTCAATGCCATCTTCATCATTTTCAATTCCTAGATCTAGAAACTTTGAAATTGTCTAGAAAATTCTAGAAAAATCCTAAAAATGTGAAACCAATTTCTATGTTCTTATTATCACCTCTACTATCATAATCCAAGAGTTTGTTGCAAACAAAGTTTTCCTCCCCATTTAATTTGTCAAAACCGAATTCTATAAAAAGTGGGTGGAGGAACTTTTGTTCAATTTTTAGAAAGTGATCATATATCTCATCTTTCTAATATGTATTGATATTGAATCCAAGTTCTTGTACCAAACCAAAATCTCTTGTTCCACTTTTGGTTCATGGCCGAAAATGGAGTCTTGAACGATTGGAAGATTTTGATTCAATCTTTATTGATTAATCACTAATCCTATGTCTTAAGTACTTAAGGATCGTTAATCCAAAGACTTAAGAATTTTAGAAATCTTTAGCCACAAAACCCTCTCATGGCTGAAACCCTCATGTAGGAAATAAGTGATTTTAATTGTTTGATTGTAATTGTTTGGTTGTTGTTTGTTGAAGGTTAAGTGTATAAGTTATACGTAGGATCGTGAAACCGGAATTTGACGTACGTTCGAGAAAGGAAATCGGGAGGTAAGTCTTCAAGAGGTAAGGGAAGAATACCTGAGAAGTTTTTCCTATAATTATGTGCTATCTGTTGTTGGTCTGTATATTTATCTGTGGTTGTGGTGTTTGGTTTCGTCTGTTTGAATTGGTTTAAGTTGTGTTATTATCTGTGATGGTTTATCTGCATTTAAATTGTTTATCTGCAGTGATATGTTATGATGTTGTGATGCATGATCTGCCTGGGAATATTACTGTGATATTTGTTGTGGATTGTTGTTTGAGAAGCCTGACAGTGGTCAGTGCCCAATTCAATTAATCGGATAAAAGCTTTAAGAAGCTTTATAAATTATATTCAATTTTTTAACGGTAAAATATTGGAATATAATATTAATGGAAATAATTATTTGAGGAAATAAGAAATTTTTGGAAATATCATTATTTTAATGATTTATCGGTGTAAGAGTGAATTATGAGTCATAGTGAGGACGTAACCGTGAAATTATTTTTGTACCGCTAATTTTTATGTAAGAAATTCCGGAATATCATAAAAAGTTATTTTATGAAATTATTTTTCGCAAATAACTTAATTATGATTTTTATAAAATGATTTAAGTGGAATATTTGGCTTAAATGCCTTGAAAAAGGCTAAACGATGGCAATTTGGAAAAGTATCGACGGCAAGTATTTCTAAAGCGGCAGTATGTATTTTAAACAAGTTTGAGCCTCAAGTGACTCTCCTTTCTGAAAACTAAATTTTTAGCAACCGATGATGTTATAAAGGAATTTTCAATTAGAAATGATTTTCTATAAACGAATTTTTACTCAACGATGTTATTCCGTCAACTTAAATAAGTTGCGGAGATTATGTTTTGAATTTGTGTTTTATAAACAAAAGACGGTGTTCACATTGAAAAATAAACCTAGTATCCGAGACGTCGTGATACCAGTGTTCTATAATAAAAACACGAAGATCTCTGATCCGTGTGATGATGAGAATTTTAAGACGTTGAAAATGATGAGACGATGAGAATTTTAAGACGTTGAAGACGATGAATAAGCATAAGCCATTTTGAACTTCGACAAGAATATAATGAACGAAAAGAAAATGACGAGGACAAAATGTTTTACATTTGCATTTACGGCAAACGTGTCCGACGTTGTTTAACGTAGACCTTAATGGAAAAGGTGTCATGTGTCGCATCTACTGGCCGCTTCTTTTATTGATCCATCAGTGTATCAGCTGCATCGGTTTTATGTGATATAAAAAGTCTCTATTCGGGCAAGGAGTTTTTGCTGGGGATCAAGACTCGGCCGGCTGCTTTTATCTGTTTCCAGGGATTCCCTTGCTGCGCGGAGTGAGGGGTCTGCTCCACCTTTTGGCTTATTACTGTGTTTCGAGTGTGTTTTTTGAACTTATACAGGAGAGTTTCAACCAAGTAAGGCGTCCTAAGACTTACATCTTTCTCGATGATAATATCAAGGCTTGGCAAAAGAAACTTGCTACTTGGTTATTGGTTTTTGTCTGACTTGGTACTAGGCGTTAGTGCAGCTTATCTTGGTACAAGGATTCTGTTGCTAGTGTGCTCATATTACTCTTTCGATTATAGATGTCTTGGTGCTGGTGGGTGTCTCTTTTAGGTGGTCTAATCAGCAATCTATACTAAGCTCCTAAAGTGTGTATGTGGAAGCTTTACTATCATAACTTGGCTTCATTCGGGGGCCTACTTTTTTGGGATGTAAAATCTGATTTTAATGCTTTTTCTCTTGAGGGGGTTGCTATGTAAATTTGATTATGCTTCTAGTCTCAAGAGGCAACATCAAGTTTACATAGTCTTCCCACTTTATCGCTTCTATATACGGGTTCGAGTACCTCATGTGCTTTCTATTAATACATTTTTTGCTTATCAAAAAAAAAAAAAAAAACTTCAAGTGCTTGCTAATAGATTTATAGAGATAAGCATTGAATTGCTTATTTGTGTGGCAAGCTTAAATCTAAGATATTTATTTTTTGCATTTGACAAGGAAAAGTTGTCTTGTTTCACTTGATTTTATCCATTAGATTATCTTATATGGAGCTAATGAGGCTTGGTAGTCAGCTTCAAAATTATATTATGGATATTTGTTCTAATGAACAATCTTCTAATTCAAATGGGATTAGTAATCTTTCAAAAATGTCGTGGAAAACTAGAAAAAATATTGCACATCCAATAGTTTATTTACTCTTGAAGTTAACCTTGATTTTGCCTATAACAACTATTGAAAAGTGTTTCTTATTGAATTATTAAAAAATTGTTTACTCACATGCATAAAGATATATTTTTCTATAGGATTGAAAATGAAAAAGTAATACAACAATTTCACAACATGGTAACACATAAAGAACACTTATAATTTGTAGAAGACGAGGTAACTTCAATTTTTTGGGTATACAATTATATAGGTTTTGTAATTGCCAATATTTAGCTTAATGATAATGATATCGTTATTTTATTGCTTTTGTATATATATATTTTTTGAAACAGAGATTACGGGTCTGCCCCAAAAATTTCCAAGCAAAGACTCATAAAAACAGAACAGAACCTTCTTTCAGTACAAGAAATACAATGGTGCATAACAGATAAGAACCAAAGCACCATCTAATAGGTCATCAAATTCCTTCAAAGAGAGACACCCCACCACTTACTATAATCCATAATATCCAGCCCAACAACCACATAGAGTCCAATTCTCCACTGATCTTTTGAAACCTCTCACTGACAATCTCACACCAACTCAAAACAGATCCTCACACATGTTTTACACTCTGCACTCGTGTTTTTCCCCATAAAACCCCTCACATTGGTGTTTAACTCCTGCACTCAACTCCTGTATGTTTTTCTAGCTTTACTTAGAATCAATAGATTTTGTTTAGTTATATTGATTCCACGTGGGACACCTAAGAATCAACCAGTGAATTTCATTTTGGATTTAAAGTATTTTAATCTAGCCTTTAAACTTAATTCATGCATCAACATAGTCTACATATTATATGGTCATTATATAGCAGTTTTTCAACCAATATCCATATAACAAAGGGTTAATTAGGGTGGATTCCGAATTAAAATAAAAAAATTGAGTGGACATAATTGGAGAATTTTTTCTCTATTACATTCACTATCCAATTTTATTATTCTTTTTCTCTTAACCACTCGTTATAATTCAATTGCATCTTAATTTAACCAAATCTAACAAATAACCATATACATAAAAACAGTCATCTTCTCGTCTTCATTTGTCATATGTTTAAGTATACAATCGTGTTATGCAAATTTATTTTCATTTATTAAGAATCATATCATTCCAATGACCCTCTGAATATGCCTACCAATTATTTTTCACCACTTTTGACCAAAGTAATCACTTCAGAAATTATTACATAATCATATTGTCTCTCTAAATTGATGCAACTAATTATAAATGATAAGCCAGGTTGTCGTTCTCTATATCTTCCATGGCGAACAAAGATTGTAGAACTTGCATATGATAATCTAATACTCTTTTAAGCCTGTAATAGAAATTGAAAGGTTAGATGAATTTAACACATAGTGAAAGAAATCATAAGAGCAATAACTCTATGACATGCAAATAAATACAAGTGCAAAATTAATGTAAAATTATTATTCAACTTACCAATTACCAGCAGAAACACTTTTGATTGATGCATGTCCCATTCCAAAATCCACTAGGTTTGCAAAGAACCTCACAATAAGCATCAGTGTTACATGAAGCTCCATAGGGATCACAAAGACCAGATTCTATAGTGCAATACAGAAAATAATGTTAGTAAAAGAGAATGGGAGCATATAAAATGAAAAGAAGGAGAAAATGTCTTGCTTACTAGAGGTTGAAAGAAAAAAGATGAAAACGAATATTAAGACATAAACAAATTTAAGAGTTTTATCCATGGCTTTTCACATCTACTCTTAACAAATCAGAATGGTTTGATCAAGTTATAATGCAAAGAAAAGTCACATTTGATTTACATAAGCTAACCATTTTTATATCACTTCTCATATATGTTGCAAGTTAACCTTTCCTAATATTAAAATCATTATTATATGTCCCTTGATACATTAGCAAGGCATTTTGTCCTTTAATGCACTCAAATAATCACGTAATTTCAATATGGATTTCGTATAAAAATCTCTTTCCAATCATCAAAGATTTTCCCTTTTCTTTATCAACCCTTATTATTATTATTATTATTATTATTATTATTATTATTATTATTATTTTGTGATAAATGGGGGTAAAAACCCAAAAGAGAAATAGTATTGCTAAATGTTACCAATGTTGCTTGTGGTAAGAGTGCACAATGATGTGGGAACATATCCTGAGCATAAATTAAGAAGAAAGTATTATCCAAGTCAATTCAATAAAGTGTTGGACTTGCATGATTTATTTTAGGTTCTCTAAGGTTACAACTTTACTTTTAGTATCAATGAGCATTTTTCAAAGAGAGTAATATTGAATCTTACAAGATTTGCTTATATATTTTGTGTGCTTGACGTGACACCATGTTTTGAGTAGAGTTATTTGCACATAATTTTTATTTTACATAAAAATATTGCACCTCTAAAATAGCGTTTGGTTGGAGGAAATAGAGGGGAATGATTTTTATAAATCTTCTTGTTTGGTTCATCATTTTGGAGAGGAGGGAAGGGGGATGAAGGGAGCGGTGGCCAAAATCTAACCTAACTAAATGTTGGCTCCCCTCAAATTTTGGGGGAATTTGGAGGGGAAGGGAAGGGGTTTAAAACATTCTAGTATGGCCTGACTCTTTTTTTCTTTGGCTTCTCATCTCCTAAAAAGTAGAAGATGAGCCAAAGACTTTTTTCGAGAAGCTCCTAAAAAATGAGCTTATTTATAAAGAACAAAATTCAAAACTAAGGACCTTCTAAAAAAGTTACTCTAGGGAGTTTTCTTTTTATTTATACAGAGCTTTTCCCCTATTACCTCTCTTCGAGCCCCAACCATCTTACTTTTTTTTTTCTTCCCTTTTACCTATCCTTACTACAAGAAAATTCGGTCGCTAAATGATGAAATTTGGTCACTAAATGAGTTAGCGACCGCATGGTCTTTGTCGCTACCAATGGTATTAGCGACGGAAATAGATGGTCGGTAAACCAAATAAATTTGGTGGCTAAATGTGGTCCCAAATTATGTTTTAGGAAACCACATTTGAAACCAATTTAGTGAACCGTTGCTAATTGCAACCGACCATTTTTGGTCACTAAATTGATAACCAAAGGTTAGGTTTGGTTGCTAATTATTTATTTATTTATTTTTATTTATCAGGACATTAATATTAACTATTAACTAAATTTTAAATTTTATAACCTGAAACAAATTCGATAAATGAAATAAAAATTCAACAATGGTAGGGGTAGTTGAATCAGTAGCATCGTCCTCAGGGATGGAATCAGAAGTGTTGGGTTTGAATCACAGGTGCCGGTACAGCTGCTCCCTCTCCTTCTCGAGTGTGGCTACTCGATCCGCTAAGCTGTGGATTTCGTTGTACTTCTCCACATGCCCAATGTTGAGGTTGGCGATGACCTCTCGGACGTCCGGTATAGGGCCAGAGTCAAATTGAGTACATGGCATGGAAGAGGCCACATACTCATCCCCTAGGTAACCCAAACCATACACGTGGCCATTCTTGTTCCTGCCACCAACCACCTCCAGGAAAGTGGCATTGCCAGAGGCAGCAAAAGGCTCCTCCCCTTGACTAATGGCCTCATCTCAGCGGCGGGCTAACCGATCCTTCATTATAAGTCAAAATAAGTCACCACATAAGCATGATTATGTAAAGAAAATAACAAAATATAATTAAATAATGTAAAGGAAAAAATAATTAATTTAACTTGCAACAATCTCGCCTGCATTCCCGACCTACTCTCAATCTTTGTCTTCTTAGTAACCTCCACTACCTCAAATGTCGTGGGGAGCCTCTACTTCTCTTTCATCTGCGTATATTCAAAAATAACAGTTAAGATTTTTAATAAAAAAGATTGCAAAGTAACTAGGAGTGAATAATAAATTGAAATATAAATTGACTTACCAGCCTCTCATGATGAACCTGGATAGACACAAAACCACCCATGTATAGAGGAGTTCCAGCATCTGCGACCCAGTTTTGCTTGCCAATCGCACTTCTCCTCTGGAAGTCCTCATTAGTGGCCCAATATTGTGCCTTCCAAAACTTCTGGTGTGAGCCAATCTCCCTTATCCTTCCTGTCACAGATCTTATTCACAACATTTTTCACAATGGCAGATCTGCAGTGCTCAAATGCCTGGCGGGTGGCCTTATCATGCTCTGGTAACCACCTGTAGATTGATTGCATGACATATAAGACATTAGGCCACAATGTAGGATAAATACAATGAAATTTAATTGAGCACTAATTAAAACATCAATTAAAATTTAAGACTTACACCAAACTGGTGGGTGAACCAATGATCCTGGACCTCCTGTGGGATCCTCCTCCATATGGGCCAAGACCCGGTGTAATGGATTTAAAGCTACTTAAATTTGAAACTCACCAAATAACTTTTAGCTTTAAATTTAAAGCTCTTATTTTTAGCTTTAACTTTAAAGTAACTTTAAACCCTAGAAAAGTTGGGCCAAATGCTACCTAAATATATTGACTAAAATATTTTTATTTATATTTTGAAATCCAAAATTATGTGGGTATAAAAGTAATTAACATTGGAGCCGGTTCCAATAACACTATACAAAAATATCACATTTGATATGCTATCAAACTATTTGGGGGAACATACCGAACTATATAGCCGCCACCTTTGGGGCGGCGGGGGTTCCTACCACAATATACTAAACATGCATAGCCTACATAAAGTAATCAGGGACAAATGTAGATGTATCACAATGGGGGCAACTACCCCCACTTACTAATTTTTTTTACTAAATGTTAAATAATTTTTGCACCCACTAAAAAAATAAATGTTGCTTCCACTAAAAAATATATGTTGCTCTCGCTGCCTTTCAACCTTTCTCTACGGAAGTGATCAAGATACTGTAAATGTTATGACATTAGTTAGAGTGACAAAGGAAAGATTGCAAAGCATGAGAGAAGATGGTTGACATACTCATTGAAGTATTATTGTTTTGAGAGAAACAAAATATTGTCGTTCCAAATATGAATAATACATTCAGAATACAAGGAAGATCAGCTCGTAAACTTGAAAGTTTCAAATTTGCATTACTTTCAAGTTGAGGTATTTTATCTGGTGATTAACAAATAACTTCAAGAGCTTACTAGTGGTCTTGTGACTTCTGTTTTTGGTTGTCTACTGTAACACCCCGAGTTTTTCTGTTTTCTAATATCAGAAATTTATATAAATATGTTTATATTTTTATCTGAGACTTAGAAAATTTATTTAATTAAACCGAAACCTTATTTACACTCTACTTGACAGTAGAGAGTTACGATTAAAATTTAGGTTGAAAAGTCAGGTGAAACCCGGTCTGCAAATTTCACTGACAGTATAATTATACTGCTCAGATTTTGACTCGTGAACGAAAAACTTAAGGTTTTTATTTAATTTTCTACTATTTTGGTTATTTTGAAATATTTCACTAAAAAGTGAAATATTATATTTTATCCGGCCGTCATATTGAATCGGGGGGAACAACGGAGCTGAATATGGGATTTTCGGGACCCGACAAATGGATAAAGCTCATGTTACTCAAGAGTGAGTCATCCATGTGAAGCCATTAATGAGGCACATGGTTATGATGACAATTTTTAGGTTAATTGCATTTTGATCCTTATATTTTCTCTAAATTGTATTTTAGTCCCTAAACTAGTTTCCATGATCTTCCAAGTGAAGTGGATCAATTTATGATTCTTTCAAACCATGCTGGGCTGCGGTTTTGAGACCCAATATCATGGCTAAGGTGCTGTCATACATGAAGCCAATTTGTACTCTTAACTCTCCTATGTCATTCATTATGCCTTAAGCACTTTTATGCTTGAAAATTCAAGTAATGGACTTGGACTCCTCAAGCCCATTTCGCAAGGCCCAAGTCCAAATCATTGGCTCATAAATTCTTGAAGAGTCAAGAGGACTCTACCTCGTTCTCTCTCTTTCTCAAATCTTCTTCAAAGTTCTCCATTCTTCTTCTTCTTCTTCTCTCTTAAGCTTCCTTAAGCTTGAGTTTGTGAAGCAACTTGGAGATTCTTGCACTTTTCTTCAATTCCAAGAGGTAATCCATGATCCTCATCATCATTAAGCACTATGTTCTTAATGTATTTTTATGTTTCAATGCCATCTTCATCATTTTCAATTCCTAGATCTAGAAACTTTGAAATTGTCTAGAAAATTCTAGAAAAATCCTAAAAATGTGAAACCAATTTCTATGTTCTTATTATCACCTCTACTATCATAATCCAAGAGTTTGTTGCAAACAAAGTTTTCCTCCCCATTTAATTTGTCAAAACCGAATTCTATAAAAAGTGGGTGGAGGAACTTTTGTTCAATTTTTAGAAAGTGATCATATATCTCATCTTTCTAATATGTATTGATATTGAATCCAAGTTCTTGTACCAAACCAAAATCTCTTGTTCCACTTTTGGTTCATGGCCGAAAATGGAGTCTTGAACGATTGGAAGATTTTGATTCAATCTTTATTGATTAATCACTAATCCTATGTCTTAAGTACTTAAGGATCGTTAATCCAAAGACTTAAGAATTTTAGAAATCTTTAGCCACAAAACCCTCTCATGGCTGAAACCCTCATGTAGGAAATAAGTGATTTTAATTGTTTGATTGTAATTGTTTGGTTGTTGTTTGTTGAAGGTTAAGTGTATAAGTTATACGTAGGATCGTGAAACCGGAATTTGACGTACGTTCGAGAAAGGAAATCGGGAGGTAAGTCTTCAAGAGGTAAGGGAAGAATACCTGAGAAGTTTTTCCTATAATTATGTGCTATCTGTTGTTGGTCTGTATATTTATCTGTGGTTGTGGTGTTTGGTTTCGTCTGTTTGAATTGGTTTAAGTTGTGTTATTATCTGTGATGGTTTATCTGCATTTAAATTGTTTATCTGCAGTGATATGTTATGATGTTGTGATGCATGATCTGCCTGGGAATATTACTGTGATATTTGTTGTGGATTGTTGTTTGAGAAGCCTGACAGTGGTCAGTGCCCAATTCAATTAATCGGATAAAAGCTTTAAGAAGCTTTATAAATTATATTCAATTTTTTAACGGTAAAATATTGGAATATAATATTAATGGAAATAATTATTTGAGGAAATAAGAAATTTTTGGAAATATCATTATTTTAATGATTTATCGGTGTAAGAGTGAATTATGAGTCATAGTGAGGACGTAACCGTGAAATTATTTTTGTACCGCTAATTTTTATGTAAGAAATTCCGGAATATCATAAAAAGTTATTTTATGAAATTATTTTTCGCAAATAACTTAATTATGATTTTTATAAAATGATTTAAGTGGAATATTTGGCTTAAATGCCTTGAAAAAGGCTAAACGATGGCAATTTGGAAAAGTATCGACGGCAAGTATTTCTAAAGCGGCAGTATGTATTTTAAACAAGTTTGAGCCTCAAGTGACTCTCCTTTCTGAAAACTAAATTTTTAGCAACCGATGATGTTATAAAGGAATTTTCAATTAGAAATGATTTTCTATAAACGAATTTTTACTCAACGATGTTATTCCGTCAACTTAAATAAGTTGCGGAGATTATGTTTTGAATTTGTGTTTTATAAACAAAAGACGGTGTTCACATTGAAAAATAAACCTAGTATCCGAGACGTCGTGATACCAGTGTTCTATAATAAAAACACGAAGATCTCTGATCCGTGTGATGATGAGAATTTTAAGACGTTGAAAATGATGAGACGATGAGAATTTTAAGACGTTGAAGACGATGAATAAGCATAAGCCATTTTGAACTTCGACAAGAATATAATGAACGAAAAGAAAATGACGAGGACAAAATGTTTTACATTTGCATTTACGGCAAACGTGTCCGACGTTGTTTAACGTAGACCTTAATGGAAAAGGTGTCATGTGTCGCATCTACTGGCCGCTTCTTTTATTGATCCATCAGTGTATCAGCTGCATCGGTTTTATGTGATATAAAAAGTCTCTATTCGGGCAAGGAGTTTTTGCTGGGGATCAAGACTCGGCCGGCTGCTTTTATCTGTTTCCAGGGATTCCCTTGCTGCGCGGAGTGAGGGGTCTGCTCCACCTTTTGGCTTATTACTGTGTTTCGAGTGTGTTTTTTGAACTCATACAGGAGAGTTTCAACCAAGTAAGGCGTCCTAAGACTTACATCTTTCTCGATGATAATATCAAGGCTTGGCAAAAGAAACTTGCTACTTGGTTATTGGTTTTTGTCTGACTTGGTACTAGGCGTTAGTGCAGCTTATCTTGGTACAAGGATTCTGTTGCTAGTGTGCTCATATTACTCTTTCGATTATAGATGTCTTGGTGCTGGTGGGTGTCTCTTTTAGGTGGTCTAATCAGCAATCTATACTAAGCTCCTAAAGTGTGTATGTGGAAGCTTTACTATCATAACTTGGCTTCATTCGGGGGCCTACTTTTTTGGGATGTAAAATCTGATTTTAATGCTTTTTCTCTTGAGGGGGTTGCTATGTAAATTTGATTATGCTTCTAGTCTCAAGAGGCAACATCAAGTTTACATAGTCTTCCCACTTTATCGCTTCTATATACGGGTTCGAGTACCTCATGTGCTTTCTATTAATACATTTTTTGCTTATCAAAAAAAAAAAAAAAAAAACTTCAAGTGCTTGCTAATAGATTTATAGAGATAAGCATTGAATTGCTTATTTGTGTGGCAAGCTTAAATCTAAGATATTTATTTTTTGCATTTGACAAGGAAAAGTTGTCTTGTTTCACTTGATTTTATCCATTAGATTATCTTATATGGAGCTAATGAGGCTTGGTAGTCAGCTTCAAAATTATATTATGGATATTTGTTCTAATGAACAATCTTCTAATTCAAATGGGATTAGTAATCTTTCAAAAATGTCGTGGAAAACTAGAAAAAATATTGCACATCCAATAGTTTATTTACTCTTGAAGTTAACCTTGATTTTGCCTATAACAACTATTGAAAAGTGTTTCTTATTGAATTATTAAAAAATTGTTTACTCACATGCATAAAGATATATTTTTCTATAGGATTGAAAATGAAAAAGTAATACAACAATTTCACAACATGGTAACACATAAAGAACACTTATAATTTGTAGAAGACGAGGTAACTTCAATTTTTTGGGTATACAATTATATAGGTTTTGTAATTGCCAATATTTAGCTTAATGATAATGATATCGTTATTTTATTGCTTTTGTATATATATATTTTTTGAAACAGAGATTACGGGTCTGCCCCAAAAATTTCCAAGCAAAGACTCATAAAAACAGAACAGAACCTTCTTTCAGTACAAGAAATACAATGGTGCATAACAGATAAGAACCAAAGCACCATCTAATAGGTCATCAAATTCCTTCAAAGAGAGACACCCCACCACTTACTATAATCCATAATATCCAGCCCAACAACCACATAGAGTCCAATTCTCCACTGATCTTTTGAAACCTCTCACTGACAATCTCACACCAACTCAAAACAGATCCTCACACATGTTTTACACTCTGCACTCGTGTTTTTCCCCATAAAACCCCTCACATTGGTGTTTAACTCCTGCACTCAACTCCTGTATGTTTTTCTAGCTTTACTTAGAATCAATAGATTTTGTTTAGTTATATTGATTCCACGTGGGACACCTAAGAATCAACCAGTGAATTTCATTTTGGATTTAAAGTATTTTAATCTAGCCTTTAAACTTAATTCATGCATCAACATAGTCTACATATTATATGGTCATTATATAGCAGTTTTTCAACCAATATCCATATAACAAAGGGTTAATTAGGGTGGATTCCGAATTAAAATAAAAAAATTGAGTGGACATAATTGGAGAATTTTTTCTCTATTACATTCACTATCCAATTTTATTATTCTTTTTCTCTTAACCACTCGTTATAATTCAATTGCATCTTAATTTAACCAAATCTAACAAATAACCATATACATAAAAACAGTCATCTTCTCGTCTTCATTTGTCATATGTTTAAGTATACAATCGTGTTATGCAAATTTATTTTCATTTATTAAGAATCATATCATTCCAATGACCCTCTGAATATGCCTACCAATTATTTTTCACCACTTTTGACCAAAGTAATCACTTCAGAAATTATTACATAATCATATTGTCTCTCTAAATTGATGCAACTAATTATAAATGATAAGCCAGGTTGTCGTTCTCTATATCTTCCATGGCGAACAAAGATTGTAGAACTTGCATATGATAATCTAATACTCTTTTAAGCCTGTAATAGAAATTGAAAGGTTAGATGAATTTAACACATAGTGAAAGAAATCATAAGAGCAATAACTCTATGACATGCAAATAAATACAAGTGCAAAATTAATGTAAAATTATTATTCAACTTACCAATTACCAGCAGAAACACTTTTGATTGATGCATGTCCCATTCCAAAATCCACTAGGTTTGCAAAGAACCTCACAATAAGCATCAGTGTTACATGAAGCTCCATAGGGATCACAAAGACCAGATTCTATAGTGCAATACAGAAAATAATGTTAGTAAAAGAGAATGGGAGCATATAAAATGAAAAGAAGGAGAAAATGTCTTGCTTACTAGAGGTTGAAAGAAAAAAGATGAAAACGAATATTAAGACATAAACAAATTTAAGAGTTTTATCCATGGCTTTTCACATCTACTCTTAACAAATCAGAATGGTTTGATCAAGTTATAATGCAAAGAAAAGTCACATTTGATTTACATAAGCTAACCATTTTTATATCACTTCTCATATATGTTGCAAGTTAACCTTTCCTAATATTAAAATCATTATTATATGTCCCTTGATACATTAGCAAGGCATTTTGTCCTTTAATGCACTCAAATAATCACGTAATTTCAATATGGATTTCGTATAAAAATCTCTTTCCAATCATCAAAGATTTTCCCTTTTCTTTATCAACCCTTATTATTATATTATTATTATTATTATTATTATTATTATTATTATTTTGTGATAAATGGGGGTAAAAACCCAAAAGAGAAATAGTATTGCTAAATGTTACCAATGTTGCTTGTGGTAAGAGTGCACAATGATGTGGGAACATATCCTGAGCATAAATTAAGAAGAAAGTATTATCCAAGTCAATTCAATAAAGTGTTGGACTTGCATGATTTATTTTAGGTTCTCTAAGGTTACAACTTTACTTTTAGTATCAATGAGCATTTTTCAAAGAGAGTAATATTGAATCTTACAAGATTTGCTTATATATTTTGTGTGCTTGACGTGACACCATGTTTTGAGTAGAGTTATTTGCACATAATTTTTATTTTACATAAAAATATTGCACCTCTAAAATAGCGTTTGGTTGGAGGAAATAGAGGGGAATGATTTTTATAAATCTTCTTGTTTGGTTCATCATTTTGGAGAGGAGGGAAGGGGGATGAAGGGAGCGGTGGCCAAAATCTAACCTAACTAAATGTTGGCTCCCCTCAAATTTTGGGGGAATTTGGAGGGGAAGGGAAGGGGTTTAAAACATTCTAGTATGGCCTGACTCTTTTTTTCTTTGGCTTCTCATCTCCTAAAAAGTAGAAGATGAGCCAAAGACTTTTTTCGAGAAGCTCCTAAAAAATGAGCTTATTTATAAAGAACAAAATTCAAAACTAAGGACCTTCTAAAAAAGTTACTCTAGGGAGTTTTCTTTTTATTTATACAGAGCTTTTCCCCTATTACCTCTCTTCGAGCCCCAACCATCTTACTTTTTTTTTTCTTCCCTTTTACCTATCCTTACTACAAGAAAATTCGGTCGCTAAATGATGAAATTTGGTCACTAAATGAGTTAGCGACCGCATGGTCTTTGTCGCTACCAATGGTATTAGCGACGGAAATAGATGGTCGGTAAACCAAATAAATTTGGTGGCTAAATGTGGTCCCAAATTATGTTTTAGGAAACCACATTTGAAACCAATTTAGTGAACCGTTGCTAATTGCAACCGACCATTTTTGGTCACTAAATTGATAACCAAAGGTTAGGTTTGGTTGCTAATTATTTATTTATTTATTTTTATTTATCAGGACATTAATATTAACTATTAACTAAATTTTAAATTTTATAACCTGAAACAAATTCGATAAATGAAATAAAAATTCAACAATGGTAGGGGTAGTTGAATCAGTAGCATCGTCCTCAGGGATGGAATCAGAAGTGTTGGGTTTGAATCACAGGTGCCGGTACAGCTGCTCCCTCTCCTTCTCGAGTGTGGCTACTCGATCCGCTAAGCTGTGGATTTCGTTGTACTTCTCCACATGCCCAATGTTGAGGTTGGCGATGACCTCTCGGACGTCCGGTATAGGGCCAGAGTCAAATTGAGTACATGGCATGGAAGAGGCCACATACTCATCCCCTAGGTAACCCAAACCATACACGTGGCCATTCTTGTTCCTGCCACCAACCACCTCCAGGAAAGTGGCATTGCCAGAGGCAGCAAAAGGCTCCTCCCCTTGACTAATGGCCTCATCTCAGCGGCGGGCTAACCGATCCTTCATTATAAGTCAAAATAAGTCACCACATAAGCATGATTATGTAAAGAAAATAACAAAATATAATTAAATAATGTAAAGGAAAAAATAATTAATTTAACTTGCAACAATCTCGCCTGCATTCCCGACCTACTCTCAATCTTTGTCTTCTTAGTAACCTCCACTACCTCAAATGTCGTGGGGAGCCTCTACTTCTCTTTCATCTGCGTATATTCAAAAATAACAGTTAAGATTTTTAATAAAAAAGATTGCAAAGTAACTAGGAGTGAATAATAAATTGAAATATAAATTGACTTACCAGCCTCTCATGATGAACCTGGATAGACACAAAACCACCCATGTATAGAGGAGTTCCAGCATCTGCGACCCAGTTTTGCTTGCCAATCGCACTTCTCCTCTGGAAGTCCTCATTAGTGGCCCAATATTGTGCCTTCCAAAACTTCTGGTGTGAGCCAATCTCCCTTATCCTTCCTGTCACAGATCTTATTCACAACATTTTTCACAATGGCAGATCTGCAGTGCTCAAATGCCTGGCGGGTGGCCTTATCATGCTCTGGTAACCACCTGTAGATTGATTGCATGACATATAAGACATTAGGCCACAATGTAGGATAAATACAATGAAATTTAATTGAGCACTAATTAAAACATCAATTAAAATTTAAGACTTACACCAAACTGGTGGGTGAACCAATGATCCTGGACCTCCTGTGGGATCCTCCTCCATATGGGCCAAGACCCGGTGTAATGGATTTAAAGCTACTTAAATTTGAAACTCACCAAATAACTTTTAGCTTTAAATTTAAAGCTCTTATTTTTAGCTTTAACTTTAAAGTAACTTTAAACCCTAGAAAAGTTGGGCCAAATGCTACCTAAATATATTGACTAAAATATTTTTATTTATATTTTGAAATCCAAAATTATGTGGGTATAAAAGTAATTAACATTGGAGCCGGTTCCAATAACACTATACAAAAATATCACATTTGATATGCTATCAAACTATTTGGGGGAACATACCGAACTATATAGCCGCCACCTTTGGGGCGGCGGGGGTTCCTACCACAATATACTAAACATGCATAGCCTACATAAAGTAATCAGGGACAAATGTAGATGTATCACAATGGGGGCAACTACCCCCACTTACTAATTTTTTTTACTAAATGTTAAATAATTTTTGCACCCACTAAAAAAATAAATGTTGCTTCCACTAAAAAATATATGTTGCTCTCGCTGCCTTTCAACCTTTCTCTACGGAAGTGATCAAGATACTGTAAATGTTATGACATTAGTTAGAGTGACAAAGGAAAGATTGCAAAGCATGAGAGAAGATGGTTGACATACTCATTGAAGTATTATTGTTTTGAGAGAAACAAAATATTGTCGTTCCAAATATGAATAATACATTCAGAATACAAGGAAGATCAGCTCGTAAACTTGAAAGTTTCAAATTTGCATTACTTTCAAGTTGAGGTATTTTATCTGGTGATTAACAAATAACTTCAAGAGCTTACTAGTGGTCTTGTGACTTCTGTTTTTGGTTGTCTACTGTAACACCCCGAGTTTTTCTGTTTTCTAATATCAGAAATTTATATAAATATGTTTATATTTTTATCTGAGACTTAGAAAATTTATTTAATTAAACCGAAACCTTATTTACACTCTACTTGACAGTAGAGAGTTACGATTAAAATTTAGGTTGAAAAGTCAGGTGAAACCCGGTCTGCAAATTTCACTGACAGTATAATTATACTGCTCAGATTTTGACTCGTGAACGAAAAACTTAAGGTTTTTATTTAATTTTCTACTATTTTGGTTATTTTGAAATATTTCACTAAAAAGTGAAATATTATATTTTATCCGGCCGTCATATTGAATCGGGGGGAAACAACGGAGCTGAATATGGGATTTTCGGGACCCGACAAATGGATAAAGCTCATGTTACTCAAGAGTGAGTCATCCATGTGAAGCCATTAATGAGGCACATGGTTATGATGACAATTTTTAGGTTAATTGCATTTTGATCCTTATATTTTCTCTAAATTGTATTTTAGTCCCTAAACTAGTTTCCATGATCTTCCAAGTGAAGTGGATCAATTTATGATTCTTTCAAACCATGCTGGGCTGCGGTTTTGAGACCCAATATCATGGCTAAGGTGCTGTCATACATGAAGCCAATTTGTACTCTTAACTTTCCTATGTCATTCATTATGCCTTAAGCACTTTTATGCTTGAAAATTCAAGTAATGGACTTGGACTCCTCAAGCCCATTTCGCAAGGCCCAAGTCCAAATCATTGGCTCATAAATTCTTGAAGAGTCAAGAGGACTCTACCTCATTCTCTCTCTTTCTCAAATCTTCTTCAAAGTTCTCCATTCTTCTTCTTCTTCTTCTTCTCTTAAGCTTCCTTAAGCTTGAGTTTGTGAAGCAACTTGGAGATTCTTGCACTTTTCTTCAATTCCAAGAGGTAATCCATGATCCTCATCATCATTAAGCACTATGTTCTTAATGTATTTTTATGTTTCAATGCCATCTTCATCATTTTCAATTCCTAGATCTAGAAACTTTGAAATTGTCTAGAAAATTCTAGAAAAATCCTAAAAATGTGAAACCAATTTCTATGTTCTTATTATCACCTCTACTATCATAATCCAGGAGTTTGTTGCAAACAAAGTTTTCCTCCCCATTTAATTTGTCAAAACCGAATTCTATAAAAAGTGGGTGGAGGAACTTTTGTTCAATTTTTAGAAAGTGATCATATATCTCATCTTTCTAATATGTATTGATATTGAATCCAAGTTCTTGTACCAAACCAAAATCTCTTGTTCCACTTTTGGTTCATGGCCGAAAATGGAGTCTTGAACGATTGGAACATTTTGATTCAATCTTTATTGATTAATCACTAATCCTATGTCTTAAGTACTTAAGGATCGTTAATCCAAAGACTTAAGAATTTTAGAAATCTTTAGCCACAAAACCCTCTCATGGCTGAAACCCTCATGTAGGAAATAAGTGATTTTAATTGTTTGATTGTAATTGTTTGGTTGTTGTTTGTTGAAGGTTAAGTGTATAAGTTATACGTAGGATCGTGAAACCGGAATTTGACGTACGTTCGAGAAAGGAAATCGGGAGGTAAGTCTTCAAGAGGTAAGGGAAGAATACCTGAGAAGTTTTTCCTATAATTATGTGCTATCTGTTGTTGGTCTGTATATTTATCTGTGGTTGTGGTGTTTGGTTTCGTCTGTTTGAATTGGTTTAAGTTGTGTTATTATCTGTGATGGTTTATCTGCATTTAAATTGTTTATCTGCAGTGATATGTTATGATGTTGTGATGCATGATCTGCCTGGGAATATTACTGTGATATTTGTTGTGGATTGTTGTTTGAGAAGCCTGACAGTGGTCAGTGCCCAATTCAATTAATCGGATAAAAGCTTTAAGAAGCTTTATAAATTATATTCAATTTTTTAACGGTAAAATATTGGAATATAATATTAATGGAAATAATTATTTGAGGAAATAAGAAATTTTTGGAAATATCATTATTTTAATGATTTATCGGTGTAAGAGTGAATTATGAGTCATAGTGAGGACGTAACCGTGAAATTATTTTTGTACCGCTAATTTTTATGTAAGAAATTCCGGAATATCATAAAAAGTTATTTTATGAAATTATTTTTCGCAAATAACTTAATTATGATTTTTATAAAATGATTTAAGTGGAATATTTGGCTTAAATGCCTTGAAAAAGGCTAAACGATGGCAATTTGGAAAAGTATCGACGGCAAGTATTTCTAAAGCGGCAGTATGTATTTTAAACAAGTTTGAGCCTCAAGTGACTCTCCTTTCTGAAAACTAAATTTTTAGCAACCGATGATGTTATAAAGGAATTTTCAATTAGAAATGATTTTCTATAAACGAATTTTTACTCAACGATGTTATTCCGTCAACTTAAATAAGTTGCGGAGATTATGTTTTGAATTTGTGTTTTATAAACAAAAGACGGTGTTCACATTGAAAAATAAACCTAGTATCCGAGACGTCGTGATACCAGTGTTCTATAATAAAAACACGAAGATCTCTGATCCGTGTGATGATGAGAATTTTAAGACGTTGAAAATGATGAGACGATGAGAATTTTAAGACGTTGAAGACGATGAATAAGCATAAGCCATTTTGAACTTCGACAAGAATATAATGAACGAAAAGAAAATGACGAGGACAAAATGTTTTACATTTGCATTTACGGCAAACGTGTCCGACGTTGTTTAACGTAGACCTTAATGGAAAAGGTGTCATGTGTCGCATCTACTGGCCGCTTTTTATTGATCCATCAGTGTATCAGCTGCATCGGTTTTATGTGATATAAAAAGTCTCTATTCGGGCAAGGAGTTTTTGCTGGGGATCAAGACTCGGCCGGCTGCTTTTATCTGTTTCCAGGGATTCCCTTGCTGCGCGGAGTGAGGGGTCTGCTCCACCTTTTGGCTTATTACTGTGTTTCGAGTGTGTTTTTTGAACTTATACAGGAGAGTTTCAACCAAGTAAGGCGTCCTAAGACTTACATCTTTCTCGATGATAATATCAAGGCTTGGCAAAAGAAACTTGCTACTTGGTTATTGGTTTTTGTCTGACTTGGTACTAGGCGTTAGTGCAGCTTATCTTGGTACAAGGATTCTGTTGCTAGTGTGCTCATATTACTCTTTCGATTATAGATGTCTTGGTGCTGGTGGGTGTCTCTTTTAGGTGGTCTAATCAGCAATCTATACTAAGCTCCTAAAGTGTGTATGTGGAAGCTTTACTATCATAACTTGGCTTCATTCGGGGGCCTACTTTTTTGGGATGTAAAATCTGATTTTAATGCTTTTTCTCTTGAGGGGGTTGCTATGTAAATTTGATTATGCTTCTAGTCTCAAGAGGCAACATCAAGTTTACATAGTCTTCCCACTTTATCGCTTCTATATACGGGTTCGAGTACCTCATGTGCTTTCTATTAATACATTTTTTGCTTATCAAAAAAAAAAAAAAAAAACTTCAAGTGCTTGCTAATAGATTTATAGAGATAAGCATTGAATTGCTTATTTGTGTGGCAAGCTTAAATCTAAGATATTTATTTTTTGCATTTGACAAGGAAAAGTTGTCTTGTTTCACTTGATTTTATCCATTAGATTATCTTATATGGAGCTAATGAGGCTTGGTAGTCAGCTTCAAAATTATATTATGGATATTTGTTCTAATGAACAATCTTCTAATTCAAATGGGATTAGTAATCTTTCAAAAATGTCGTGGAAAACTAGAAAAAATATTGCACATCCAATAGTTTATTTACTCTTGAAGTTAACCTTGATTTTGCCTATAACAACTATTGAAAAGTGTTTCTTATTGAATTATTAAAAAATTGTTTACTCACATGCATAAAGACATATTTTTCTATAGGATTGAAAATGAAAAAGTAATACAACAATTTCACAACATGGTAACACATAAAGAACACTTATAATTTGTAGAAGACGAGGTAACTTCAATTTTTTGGGTATACAATTATATAGGTTTTGTAATTGCCAATATTTAGCTTAATGATAATGATATCGTTATTTTATTGCTTTTGTATATATATATTTTTTGAAACAGAGATTACGGGTCTGCCCCAAAAATTTCCAAGCAAAGACTCATAAAAACAGAACAGAACCTTCTTTCAGTACAAGAAATACAATGGTGCATAACAGATAAGAACCAAAGCACCATCTAATAGGTCATCAAATTCCTTCAAAGAGAGACACCCCACCACTTACTATAATCCATAATATCCAGCCCAACAACCACATAGAGTCCAATTCTCCACTGATCTTTTGAAACCTCTCACTGACAATCTCACACCAACTCAAAACAGATCCTCACACATGTTTTACACTCTGCACTCGTGTTTTTCCCCATAAAACCCCTCACATTGGTGTTTAACTCCTGCACTCAACTCCTGTATGTTTTTCTAGCTTTACTTAGAATCAATAGATTTTGTTTAGTTATATTGATTCCACGTGGGACACCTAAGAATCAACCAGTGAATTTCATTTTGGATTTAAAGTATTTTAATCTAGCCTTTAAACTTAATTCATGCATCAACATAGTCTACATATTATATGGTCATTATATAGCAGTTTTTCAACCAATATCCATATAACAAAGGGTTAATTAGGGTGGATTCCGAATTAAAATAAAAAAATTGAGTGGACATAATTGGAGAATTTTTTCTCTATTACATTCACTATCCAATTTTATTATTCTTTTTCTCTTAACCACTCGTTATAATTCAATTGCATCTTAATTTAACCAAATCTAACAAATAACCATATACATAAAAACAGTCATCTTCTCGTCTTCATTTGTCATATGTTTAAGTATACAATCGTGTTATGCAAATTTATTTTCATTTATTAAGAATCATATCATTCCAATGACCCTCTGAATATGCCTACCAATTATTTTTCACCACTTTTGACCAAAGTAATCACTTCAGAAATTATTACATAATCATATTGTCTCTCTAAATTGATGCAACTAATTATAAATGATAAGCCAGGTTGTCGTTCTCTATATCTTCCATGGCGAACAAAGATTGTAGAACTTGCATATGATAATCTAATACTCTTTTAAGCCTGTAATAGAAATTGAAAGGTTAGATGAATTTAACACATAGTGAAAGAAATCATAAGAGCAATAACTCTATGACATGCAAATAAATACAAGTGCAAAATTAATGTAAAATTATTATTCAACTTACCAATTACCAGCAGAAACACTTTTGATTGATGCATGTCCCATTCCAAAATCCACTAGGTTTGCAAAGAACCTCACAATAAGCATCAGTGTTACATGAAGCTCCATAGGGATCACAAAGACCAGATTCTATAGTGCAATACAGAAAATAATGTTAGTAAAAGAGAATGGGAGCATATAAAATGAAAAGAAGGAGAAAATGTCTTGCTTACTAGAGGTTGAAAGAAAAAAGATGAAAACGAATATTAAGACATAAACAAATTTAAGAGTTTTATCCATGGCTTTTCACATCTACTCTTAACAAATCAGAATGGTTTGATCAAGTTATAATGCAAAGAAAAGTCACATTTGATTTACATAAGCTAACCATTTTTATATCACTTCTCATATATGTTGCAAGTTAACCTTTCCTAATATTAAAATCATTATTATATGTCCCTTGATACATTAGCAAGGCATTTTGTCCTTTAATGCACTCAAATAATCACGTAATTTCAATATGGATTTCGTATAAAAATCTCTTTCCAATCATCAAAGATTTTCCCTTTTCTTTATCAACCCTTATTATTATTATTATTATTATTATTATTATTATTATTATTATTTTGTGATAAATGGGGGTAAAAACCCAAAAGAGAAATAGTATTGCTAAATGTTACCAATGTTGCTTGTGGTAAGAGTGCACAATGATGTGGGAACATATCCTGAGCATAAATTAAGAAGAAAGTATTATCCAAGTCAATTCAATAAAGTGTTGGACTTGCATGATTTATTTTAGGTTCTCTAAGGTTACAACTTTACTTTTAGTATCAATGAGCATTTTTCAAAGAGAGTAATATTGAATCTTACAAGATTTGCTTATATATTTTGTGTGCTTGACGTGACACCATGTTTTGAGTAGAGTTATTTGCACATAATTTTTATTTTACATAAAAATATTGCACCTCTAAAATAGCGTTTGGTTGGAGGAAATAGAGGGGAATGATTTTATAAATCTTCTTGTTTGGTTCATCATTTTGGAGAGGAGGGAAGGGGGATGAAGGGAGCGGTGGCCAAAATCTAACCTAACTAAATGTTGGCTCCCCTCAAATTTTGGGGGAATTTGGAGGGGAAGGGAAGGGGTTTAAAACATTCTAGTATGGCCTGACTTTTTTTTTCTTTGGCTTCTCATCTCCTAAAAAGTAGAAGATGAGCCAAAGACTTTTTTCGAGAAGCTCCTAAAAAATGAGCTTATTTATAAAGAACAAAATTCAAAACTAAGGAGCTTCTAAAAAAGTTACTCTAGGGAGTTTTCTTTTTATTTATACAGAGCTTTTCCCCTATTACCTCTCTTCGAGCCCCAACCATCTTACTTTTTTTTTTCTTCCCTTTTACCTATCCTTACTACAAGAAAATTCGGTCGCTAAATGATGAAATTTGGTCACTAAATGAGTTAGCGACCGCATGGTCTTTGTCGCTACCAATGGTATTAGCGACGGAAATAGATGGTCGGTAAACCAAATAAATTTGGTGGCTAAATGTGGTCCCAAATTATGTTTTAGGAAACCACATTTGAAACCAATTTAGTGAACCGTTGCTAATTGCAACCGACCATTTTTGGTCACTAAATTGATAACCAAAGGTTAGGTTTGGTTGCTAATTATTTATTTATTTATTTTTATTTATCAGGACATTAATATTAACTATTAACTAAATTTTAAATTTTATAACCTGAAACAAATTCGATAAATGAAATAAAAATTCAACAATGGTAGGGGTAGTTGAATCAGTAGCATCGTCCTCAGGGATGGAATCAGAAGTGTTGGGTTTGAATCACAGGTGCCGGTACAGCTGCTCCCTCTCCTTCTCGAGTGTGGCTACTCGATCCGCTAAGCTGTGGATTTCGTTGTACTTCTCCACATGCCCAATGTTGAGGTTGGCGATGACCTCTCGGACGTCCGGTATAGGGCCAGAGTCAAATTGAGTACATGGCATGGAAGAGGCCACATACTCATCCCCTAGGTAACCCAAACCATACACGTGGCCATTCTTGTTCCTGCCACCAACCACCTCCAGGAAAGTGGCATTGCCAGAGGCAGCAAAAGGCTCCTCCCCTTGACTAATGGCCTCATCTCAGCGGTGGGCTAACCGATCCTTCATTATAAGTCAAAATAAGTCACCACATAAGCATGATTATGTAAAGAAAATAACAAAATATAATTAAATAATGTAAAGGAAAAAATAATTAATTTAACTTGCAACAATCTCGCCTGCATTCCCGACCTACTCTCAATCTTTGTCTTCTTAGTAACCTCCACTACCTCAAATGTCGTGGGGAGCCTCTACTTCTCTTTCATCTGCGTATATTCAAAAATAACAGTTAAGATTTTTAATAAAAAAGATTGCAAAGTAACTAGGAGTGAATAATAAATTGAAATATAAATTGACTTACCAGCCTCTCATGATGAACCTGGATAGACACAAAACCACCCATGTATAGAGGAGTTCCAGCATCTGCGACCCAGTTTTGCTTGCCAATCGCACTTCTCCTCTGGAAGTCCTCATTAGTGGCCCAATATTGTGCCTTCCAAAACTTCTGGTGTGAGCCAATCTCCCTTATCCTTCCTGTCACAGATCTTATTCACAACATTTTTCACAATGGCAGATCTGCAGTGCTCAAATGCCTGGCGGGTGGCCTTATCATGCTCTGGTAACCACCTGTAGATTGATTGCATGACATATAAGACATTAGGCCACAATGTAGGATAAATACAATGAAATTTAATTGAGCACTAATTAAAACATCAATTAAAATTTAAGACTTACACCAAACTGGTGGGTGAACCAATGATCCTGGACCTCCTGTGGGATCCTCCTCCATATGGGCCAAGACCCGGTGTAATGGATTTAAAGCTACTTAAATTTGAAACTCACCAAATAACTTTTAGCTTTAAATTTAAAGCTCTTATTTTTAGCTTTAACTTTAAAGTAACTTTAAACCCTAGAAAAGTTGGGCCAAATGCTACCTAAATATATTGACTAAAATATTTTTATTTATATTTTGAAATCCAAAATTATGTGGGTATAAAAGTAATTAACATTGGAGCCGGTTCCAATAACACTATACAAAAATATCACATTTGATATGCTATCAAAACTATTTGGGGGAACATACCGAACTATATAGCCGCCACCTTTGGGGCGGCGGGGGTTTCCTACCACAATATACTAAACATGCATAGCCTACATAAAGTAATCAGGGACAAATGTAGATGTATCACAATGGGGGCAACTACCCCCACTTACTAATTTTTTTTACTAAATGTTAAATAATTTTTGCACCCACTAAAAAAATAAATGTTGCTTCCACTAAAAAATATATGTTGCTCTCGCTGCCTTTCAACCTTTCTCTACGGAAGTGATCAAGATACTGTAAATGTTATGACATTAGTTAGAGTGACAAAGGAAAGATTGCAAAGCATGAGAGAAGATGGTTGACATACTCATTGAAGTATTATTGTTTTGAGAGAAACAAAATATTGTCGTTCCAAATATGAATAATACATTCAGAATACAAGGAAGATCAGCTCGTAAACTTGAAAGTTTCAAATTTGCATTACTTTCAAGTTGAGGTATTTTATCTGGTGATTAACAAATAACTTCAAGAGCTTACTAGTGGTCTTGTGACTTCTGTTTTTGGTTGTCTACTGTAACACCCCGAGTTTTTCTGTTTTCTAATATCAGAAATTTATATAAATATGTTTATATTTTTATCTGAGACTTAGAAAATTTATTTAATTAAACCGAAACCTTATTTACACTCTACTTGACAGTAGAGAGTTACGATTAAAATTTAGGTTGAAAAGTCAGGTGAAACCCGGTCTGCAAATTTCACTGACAGTATAATTATACTGCTCAGATTTTGACTCGTGAACGAAAAACTTAAGGTTTTTATTTAATTTTCTACTATTTTGGTTATTTTGAAATATTTCACTAAAAAGTGAAATATTATATTTTATCCGGCCGTCATATTGAATCGGGGGGAACAACGGAGCTGAATATGGGATTTTCGGGACCCGACAAATGGATAAAGCTCATGTTACTCAAGAGTGAGTCATCCATGTGAAGCCATTAATGAGGCACATGGTTATGATGACAATTTTTAGGTTAATTGCATTTTGATCCTTATATTTTCTCTAAATTGTATTTTAGTCCCTAAACTAGTTTCCATGATCTTCCAAGTGAAGTGGATCAATTTATGATTCTTTCAAACCATGCTGGGCTGCGGTTTTGAGACCCAATATCATGGCTAAGGTGCTGTCATACATGAAGCCAATTTGTACTCTTAACTCTCCTATGTCATTCATTATGCCTTAAGCACTTTTATGCTTGAAAATTCAAGTAATGGACTTGGACTCCTCAAGCCCATTTCGCAAGGCCCAAGTCCAAATCATTGGCTCATAAATTCTTGAAGAGTCAAGAGGACTCTACCTCGTTCTCTCTCTTTCTCAAATCTTCTTCAAAGTTCTCCATTCTTCTTCTTCTTCTTCTCTTAAGCTTCCTTAAGCTTGAGTTTGTGAAGCAACTTGGAGATTCTTGCACTTTTCTTCAATTCCAAGAGGTAATCCATGATCCTCATCATCATTAAGCACTATGTTCTTAATGTATTTTTATGTTTCAATGCCATCTTCATCATTTTCAATTCCTAGATCTAGAAACTTTGAAATTGTCTAGAAAATTCTAGAAAAATCCTAAAAATGTGAAACCAATTTCTATGTTCTTATTATCACCTCTACTATCATAATCCAAGAGTTTGTTGCAAACAAAGTTTTCCTCCCCATTTAATTTGTCAAAACCGAATTCTATAAAAAGTGGGTGGAGGAACTTTTGTTCAATTTTTAGAAAGTGATCATATATCTCATCTTTCTAATATGTATTGATATTGAATCCAAGTTCTTGTACCAAACCAAAATCTCTTGTTCCACTTTTGGTTCATGGCCGAAAATGGAGTCTTGAACGATTGGAAGATTTTGATTCAATCTTTATTGATTAATCACTAATCCTATGTCTTAAGTACTTAAGGATCGTTAATCCAAAGACTTAAGAATTTTAGAAATCTTTAGCCACAAAACCCTCTCATGGCTGAAACCCTCATGTAGGAAATAAGTGATTTTAATTGTTTGATTGTAATTGTTTGGTTGTTGTTTGTTGAAGGTTAAGTGTATAAGTTATACGTAGGATCGTGAAACCGGAATTTGACGTACGTTCGAAAAAGGAAATCGGGAGGTAAGTCTTCAAGAGGTAAGGGAAGAATACCTGAGAAGTTTTTCCTATAATTATGTGCTATCTGTTGTTGGTCTGTATATTTATCTGTGGTTGTGGTGTTTGGTTTCGTCTGTTTGAATTGGTTTAAGTTGTGTTATTATCTGTGATGGTTTATCTGCATTTAAATTGTTTATCTGCAGTGATATGTTATGATGTTGTGATGCATGATCTGCCTGGGAATATTACTGTGATATTTGTTGTGGATTGTTGTTTGAGAAGCCTGACAGTGGTCAGTGCCCAATTCAATTAATCGGATAAAAGCTTTAAGAAGCTTTATAAATTATATTCAATTTTTTAACGGTAAAATATTGGAATATAATATTAATGGAAATAATTATTTGAGGAAATAAGAAATTTTTGGAAATATCATTATTTTAATGATTTATCGGTGTAAGAGTGAATTATGAGTCATAGTGAGGACGTAACCGTGAAATTATTTTTGTACCGCTAATTTTTATGTAAGAAATTCCGGAATATCATAAAAAGTTATTTTATGAAATTATTTTTCGCAAATAACTTAATTATGATTTTTATAAAATGATTTAAGTGGAATATTTGGCTTAAATGCCTTGAAAAAGGCTAAACGATGGCAATTTGGAAAAGTATCGACGGCAAGTATTTCTAAAGCGGCAGTATGTATTTTAAACAAGTTTGAGCCTCAAGTGACTCTCCTTTCTGAAAACTAAATTTTTAGCAACCGATGATGTTATAAAGGAATTTTCAATTAGAAATGATTTTCTATAAACGAATTTTTACTCAACGATGTTATTCCGTCAACTTAAATAAGTTGCGGAGATTATGTTTTGAATTTGTGTTTTATAAACAAAAGACGGTGTTCACATTGAAAAATAAACCTAGTATCCGAGACGTCGTGATACCAGTGTTCTATAATAAAAACACGAAGATCTCTGATCCGTGTGATGATGAGAATTTTAAGACGTTGAAAATGATGAGACGATGAGAATTTTAAGACGTTGAAGACGATGAATAAGCATAAGCCATTTTGAACTTCGACAAGAATATAATGAACGAAAAGAAAATGACGAGGACAAAATGTTTTACATTTGCATTTACGGCAAACGTGTCCGACGTTGTTTAACGTAGACCTTAATGGAAAAGGTGTCATGTGTCGCATCTACTGGCCGCTTCTTTTATTGATCCATCAGTGTATCAGCTGCATCGGTTTTATGTGATATAAAAAGTCTCTATTCGGGCAAGGAGTTTTTGCTGGGGATCAAGACTCGGCCGGCTGCTTTTATCTGTTTCCAGGGATTCCCTTGCTGCGCGGAGTGAGGGGTCTGCTCCACCTTTTGGCTTATTACTGTGTTTCGAGTGTGTTTTTTGAACTTATACAGGAGAGTTTCAACCAAGTAAGGCGTCCTAAGACTTACAGCTTTCTCGATGATAATATCAAGGCTTGGCAAAAGAAACTTGCTACTTGGTTATTGGTTTTTGTCTGACTTGGTACTAGGCGTTAGTGCAGCTTATCTTGGTACAAGGATTCTGTTGCTAGTGTGCTCATATTACTCTTTCGATTATAGATGTCTTGGTGCTGGTGGGTGTCTCTTTTAGGTGGTCTAATCAGCAATCTATACTAAGCTCCTAAAGTGTGTATGTGGAAGCTTTACTATCATAACTTGGCTTCATTCGGGGGCCTACTTTTTTGGGATGTAAAATCTGATTTTAATGCTTTTTCTCTTGAGGGGGTTGCTATGTAAATTTGATTATGCTTCTAGTCTCAAGAGGCAACATCAAGTTTACATAGTCTTCCCACTTTATCGCTTCTATATACGGGTTCGAGTACCTCATGTGCTTTCTATTAATACATTTTTTGCTTATCAAAAAAAAAAAAAAAAAACTTCAAGTGCTTGCTAATAGATTTATAGAGATAAGCATTGAATTGCTTATTTGTGTGGCAAGCTTAAATCTAAGATATTTATTTTTTGCATTTGACAAGGAAAAGTTGTCTTGTTTCACTTGATTTTATCCATTAGATTATCTTATATGGAGCTAATGAGGCTTGGTAGTCAGCTTCAAAATTATATTATGGATATTTGTTCTAATGAACAATCTTCTAATTCAAATGGGATTAGTAATCTTTCAAAAATGTCGTGGAAAACTAGAAAAAATATTGCACATCCAATAGTTTATTTACTCTTGAAGTTAACCTTGATTTTGCCTATAACAACTATTGAAAAGTGTTTCTTATTGAATTATTAAAAAATTGTTTACTCACATGCATAAAGATATATTTTTCTATAGGATTGAAAATGAAAAAGTAATACAACAATTTCACAACATGGTAACACATAAAGAACACTTATAATTTGTAGAAGACGAGGTAACTTCAATTTTTTGGGTATACAATTATATAGGTTTTGTAATTGCCAATATTTAGCTTAATGATAATGATATCGTTATTTTATTGCTTTTGTATATATATATTTTTTGAAACAGAGATTACGGGTCTGCCCCAAAAATTTCCAAGCAAAGACTCATAAAAACAGAACAGAACCTTCTTTCAGTACAAGAAATACAATGGTGCATAACAGATAAGAACCAAAGCACCATCTAATAGGTCATCAAATTCCTTCAAAGAGAGACACCCCACCACTTACTATAATCCATAATATCCAGCCCAACAACCACATAGAGTCCAATTCTCCACTGATCTTTTGAAACCTCTCACTGACAATCTCACACCAACTCAAAACAGATCCTCACACATGTTTTACACTCTGCACTCGTGTTTTTCCCCATAAAACCCCTCACATTGGTGTTTAACTCCTGCACTCAACTCCTGTATGTTTTTCTAGCTTTACTTAGAATCAATAGATTTTGTTTAGTTATATTGATTCCACGTGGGACACCTAAGAATCAACCAGTGAATTTCATTTTGGATTTAAAGTATTTTAATCTAGCCTTTAAACTTAATTCATGCATCAACATAGTCTACATATTATATGGTCATTATATAGCAGTTTTTCAACCAATATCCATATAACAAAGGGTTAATTAGGGTGGATTCCGAATTAAAATAAAAAAATTGAGTGGACATAATTGGAGAATTTTTTCTCTATTACATTCACTATCCAATTTTATTATTCTTTTTCTCTTAACCACTCGTTATAATTCAATTGCATCTTAATTTAACCAAATCTAACAAATAACCATATACATAAAAACAGTCATCTTCTCGTCTTCATTTGTCATATGTTTAAGTATACAATCGTGTTATGCAAATTTATTTTCATTTATTAAGAATCATATCATTCCAATGACCCTCTGAATATGCCTACCAATTATTTTTCACCACTTTTGACCAAAGTAATCACTTCAGAAATTATTACATAATCATATTGTCTCTCTAAATTGATGCAACTAATTATAAATGATAAGCCAGGTTGTCGTTCTCTATATCTTCCATGGCGAACAAAGATTGTAGAACTTGCATATGATAATCTAATACTCTTTTAAGCCTGTAATAGAAATTGAAAGGTTAGATGAATTTAACACATAGTGAAAGAAATCATAAGAGCAATAACTCTATGACATGCAAATAAATACAAGTGCAAAATTAATGTAAAATTATTATTCAACTTACCAATTACCAGCAGAAACACTTTTGATTGATGCATGTCCCATTCCAAAATCCACTAGGTTTGCAAAGAACCTCACAATAAGCATCAGTGTTACATGAAGCTCCATAGGGATCACAAAGACCAGATTCTATAGTGCAATACAGAAAATAATGTTAGTAAAAGAGAATGGGAGCATATAAAATGAAAAGAAGGAGAAAATGTCTTGCTTACTAGAGGTTGAAAGAAAAAAGATGAAAACGAATATTAAGACATAAACAAATTTAAGAGTTTTATCCATGGCTTTTCACATCTACTCTTAACAAATCAGAATGGTTTGATCAAGTTATAATGCAAAGAAAAGTCACATTTGATTTACATAAGCTAACCATTTTTATATCACTTCTCATATATGTTGCAAGTTAACCTTTCCTAATATTAAAATCATTATTATATGTCCCTTGATACATTAGCAAGGCATTTTGTCCTTTAATGCACTCAAATAATCACGTAATTTCAATATGGATTTCGTATAAAAATCTCTTTCCAATCATCAAAGATTTTCCCTTTTCTTTATCAACCCTTATTATTATTATTATTATTATTATTATTATTATTATTATTATTATTATTTTGTGATAAATGGGGGTAAAAACCCAAAAGAGAAATAGTATTGCTAAATGTTACCAATGTTGCTTGTGGTAAGAGTGCACAATGATGTGGGAACATATCCTGAGCATAAATTAAGAAGAAAGTATTATCCAAGTCAATTCAATAAAGTGTTGGACTTGCATGATTTATTTTAGGTTCTCTAAGGTTACAACTTTACTTTTAGTATCAATGAGCATTTTTCAAAGAGAGTAATATTGAATCTTACAAGATTTGCTTATATATTTTGTGTGCTTGACGTGACACCATGTTTTGAGTAGAGTTATTTGCACATAATTTTTATTTTACATAAAAATATTGCACCTCTAAAATAGCGTTTGGTTGGAGGAAATAGAGGGGAATGATTTTTATAAATCTTCTTGTTTGGTTCATCATTTTGGAGAGGAGGGAAGGGGGATGAAGGGAGCGGTGGCCAAAATCTAACCTAACTAAATGTTGGCTCCCCTCAAATTTTGGGGGAATTTGGAGGGGAAGGGAAGGGGTTTAAAACATTCTAGTATGGCCTGACTCTTTTTTTCTTTGGCTTCTCATCTCCTAAAAAGTAGAAGATGAGCCAAAGACTTTTTTCGAGAAGCTCCTAAAAAATGAGCTTATTTATAAAGAACAAAATTCAAAACTAAGGAGCTTCTAAAAAAGTTACTCTAGGGAGTTTTCTTTTTATTTATACAGAGCTTTTCCCCTATTACCTCTCTTCGAGCCCCAACCATCTTACTTTTTTTTTTCTTCCCTTTTACCTATCCTTACTACAAGAAAATTCGGTCGCTAAATGATGAAATTTGGTCACTAAATGAGTTAGCGACCGCATGGTCTTTGTCGCTACCAATGGTATTAGCGACGGAAATAGATGGTCGGTAAACCAAATAAATTTGGTGGCTAAATGTGGTCCCAAATTATGTTTTAGGAAACCACATTTGAAACCAATTTAGTGAACCGTTGCTAATTGCAACCGACCATTTTTGGTCACTAAATTGATAACCAAAGGTTAGGTTTGGTTGCTAATTATTTATTTATTTATTTTTATTTATCAGGACATTAATATTAACTATTAACTAAATTTTAAATTTTATAACCTGAAACAAATTCGATAAATGAAATAAAAATTCAACAATGGTAGGGGTAGTTGAATCAGTAGCATCGTCCTCAGGGATGGAATCAGAAGTGTTGGGTTTGAATCACAGGTGCCGGTACAGCTGCTCCCTCTCCTTCTCGAGTGTGGCTACTCGATCCGCTAAGCTGTGGATTTCGTTGTACTTCTCCACATGCCCAATGTTGAGGTTGGCGATGACCTCTCGGACGTCCGGTATAGGGCCAGAGTCAAATTGAGTACATGGCATGGAAGAGGCCACATACTCATCCCCTAGGTAACCCAAACCATACACGTGGCCATTCTTGTTCCTGCCACCAACCACCTCCAGGAAAGTGGCATTGCCAGAGGCAGCAAAAGGCTCCTCCCCTTGACTAATGGCCTCATCTCAGCGGCGGGCTAACCGATCCTTCATTATAAGTCAAAATAAGTCACCACATAAGCATGATTATGTAAAGAAAATAACAAAATATAATTAAATAATGTAAAGGAAAAAATAATTAATTTAACTTGCAACAATCTCGCCTGCATTCCCGACCTACTCTCAATCTTTGTCTTCTTAGTAACCTCCACTACCTCAAATGTCGTGGGGAGCCTCTACTTCTCTTTCATCTGCGTATATTCAAAAATAACAGTTAAGATTTTTAATAAAAAAGATTGCAAAGTAACTAGGAGTGAATAATAAATTGAAATATAAATTGACTTACCAGCCTCTCATGATGAACCTGGATAGACACAAAACCACCCATGTATAGAGGAGTTCCAGCATCTGCGACCCAGTTTTGCTTGCCAATCGCACTTCTCCTCTGGAAGTCCTCATTAGTGGCCCAATATTGTGCCTTCCAAAACTTCTGGTGTGAGCCAATCTCCCTTATCCTTCCTGTCACAGATCTTATTCACAACATTTTTCACAATGGCAGATCTGCAGTGCTCAAATGCCTGGCGGGTGGCCTTATCATGCTCTGGTAACCACCTGTAGATTGATTGCATGACATATAAGACATTAGGCCACAATGTAGGATAAATACAATGAAATTTAATTGAGCACTAATTAAAACATCAATTAAAATTTAAGACTTACACCAAACTGGTGGGTGAACCAATGATCCTGGACCTCCTGTGGGATCCTCCTCCATATGGGCCAAGACCCGGTGTAATGGATTTAAAGCTACTTAAATTTGAAACTCACCAAATAACTTTTAGCTTTAAATTTAAAGCTCTTATTTTTAGCTTTAACTTTAAAGTAACTTTAAACCCTAGAAAAGTTGGGCCAAATGCTACCTAAATATATTGACTAAAATATTTTTATTTATATTTTGAAATCCAAAATTATGTGGGTATAAAAGTAATTAACATTGGAGCCGGTTCCAATAACACTATACAAAAATATCACATTTGATATGCTATCAAACTATTTGGGGGAACATACCGAACTATATAGCCGCCACCTTTGGGGCGGCGGGGGTTCCTACCACAATATACTAAACATGCATAGCCTACATAAAGTAATCAGGGACAAATGTAGATGTATCACAATGGGGGCAACTACCCCCACTTACTAATTTTTTTTACTAAATGTTAAATAATTTTTGCACCCACTAAAAAAATAAATGTTGCTTCCACTAAAAAATATATGTTGCTCTCGCTGCCTTTCAACCTTTCTCTACGGAAGTGATCAAGATACTGTAAATGTTATGACATTAGTTAGAGTGACAAAGGAAAGATTGCAAAGCATGAGAGAAGATGGTTGACATACTCATTGAAGTATTATTGTTTTGAGAGAAACAAAATATTGTCGTTCCAAATATGAATAATACATTCAGAATACAAGGAAGATCAGCTCGTAAACTTGAAAGTTTCAAATTTGCATTACTTTCAAGTTGAGGTATTTTATCTGGTGATTAACAAATAACTTCAAGAGCTTACTAGTGGTCTTGTGACTTCTGTTTTTGGTTGTCTACTGTAACACCCCGAGTTTTTCTGTTTTCTAATATCAGAAATTTATATAAATATGTTTATATTTTTATCTGAGACTTAGAAAATTTATTTAATTAAACCGAAACCTTATTTACACTCTACTTGACAGTAGAGAGTTACGATTAAAATTTAGGTTGAAAAGTCAGGTGAAACCCGGTCTGCAAATTTCACTGACAGTATAATTATACTGCTCAGATTTTGACTCGTGAACGAAAAACTTAAGGTTTTTATTTAATTTTCTACTATTTTGGTTATTTTGAAATATTTCACTAAAAAGTGAAATATTATATTTTATCCGGCCGTCATATTGAATCGGGGGAAACAACGGAGCTGAATATGGGATTTTCGGGACCCGACAAATGGATAAAGCTCATGTTACTCGAGAGTGAGTCATCCATGTGAAGCCATTAATGAGGCACATGGTTATGATGACAATTTTTAGGTTAATTGCATTTTGATCCTTATATTTTCTCTAAATTGTATTTTAGTCCCTAAACTAGTTTCCATGATCTTCCAAGTGAAGTGGATCAATTTATGATTCTTTCAAACCATGCTGGGCTGCGGTTTTGAGACCCAATATCATGGCTAAGGTGCTGTCATACATGAAGCCAATTTGTACTCTTAACTTTCCTATGTCATTCATTATGCCTTAAGCACTTTTATGCTTGAAAATTCAAGTAATGGACTTGGACTCCTCAAGCCCATTTCGCAAGGCCCAAGTCCAAATCATTGGCTCATAAATTCTTGAAGAGTCAAGAGGACTCTACCTCATTCTCTCTCTTTCTCAAATCTTCTTCAAAGTTCTCCATTCTTCTTCTTCTTCTTCTCTTAAGCTTCCTTAAGCTTGAGTTTGTGAAGCAACTTGGAGATTCTTGCACTTTTCTTCAATTCCAAGAGGTAATCCATGATCCTCATCATCATTAAGCACTATGTTCTTAATGTATTTTTATGTTTCAATGCCATCTTCATCATTTTCAATTCCTAGATCTAGAAACTTTGAAATTGTCTAGAAAATTCTAGAAAAATCCTAAAAATGTGAAACCAATTTCTATGTTCTTATTATCACCTCTACTATCATAATCCAAGAGTTTGTTGCAAACAAAGTTTTCCTCCCCATTTAATTTGTCAAAACCGAATTCTATAAAAAGTGGGTGGAGGAACTTTTGTTCAATTTTTAGAAAGTGATCATATATCTCATCTTTCTAATATGTATTGATATTGAATCCAAGTTCTTGTACCAAACCAAAATCTCTTGTTCCACTTTTGGTTCATGGCCGAAAATGGAGTCTTGAACGATTGGAAGATTTTGATTCAATCTTTATTGATTAATCACTAATCCTATGTCTTAAGTACTTAAGGATCGTTAATCCAAAGACTTAAGAATTTTAGAAATCTTTAGCCACAAAACCCTCTCATGGCTGAAACCCTCATGTAGGAAATAAGTGATTTTAATTGTTTGATTGTAATTGTTTGGTTGTTGTTTGTTGAAGGTTAAGTGTATAAGTTATACGTAGGATCGTGAAACCGGAATTTGACGTACGTTCGAGAAAGGAAATCGGGAGATAAGTCTTCAAGAGGTAAGGGAAGAATACCTGAGAAGTTTTTCCTATAATTATGTGCTATCTGTTGTTGGTCTGTATATTTATCTGTGGTTGTGGTGTTTGGTTTCGTCTGTTTGAATTGGTTTAAGTTGTGTTATTATCTGTGATGGTTTATCTGCATTTAAATTGTTTATCTGCAGTGATATGTTATGATGTTGTGATGCATGATCTGCCTGGGAATATTACTGTGATATTTGTTGTGGATTGTTGTTTGAGAAGCCTGACAGTGGTCAGTGCCCAATTCAATTAATCGGATAAAAGCTTTAAGAAGCTTTATAAATTATATTCAATTTTTTAACGGTAAAATATTGGAATATAATATTAATGGAAATAATTATTTGAGGAAACAAGAAATTTTTGGAAATATCATTATTTTAATGATTTATCGGTGTAAGAGTGAATTATGAGTCATAGTGAGGACGTAACCGTGAAATTATTTTTGTACCGCTAATTTTTATGTAAGAAATTCCGGAATATCATAAAAAGTTATTTTATGAAATTATTTTTCGCAAATAACTTAATTATGATTTTTATAAAATGATTTAAGTGGAATATTTGGCTTAAATGCCTTGAAAAAGGCTAAACGACGGCAATTTGGAAAAGTATCGACGGCAAGTATTTCTAAAGCGACAGTATGTATTTTAAACAAGTTTGAGCCTCAAGTGACTCTCCTTTCTGAAAACTAAATTTTTAGCAACCGATGATGTTATAAAGGAATTTTCAATTAGAAATGATTTTCTATAAACGAATTTTTACTCAACGATGTTATTCCGTCAACTTAAATAAGTTGCGGAGATTATGTTTTGAATTTGTGTTTTATAAACAAAAGACGGTGTTCACATTGAAAAATAAACCTAGTATCCGAGACGTCGTGATACCAGTGTTCTATAATAAAAACACGAAGATCTCTGATCCGTGTGATGATGAGAATTTTAAGACGTTGAAAATGATGAGACGATGAGAATTTTAAGACGTTGAAGACGATGAATAAGCATAAGCCATTTTGAACTTCGACAAGAATATAATGAACGAAAAGAAAATGACGAGGACAAAATGTTTTACATTTGCATTTACGGCAAACGTGTCCGACGTTGTTTAACGTAGACCTTAATGGAAAAGGTGTCATGTGTCGCATCTACTGGCCGCTTCTTCTATTGATCCATCAGTGTATCAGCTGCATCGGTTTTATGTGATATAAAAAGTCTCTATTCGGGCAAGGAGTTTTTGCTGGGGATCAAGACTCGGCCGGCTGCTTTTATCTGTTTCCAGGGATTCCCTTGCTGCGCGGAGTGAGGGGTCTGCTCCACCTTTTGGCTTATTACTGTGTTTCGAGTGTGTTTTTTGAACTTATACAGGAGAGTTTCAACCAAGTAAGGCGTCCTAAGACTTACAGCTTTCTCGATGATAATATCAAGGCTTGGCAAAAGAAACTTGCTGCTTGGTTATTGGTTTTTGTCTGACTTGGTACTAGGCGTTAGTGCAGCTTATCTTGGTACAAGGATTCTGTTGCTAGTGTGCTCATATTACTCTTTCGATTATAGATGTCTTGGTGCTGGTGGGTGTCTCTTTTAGGTGGTCTAATCAGCAATCTATACTAAGCTCCTAAAGTGTGTATGTGGAAGCTTTACTGTCATAACTTGGCTTCATTCGGGGGCCTACTTTTTTGGGATGTAAAATCTGATTTTAATGCTTTTTCTCTTGAGGGGGTTGCTATGTAAATTTGATTATGCTTCTAGTCTCAAGAGGCAACATCAAGTTTACATAGTCTTCCCACTTTATCGCTTCTATATACGGGTTCGAGTACCTCATGTGCTTTCTATTAATACATTTTTTGCTTATCAAAAAAAAAAAAAAAACTTCAAGTGCTTGCTAATAGATTTATAGAGATAAGCATTGAATTGCTTATTTGTGTGGCAAGCTTAAATCTAAGATATTTATTTTTTGCATTTGACAAGGAAAAGTTGTCTTGTTTCACTTGATTTTATCCATTAGATTATCTTATATGGAGCTAATGAGGCTTGGTAGTCAGCTTCAAAATTATATTATGGATATTTGTTCTAATGAACAATCTTCTAATTCAAATGGGATTAGTAATCTTTCAAAAATGTCGTGGAAAACTAGAAAAAATATTGCACATCCAATAGTTTGTTTACTCTTGAAGTTAACTTTGATTTTGCCTATAACAACTATTGAAAAGTGTTTCTTATTGAATTATTAAAAAATTGTTTACTCACATGCATAAAGATATATTTTTCTATAGGATTGAAAATGAAAAAGTAATACAACAATTTCACAACATGGTAACACATAAAGAACACTTATAATTTGTAGAAGACGAGGTAACTTCAATTTTTTGGGTATACAATTATATAGGTTTTGTAATTGCCAATATTTAGCTTAATGATAATGATATCGTTATTTTATTGCTTTTGTATATATTTTTTTTTTAAATATTATAGTATATGTCTTCCCCCCACTAGATCCGTCTCTAAAAGTAATACTACCCTAATAAATAGATTTCTTGAATAAATGAAAATGCCAATGACATCATCCTACCTGTGTCGTCATCATCTATAGAGTCTGAAAATTAGAGTTGTATCCACTTTCAAAAATATTCTCCCTGAAAGAATCTTAATGTAAATGAAAACAAAGTTCATAATCCTATGTTGTAGCTGTAGCTCATCAGATAGGTCAATTGCATCAAAAGCTCCCACATAATATTGCACCTGTGACTCCATGTTACTCGTAGCTAGCAAATTTGGGTGAGGAAAGAAACCATGGCACACATTCTTTTGCCTGAATCCTCAATTCCACAAATCTGCTATTACAAACCAAATCAGAATTTAAACATCTATTTAGGCTTTTTCACCACAGCTGATCCAGGGTCCTCAACATCCTGCGGCAAAACAAACCTAGTTACTTACATTGTAAAAGTCTCTATGCAAATAACCAATCCACAAACACAAGTAAAGGTCATTACCTTTCGCTTTTTGTTTTTCTTTTTGTTCTTCTTCTTCCTCTTCTTCTTACATTCCTTCACCTCATATCGTTCATTCTGTTCTTCACTAGAATCCTGTCAAGAATAGAAACAAATTTGAAAAAGTTAAATAGGCCAATATCTCAACAGCTATTGAGACACAACTAGCAGTAATAAAAAATTAAGAACCTTAGAATCAGAGTCACCAAATGAGTCTACATGCCGAACATTTCTGTCTGTATTAGAAGTACCACCTAAATTTGAAGATAAACATAAAAGATTACACGTTATGGCTATAAAGAAACCAAAAACAAATACCGAACAAATCCCTGCCATGTGGCTCTCGAAACAGGCAAATTTAGTGACACTAATACAAAATTATTTGCAGACCCAAGACAAAGCCAAACACAAAAAGATATGGCGCGACAGTCCCTTGTGCAGCACCCTACCCTAAGAATGGATTTCCGGCAATCACACCAGATCACAGCTTGTCTATGTGATCACCCTTATAACACTTAAGTCAAAGAGCAGAAAGAAGGGAAAGAATTTAAAAGAAAATGAAGAAAAAAAGAGGGACGGGGTGTCAGTGGGTGTAGAGTGGTCAGGAATGACCTAGAGCTGTTCATATCATGTATATGTGTGTGTGCACACTGCACACGAGTGTTACACAAGATATGATAGATTTGATTGAAATGCCGTCATACTTATACTACTAACAACCATCAAAGCCAGCAAGCTGAATCAGAAAACAAGAAAAATCATTTTTACAAAATCAAAATCAAGGGAAGCACATTCACAACTCTTTATGGCACTCTTAACTAAGTTAACGATGATGGATAGATAGTTACCACGTCTTACCAGTAAAACACCTTCAATAATCACAAGGAAAACGATATATTTGATGCAAATAACTGTAGTAACAGAATGTTGTTTCGATATTCGTATTTTCATTTTCTATTTTCAGAAATATTTACAAAACTATTGCTTCTATTCGTTCAGTCTCTTGTTTTGAGTGTTTACTTGATTATTGTTTGGGAGTTTCGAAGGAGATGGTGTAGAGTGGTTAATAATGGAGTGGAGTGAAAAAGTAAAACCATATCACTTCATTGCTTAGAAGTTTAATAAGGGAATGAAGGAAAATCCCAAACCCCAAATTTGAAAGGTATGAAAATGAGAGGGTTTAGGTGGGATAGAGTGGTTTAGGTTATTATCCTCAAACATCCAATTCCAATAACGAAGAGGAACTCCCAAACAATGGGTTAATATCTTTTTACCATTCTACTCCATTACTAATAAAATTATCATTTTGTAATTATTTTTAAAAACATGACCCTAACAAACCCAAAATTGCTCATATCCCTAAATTCCTCATATCTTCAATTGATAATTAAGAAAAGAGAGAGTTTGATACTTGCAAAGACAGTCTGTTTAGCATCATTGACAGCGAGTTCAAGGATATCAGGGTTAATAGAAGCCAATCCATTCGGGTCCTTCAGCTTCCTCTCCAGAAACTTGGCCAACGCCGCTGCTTTATTAGTGGCCAAGGGTCCACCGGGATGAGCCAATCTATCAGAAATTCACATAAAACCCACTAAAATTGAAGGGGTGAGAAAGGTAAATAGGAGTTCAAAATCAGAAATTTTCAATAATGAGAAAGTGGTAAAATTGAACCCTAATAAAAGAGGGAAGGAGGAATACGAAGAACCTGGGTTGGGGGCGGGAAGAGATAGGAAGAGAAGGAAGCGGAGCGAATTTGCTTCCGCGAAGTGCGCGTCTTTCATCTTCGCTCAGAGTTTCGATCTCTTTCGTTGCCATTTCAATTTTGGGGGAAAATCTCCGTCGTGTGTGGTGGTGGTGGACTCTTATTGACGCCGTTCCTTCCTTCAACCGTCACTTAAACAGTTAAACGTTTTCTTATTTTGTTTTAAACAAAAATCATCTTCCAAACGAGAAGGAATTTAAAATAATAAATTTTTTATTGAAGAAAGAGACGCATTTAATGGAAATCCTTAATTAGTAACAATACCCTTTTAGTTTTTTAATCTCTAAACAATGACATCCATCCTTCAAAAAAAAAAAAAAAATCTCTAAACAATAACATCAGTTTCAGACTCTCAGTCAAAAAATAATAATAATAATAATAACATCAGTGGTAGGATATTTTGATTGATTTTTATAACTTGAAGAAATAAGATAATAAATTTTATTTTTAAATAAAAAACTAATATAACGAAAACATACAAATTCAACAAGTAGTTGTGTTTTTTCTTCATTTGTCTTTTGTCTGATAACCTTAGGACAATATTTTAAAGATATTAGTACTTTTTCAATTAAAACGTATCATTAACGAAATTTTAGATGTTATTTTCTTAAGGTTAAAATATCTTTTTGGTCCTTTATCTTTTAGTGAAAATTTATTTTGGTCTTTTACCTTTTAAAAGATTTATTTTAATCTTTTGTCTTTCAAAAGTGACACAAAATGATCCTTCCATCACTACTGGTACCAATGTCCGTTAAGGTTAGCTGGAGATCCGTTGAAATCTGCACCTTTCGTCGGAATCTGGAGATTCCTCTCACCTTTCTCTCTGGAATTTTTGTTTTGCAGTGTTGGATTCATAAATCTCATGCCTACAATTGACAGACACAGAGAGAGATTAGTGAAGAAGAAGAAGAAAATAACGAACTCTCCTCGCATAAAATACAACTATCTGTAAGATTTCGTTTTCGTTTTCCTTCTCCGTCACACACACTTTAATTTTGAGTGAAAAAAATGGATTATTTTTTGGATACAGAGTTTCGGTTTTGAATTTCAGAAGGAAGGTACAAAATTTACCGACCCTTTATTTATAAATTTAATTGGGTGTGTTTGTTTTTGGGTTTTCTATTTTTTGATATATGCAAGTTGATTTTATTTTATTTTATTTTTTTGTTTAAATGAAATTCTGGGTTGGGTTTTGTTTCATTTGAAACTATGAGCTATGCTATGTATTTGGACAGAAGTTCTTCAAAAAATTCAACATCTACAATATGGATAACAACTCCATATGGAATTGGAGGCCATTGAAGGCACTTTCCCACATCCACAATAAGAGGCTAAAATCTGATTGTGAAAAGCAATAAACAATCATTCAAGTGTAAATAGATCTGTGTGGTGTGTGAGAAAGAGAGATAAAGGGACTTGGGGCGTTGTTGAAGGATAAGAGTGTGGGTATGAGTGTGATGATGAAGAGATTGAAGGAGGACGAGGGGGAGGAGAGAGGGTTTTGTTGAAAGTCCAAAAAATTGTTCAGATTCATGGATCCAACACTGCAAAAATAAATTCCAGAGAGAGAAAGGTGAGAGGAATGCCCATATTCCAACAAGACGTGTAGATTCCGGCTAATCTCCGACTAAACTAAACGGACATTAGTAACAGATCTGGCAAAAGGACCATTTTGAGTCACTTTTGAAAGATAAATGACCAAAATGAATCTTTTAAAAGATAAAGGACCAAAGCGAATTTTCACTAAGGCTTTGTTTGGTTGTAAGAAGAAAAGGAGAAGAGAGAAAGAGGTGAGAAAGAGTATGAGAAGAGAGAAAATGGTGAGAAATAGAGTAGATTTTATGTGTTGTTTGGTGTAAGAGAAATATGAGAGAAATAGAGGAGAAAGAAGTGTTTTCTCTCTCCCCTTTGTTTGGTTGGATAGAAAATAAGAAGAGAGAAAAGCAATTTTTTTAAAAAAGATAAAAATATCCCTAACTAAAAAATCAATATAAAAATATTTAAATTTAATTGATTTAAGTTATTTTAACTAATAAATTAATTTAAATTAATTTAACTGATTTAAATTATTTTAAATAAAATTTGTTAGCTTAATATAATTATTTTATTTATTTCAATTTAATTTAATTAAATAAATGTTTAATTTAATTCCATTTATTTAAATTATTAAATAATTGAATGAGAACCCAAAAAGAAGGGTACAAAAGTCATTTTACATGAAACACTCCCTCCCTCTTCCATTTTCTTCTCACTTGGGGGGAGAAAAAAATTTGAGGTGGGTCCCACCAATTTTCTTCTCTCTTCCCTATTTTTCTCCTCCACCAAACAAAAGAAAAGTGTATTTTCTCCTCCTTTTCTCTCTTCTTGTTTTCTCTCTTGTCATTTTCTACTCTAACAAACAAAGCCTAAGGGTCTGTTTGCGAGTCTTGTTTAGGAGGGGAAGTAAGGGAAAATGAAGGTTTATGATAACCTCTCCCTTGTTTGTGAGTGCAAAAATTTGGAGGGGAAGTTTTTTAGGATTTTAGAAAACCCCCCAAACCCCTCCTCACCTCAATTTTTTGGTTTACCCCAATTTGAGGTTTTTTGGGGGGTTTATCCCAATTTTTAGAGGAAAATGAATAATTTCTTTTGCATTAGTATTAACTTTTTTTTTTGAAAGGTGCATTAATATTATTTAACAAATATTACTTATGTTAATTTTCTAAAATAAAGGTAAAATTGTAAAAGTATGTTATAAACTCTCCATTTACTTTCTCTCGTACAATATGCACTCACAAACAAAAGGAGGGATAATATTCTTCTTCCCCTTCCCTCCCTCCCCTTTCCTTCCCCTTTGATCCCCTCACTTTCCTTCCCCTCCAAACTCCCAAACAGACCCTAAATGATAAAGGACCAAAAATGTATTTTAGCCTTTTCTAGATGTTTTGGTGCTATTTTTACAATGAGAATAAGATTTACAAGCTAATTTTTACATGTTATTTTTTCATAAATAAAATCGGTACACGTTTTATTCTCATTGAAAATAATACCATAAACATCTAAAGAGCTACACTTATGTTGTGCCCTTAAAACAAATCAAGTGAAAAGTGCAAATAGACTAATTGATGATCTGCAATTAACCATAGTTATTTTTGAAATTTTCTCTGTATCTAATCCCATTCAATCATCATACACAGGCAGTAAGGCAACTAAGGTAGTTTTCAACGTTAGGCTCCAGATAACACTTAAATAAGGATTACAAATGAATAAATATAACACAACAGTATCTCAGCATTCTTCCTCTCATAACATTTTTTTCCAGACTTTGAATCTTCACGAAATGGAAAGATTACAAATCTTGTGCTCCCCACCTTGCTACCTATATCAGGACTCCTTACAAATATTTGTAGATAATATGAATTGGGGAGAGATGAATAAAATTGGGCAATCAAATACTCTAAATTTACAGGCCTCTTTCTCTAGCCTAAAATCTTAAAACTAGGCAATAAAGCAAGAGGCCAATCCAATTGTATTAGAATAAAATGAGACCAAATCACCGTGTAGAAAGCACTGAAGTCTCTTTTTGAATGGCTGGGCAGTGACTGTTGCCTAAATACATGTTGAAGTGCTAAACCCACTGCACAATTGCACGTACCATTTTTAGGCTTCTTCATTCACCAATCCAAATTAACCAAGGAAGAACTTGAATACGTCACTCAATGACACAACGCCTTCTACACGCTTGCTGCCAGCTTCCACAATAACAACCCGCCTGACACCTAAATCCAGGATTAGACAGCATAACATTTTCAGTACAACAATCTTCAAAATGATTGAATATTGCAGTTATTATCCAACTCTCTTTTACCAAAAAAAACAAGAAATACCTTATGCTATGATTGAAAATAGAGGAGAAAACAACCTACATTACAATTTTTAGTGTGGCAGGGGAAAACTATCAGAAAAGTTGAGGGTGGCAAAAACGCTGGAGGATGGAGAACAGACCCAATGGGAACTCACAATGTCAAATATGGCATCCACAAACAGCACAACTATAGTACATAATCATATAACATGAGAATAAAATAATTCTCTGCCATCCACATTCATTAAAAAATGAGGGGTACAAATATACAAATGAAAGTTCCAAAGAACTGGCCAACTCATGAAGACAATGACCAAATGAAAAACAACAAAGTAACCTTGAATGAACAGCCAGCCCATCACATAGTTACATAGACAATGAATCTGAAAGCCATGCTTCATCAAAAAGGGAAAACAAGCCCACCTGGATTTGCCAAACGTTCCATCACTTTATGCAGAGAATCAGATCGCAAACACATCTGACATCTTTGACTTCTAGGCTCATAGGGACTACATGTGTCCTGGCCCAACTGCAACGCCTGGACAATAAAACATGCAAGAGATACTAAGATCTCGATAATAAAACCACAACATAACCTCCTGATTCATGAATACAAACAAAAAAAACAAAAGGCCTCCATATAAATAGATGAAATATGCAACCTTAGCTTATACAACAGAGCAGGAGTGGCAATTGGATGAGTTAAATGAATTTGGATTGGATTATAATGGATGAATAAAAAATAAACCATTAATTCAGTTGTGGTCCGTTAAAAAAGAATTAAAAAATCTCAATCCATCCATGACTCATCTAGTAAATGACTATCCAACCCATCAATCCTAAAAGGCTAAAACGATATTTTAATTTTTTCCCGATTCTCTTGTACCAAAGAAAAAACTTCTCGCTTCAAAATCTCCTTTCTCTATAATGTCTCCAAAAAATTTCTCTGTAAAGACCTATTAGCACCCACTTGGGCAAATAATCAAACATCTAGTGTGCACATATATACCAAGATGCAAAACACCAAGACCAAACACATTCCTGTAGTAACCCATGGGTAAACCCAACTTGACCTGGTTCTACACATTGACGCTGAAAAACAGCTTCATGGACTTGATGGTTTTAGCTCAAATCTGGTCAAAGCTTGGGCTTTGAATGGTGGTTTCTGCTATGATGTCATTCGATTTGGAAGCACCAAAGGAGAGGTTTTGGGTGAGCTTCGCTGTTTCTTCCACAAAGCATCGAGCATTGTTCCACAGGTTCATGACTCACTCCGGGAACACATAGGAGGGACAAGACTATGAATGTCGGATTGATTCGGAAGCTAACTATGGGATACCATTGCAGAGCCATGTTAACTGAATGACAAGCGGCAGTAATCGTTTGAGGACGTCAGGTAACTGGAGACAAGAATGTTCTCCATTGGGTCAGTGTTTTAGGGGCTCTTTCGAAGCCAGTGATGGTGTTACAGACAGAGGTATGGATGAAGACTATTTACTCTGCTTCATCCATTTTGGTTTAGGGTTTTCAGCCTGGATCACAAATGGTCCAGTTCAGTTTGGTGCAATGGATAAAAAAACATTTGATTGGATCACTAACCATCCTGTAGTAGAAAAATAGTACAATAAATCCAATTTATTTTTATAAATGAGCGGGCAGGGTTGGATTTGCAAGTGGATGGACTGGATGGGTCATGGACAAATGGTTCTTGCCAGACCTACGACATACTGACATAGTGTTGTACTTCTCAACTCTAAATCTTATCTTGTCAACAATCAAGAATGACATCTTTTCTTCTTTCCTAACATATCCCCCAGATCCTGAAACTCGCTTCCATCTGTATATCAGCTGGTACTAACCACCAAAATGCTACAAGATTGACCAGGATTATTGCTTATATTTCTAGTTCCTCTACCTAACCATTGATGGCAGATAGGATACGCCAAAGTAAAGGTACCACTAAAGGCCTATTTTATCAACATTCATAAGATAAACTCATCACTTAATGTTCACATAGACTTCAGCCTTTAGCAGTAAAATACAACACAATGAGGAAGTCAACTCCTCATTGGGAAAAGTGCAGATAATTTCAGTGTGCATAATAAGTTACAGATGCACATTAATTTTCAATATCAAAAAGAATGCATCAAGTTGCATCAATAATGTTAATATTGAAAGAAAAACTATCAAACTCCATATCATCTTTAATTTTACGCAAGAATCTATTTATTTATAAATATTTGTTGAATGTCATCCTCCAGATCTATTCAACAGCCAATAGTCGAGCAAAAGAAACATATGTTCAAATAACATTTGAGATAAGAGACTGAAATATTACAAGAATAAAGGAAAGCAATACTTCAACAAGAAGAAGAACACACACATCTTAGTTCTAGTTGACCCTATGCAATGTTATGACAACTAAATATGATTTTATAAAAGAAAATCTATTAGAGAAAGAGTGCTGAATAAATCTATTAATTCTTGAGAACATCCTCCAGTATCCTGGGCACAGCGAAACAGCCTAACCAAATTAATAAGGAAAAGATGAAACCAGAACACATGTATTTTTTAAATTTCAAAACATAAATTGTCAGAAGTTTATTGCTACACAAAAATGAAAAACCAAACTTACCTGTTGAACAGTCATTTCTTCAAGATTAATATGTGTATATGCTCTATCCTTTGCCAAAGCAGTTATATCACTAACAATAAAGAGGAGAGGGGAGAAAAAGTGAGAAACTTTTACAAGCCACTCCAAAGAAAATGCTAGGACAATTCAATGCTTGAACCATAGATTGATTTTATAGTATCTCAAACAAGGCATCAACAAGTACAAAAATATTAACAAGGATATAAAACATAACCAACCTCCGACAATATATATCCAATAACGAGTCATTATCATCAACAATTGGTACTGAACTTATTTGGGCTGCAAAAGCAAAGGGCAAAAAGTAATGTAAGTATAATTACGCTCATGTTCAAACTTCCAAACAAACATTAGTTTTTACATTTTGATGCTTAAATCAGAAAATTGGATCACCCCCCTATATTCATGTTCTGTTTACATGATTAATCAACATTCTTCTCAAAGTGGGACAAAGTGCCCTCTACCATCAGCCTAATACCTCAAAAGTATAACAAGAAACCAATTTCTTCATTCTTTCTCTCAGTTGCTTTTCTTTTGATACAATATGTTCAAGGTCAGCAAAAAGTTCACACCTTGAACTAATAAATTTAGGGCTGAAGCAAGAGAAGCGCTTGGTCTCAACATTGCCAGAGTCCGCCGATTTGATTCCCCAATTTTGGGCACCCATGTGCCCACAGGTATTGCACAAATTGGAAGTTGAAGTATGGGCAGTGAACTAGAACAATGCCTAAAATACCTGCAAATGCCTGAAAATCAATTTGGTAAGAATCAAGCATACTTAGTAAAGTATAAAGAAAGTTATTTTAAAAACTTACATTTAAGTATTCCTGAAAGTGAAGCAAGATGTAGTAACTGTGGAAATGAACCATCCTCAGAAGATGAATGGATAATAGGAACAGTTGAAACTTCTTTTTGCAAGATCTTCAAGGCAATATCTTTCAGATTGTCATATGGCCCAGACTGCATCATAAAAGAAATATTCAAAAAGGATGTCATAGGATTACAGTCACTTCCTTGAACAGATGGAGATCAACCATAGTAAGATATGAAGCAAGATAATTTTTTTGCCAAAAATTCATACATAACCCAAGGAGCAGCTTCATCAATTCCAACATAAAAATAAGTGATATTAATTTGATGTGATGATTATGTGTTCAGGTGATTACAAAAGACAATCTAATAGTCCTATTTATAGTTTTATACTAAATCTAGAATCCTAGTCCTAATTAAATAAGGAAACAAACCATAAAATATAAAATAATAAATAAATCCTAAGAGATCATCTAAGTACTCTAAAATATTCTAAGATATAAAGAAGATATTATCATATATTTCTCATATTTTTTAACATGAGTTAACAGCATAGCCAGTGCAATAGACATGTATCTTTTATTAAGCATTAAATTCGTAACATCACTCAATTATTTTATTTAATGATTGAAAACACATATATAGCCAAGGCCGAGATAGGTTTTCAATAACACTATAAAGGCAACTTCTCATGCCTAGAAAATTAAAATTCAGGGTCCTCTGCCTTTCAATTTTCTAACCACTTTGAAAGGTTACCAAAATAAATTTATTTAGATAAAGCTCACAGTAACCTAAAAACAATATAAACGACACTCATTTTCCCTAACTGCACATACATGTGCTTTCCTGCTTACTCGTATTGACACGTAAGTCTAGGCAAGGTCTATAATATCCTGCATAAGCTTCAAGATGATCTTTACAAATAGGCTATTTCTTTTTCATTCCTTCAAGCTTGTTGCAGACACAATTCAATATTGAACCTATGTTACCCAGAGATAGAAGGTTGAAAAGAAAAAAAAAATCCCATAGCTATAATTAACTCAGTGCTCAGTATACATACACACCACATAAAACAAGCATCCTTTATATATGCTCTATGAACCAAAACCTGCAAGTGGTCAAATGATTATCCTAATCACATACTAAAGCCACATAAACACTTACATGGATAAAACATCTTGAAAATACGGTTCTGTGTCCATTGTTCTGTCTATTTAGGTATGATTTTCCTTCTTTCCAAGCTGATATGGTATGTGTTTCAAGCTCCTCCTCTGTCAGATTGGACCCATGATTCCCTAGCTGAGAATAGGGTACATATGAGAGAAAATGGATCAAATGTGTTTCAAGGGAGAATGAGGGAAAATGGATCAAATGACAATTATAACCTTCTATCCATTTTTTTCAAACAAATAAGACAAGGGTACATATGTTATTTTATGTAATTATATCTTCTTTTTATTCACTTCCATTTTCTCTCACCATTTTCCCTTCATCCAAACACATCAAGAGAAAATGTACTTATCCCTCTATTTTGTCTTCTTTCATTTTCTTCCTATTTTCTTACCTTCTATTTTATCTTATACATCAAAACAAAGACTAAGTGTCAAAGCTGAAGATGCATTTCTAGCAAGAAGTTGACTGCAACAGACACTAGTTCAGGCATACAACATGTAGACTGCTTGATTGGAATGGGAAGCAATTGACCAACCTTCAAAGAACCAAAAACATTATGATCATGCAATAAATATTTATTTTTAGTTTGCTTAGTCAGTTTTCTTTTTCCCCTTTCTCTTTGTTGCCAGGCTCTGTAACTTGTCATACATCTTGTATACATGGTATATTAACCTTTCTAAATCTCTTGGTGTCCACATAAGCCATCAAGAGAAGAGCTTTGCATTCAAAAATGTTACCAATACAAAGAGATAATGACCTTAAACTTGGCATACTTCAAATAAAAAATAAAAATAAAAAAAACTATAACATTTACCTCTCTTAAAATTAAAATAAAATCCGAAGCACTAAGAACACCAACAAATTGCCCCTTGTAGAAGTCCCAAAGAGGAGCCATGTGAAGTCCCTGTAAATTATCCAAATCAAAAAGTTGTACATGCAAACTTCTAAGCAGCAATGGATGAAGACACAGTAACACTAAGAGGAAACTATAGCATCTGATGAAAGAAAAGGCTTAAATCATTGTCAAAGCACCGCTTCTGAAACAAATAGTTAAATACCAGCGAAGAATTCAAAAAGCATATATGTTATTTCTCACTTATAAATCAGGGTAAAGGAAAGTATAGTGACATAGCAGTAATAAAGTTCGTTTTAGCAAAATTACTACATATATGCAAAAAGGCATCTGCAAATACTGGTCACAGAGAAACAAATAGATACCTGCTCATGCAGTATATGAAATGCCTGTTTTACTGGCAGTTCAACATCCAAGGCAACAACCTGTGGCCACATGCCACTAAATTAGTACTTTGTATTTTGAGGTTATAAGTTTGATGACACCCAATTGTAAAGTCCAAAATAAAGAGTCAATGGTAGAACTTCCAAACCTTGCCTGACTCGGGAAGTAATTCATAAGCTGTGTGCATAGACAGAAATGCAGAAATACGTTGACGGGAGATCTGTACATCAGCATCTGATATTCTCGGCAACAGCTCACTCAATGTACCATCTGTCAAGCTGACCTGCTTTAAAAGTGAACAACATATTATACTAAATATCTGAACAATTAAATTTCAGATGCAACATACAATCTCAAACATAAGCAAATATCAGATTCTAAAATACAGGAACAAAAGTGTGCTACAAGACATTATAAGTTACCAGGGTTATGACAAATAAGACAATTAGAAAGATGATATTATTTAGATTTGAATAGAAGACCCTATAGACCTATATAGGTCAAAATTACCAGATTCACAGCCTTTCACAAACAACATGTTCTAAAATGAGTTACAAAACATTATCCAGGCAGATCATAGTACTACTTTGAAATTTCATTCAAAAGCTTGGTAGTGAATCCCGGACAGTGGTTCCGAGCGGCTGACCCCGAAAAACTGCAGAGTGGGTTGCGATACCAAAGATATTATATGTGCATCTTTCTAATGCACATATAATATATGCTCAAAATTCAAGGTACTGAAAACTTAAAGACATTTAAACATTAATACTTAAAAAGTCATAACTTAAGGCACAATAATCATAGCTTAAAAACACATTAAGCCTCTATTATTCCATAACAAATTATCATTTCATAAAAGAGATTTCTTTTCCAGGAATATTTCTTTCCCACCTTCACAAATGGGAATGGAGATTTTAACTTTCTTTCACTAATTTTATTCTCGGACATCTTTTATGCCTGAGAATAATTTTTTAAACCTTACACCAAATATGGGAAACTTTTATTCTCATATCCATATTCCTGGAATATTAAAATATGACCGATACCAAACACTACCTAAAGAGACGGTGATGACAAATGCCCAAAAGAAAACAAGATAGAGATGTCTTTTAATTTATAATAAGTTGTTAAGCTGTCTGCATGATTTAGATTGAAAAATAGAGACAGCAGCTAAACATAGAAAATAAAAGTTCTCTGCGTGTGAACTAGTATTAGATGATAAAAGACAAGATTTTTTTAAAAAAAAAAAAGAACAAGAAAGAAAGATGCTGAAAGGAAAAATAATAATTTGAAAGACAGCAAGCTGGTTGGTGTGGAAGACCGTAAGCCAACGAGAAAAGACAAAGATATAGAAAGACAGAAACAGAAAGTTCAGTGCAGAACAAAGGAAGCTGCAAAAGGGTGGGCTAGGTCGGAAAATGGGTGGCTTGGCTGGAAAATGGGTGGGTTTGGCCGGAAAAGGGATTGGTAGCAGAACAGAGATGTGTCAACAGGGAGTAGCAGTCGCTCCTCCCACTATTCCCTCAATAACTCACCCGCTATAATGGCCATGAAACTGAAACACAATGCTATAGGAGTTCTGGAGTGGCAGTGCCACAACACACTGCTACGCTGCTATAGTGCTGCTATTTGGTGCTATTGACTACTCTGTTCAAAAGTAGAACACAGCCAAAAGCCAGTATACAAATAACGGCCATGTTGATAACAACAATCACAACTGTCAAGGTATGACTAACTCTTACCATACGGCGAAAAGCCTCATTATCCACATCCATGTTATTTCCAGAAGCAATATCTGGAGTTAAAATGGGTATGAAGTTAGGATCTGCAGCCAAGAAGACGGTGTTGACTATCCCAAATTCCCCCGATACATAAGGTTGATGCTCATCATGCCGCCATTCTCCATCAACAAAAAACTTGTACTGCATACAGATAACTATATAATAAGTATCCAGCGACCCAGAATAAAGGCCGAACTTTTCTCAAAATAGCATATTTTGAATTTTGAAATCCATTAGCACCTATACTGCTCAAACTCAAATAACAATCATAGCAAAAAAAATATATTAAAAAAAAAAAAAAAAACTTGCAAAAGTTATATTATAAAACAGAATTAATATTCTAAACCTCTGTAAATAATCTCAAGAACCATTATCCCATTACACTTCCATATCAACTAGACATCAAATTCAACAACGAATTTTATATTTTTTTCTATTTAGCAGTAATATAGACCTGAGTCAGGGCTTTTATCCTCACGTGCCAAAGGAATGCTTTGCTACTTAAACATTTTTCTAAATAATTACCAATAAAATTTATCTAGTACAAAAAATGGGACAACCACATATATGATTTAGCAAGACTATGAAAGTTCTACTCAATGATCACATCATTCAATGCTAAAACAAGATTCCATTCCAGTCCTTTTCTTCAGTGACACAGTAAAAGCGAAATGCATGCACTTAGAATTCTAGTAGTAACATAAACTGACCTGATGGTAACCAGGGGCCAAGCTATAAACAATTTGAAAAACAGTAGGGCAACCTTCAACTGGCGACATTGGTAGAAGCTCAGACCAACTTTGAGGCAAATTTTACATATAAAAAAAAAAATGACAAAAATAAGCAAGGTGACATGACCAACGAAAACCAATAACAAAATAAACTACAGTAGAGCACTTTCACCAAAATGGGTAGCAAAGAGATTAAGATGCAGTAATCAACAAAAACACTCACCGTGTAAAAGAACCACTGATGAACACACTTCTTCCCCCGTATGGCCACACAAACCGCATGGGAATTAGCACCGTCCCTGCAACACCAACCGCATCCCTTGCAGAATCCATGCTCTGAATGAACACTCCACCTCCAATTCAGAGTGCTATTCTAAGAATACCTTCCAACCACCACACTTCATCACAACATGTCAGCTTGTTCAGCTCGCAGGACGCAAACTCGAGTATATACCGCACCAATTTAATGCACTACGAAGCCAAAAAAAGAAAAGAAAAATCCACCCAAAATCAAAATCCACTAGGATAATTGAAAAAGAACAGATTTTGATGCTTTATTCGACCGAAAAATCGAAAACAGAAAGTGCCTATTTCTCACTGCAAGAGAATCAACGAAAATTTTGAACCGGGTAGGAAAATTAGCACTCGTAAATAAATTTGCATGCAACGAACCCATTGACTAACAAGCACAAAACCCTAACCCTAAATTGAAAAAAACTACCAAATCCAACCTTGAAGGGCCACAATATGAAAATTAATCTGGGAAAAGCAAGGCAGAGAATATCAGGTTGAAACAAAGAAAAATCGAAACCCTATTGAAACAATATGGTTCAGAAAACCGAGAGAGATTTATCCCAGAAGGGGAAAACAAAAAACATATATAAAATAAAAATTTAAGAAATTGAATATATAGTCAATGAACTATTATTGCTATGAAAGGTGGTAAATGCTAAAGCAAAATTATGAGAGTAACTGTAAAAGGCGTCACATTGGAAGTGCACGTGTGTTTCAGTTCTCTTACCAGTACCAAAGGTATCTTTTTAGTTACATTATTTAGTACCAAAGGTTTTTTTTTTTTTTTTTTTTTTTTTTGCCAACTTAGTCTCAAAGGTTATATGTAAAGTAATATGTTAAAAGTCGAACCGGAGATCGAATCGAAGAGACATTCGGGTTATGATTCAATTAATTCAATCAGTCTATGGTTGAATCAAATGACTAATAAATTAATTAATAAATAAAAAAGTTGTAAATTGGAGAATTTACATTTCGAACGGTTCAACCCGATCCAATTGACAATTCAAAACAGTTCAACCCTGTTTTCAACCGGTTTTTGGGCAGTTCAATCAAATCAGGTTCAAAAGGGCTGGCCCGAACCGCCGAACTGGACGGTTCACGGTTCACGGTTGAACCAGTTGAATAGTCCAGTTTTTTAAACATTGATGTAAAGTGAATCATCTCTGAAATTATAGGGCGGTATCAAGTTGGTCCTCATATTAAGAAATAGATAAAAACATTTCCAAATTAAAAAACGTTCATTACGTTATGGTCTCTCAAATTGAAAAAATCGCCAGATTGCACTAACTTGATGGATTTTTTCATTTTGGAGACATTTTTGCATATTCGGGAGACCAATTTGTCATAGCCCTATAATTTCAAGGATCAAAATGGTGATTCACTCATTATATGTATGACTATTGGTTAAAACGAGGGGAAACATTTTTCTTTTAATGCAAATCATTTTTTTAATGCAAAACATTTAAATCTTCGGACTTTGGAGGCAATAAGAAGTTTTTATGGTTTTCTTCTCTTGGCTTTTATTTATTTTTGAGTAAACTCTCAAATTAGTTCCTAAATTTATCATTCACTGTTACATTAATCCTCGAATCAAACGAAATTTTAAAAAAGTCCTGAAGCTTCATTAACACCCCCCCCCCCCCCCCAATCCCTGAATTTATCATTCACTATTACTTTAGACACCGAATCAGACAAAATAAAAAAAAAAGTGGAATTCCATTCGATCCTTCACTTTAGTTCAAATGTTAACTCTCTCTGTTAGACTTAACGGATTATCCTTGCTAACATGTTAAGTATATACCTGGATCCAACATGGACATATGTTGGCATCTTTGTTAGGAGTATAAATAATTCTGTTAGAGTTTGTTATAAGTTGTTAGTAGTTTGTTAGGGAGTTAATGGTGTTAGTTAACTAGCTTTATAAATAGAGTCTCATGTATCACATTTCATCATCTTTTCAATCAATTCAAAATGCTACTTCATGAGTATCAATATGCACTCTTTTTAGCCTATAAGTATGATCTTTATCCTTCACATCCCTGGATTTCTCACATGGTATCAGAGAGATATTATGAGCCTTTCGCTGATGCTTCGGATAGTGACGACGAGGCTTCTGCTTCCAATACAGACAGCAATGGAGATGATGATTCGGACTGTGAGGATTCTCTGCCACATCAAGAACCGAGCCTATCAGACGTTGTTGAATATGTAACAACGGAAGAGAATGACCATTGTGATTTAGTCTTCGGCAGCTTCAAAAACTCAGATCTTGATGCAATGTCTGTGACTCCATTGACTCCGATCATGCTGATCAAGCCAACAATCGATGGATCCACCATCAATTTCGGGGAAGTCATATGCATCCTTGTCAATCCATGTTCTAGCACCTTCAAACAGAAAGCTATTAGAGATTCTTCTATCAATAATGCTGGGCAATTGTTCATGGATCTAGAAGTGGAGCTTGAAGAAGGAACAATCGAATTGTAGGAGCTCATCACCGATGAAGCCAAGATCGTTGTCATTGAAACTCACGAGAAATCGAAGGAACTCGTCGGCGAAGAGAAGCATCAAGGAGAACCTCATCAAGATCCTTCTTCTCAGATGCTTCAACAATTCGATCTCCCTTCCTTCGATTCAGATCATGTCATCTCCGCCTCCATCGATTTCTTATGCGTTTTTGGATCTGAAATTTCTGGTTTCTTTTTGTCTGTGCCTCCGATGGTTTTGGCTCCGGTAAACCACGGTTCTGCCGGAAGCGCCACCCCCATGGTTCTCCACCAGCGAGTCGAGAAAAGACATCGACGTTCTTGAGGAGCGACAAAGGGCGACCACCGTGTTTGCCGCCGAAAGCTTCATCGATGTCTTCGATCCCTATGCCGTGAGCCGCCTTGGGAATTCTTGTTTTCCATGGTTCGAGCTCGGGAAGCTTCTGTAGGCAATCACTGTGCCGTCACCGGAGAAGACAGTTGGGTGAACCGTCTCTTCAACCTTTGCCTTCGATCCCGACAGAGATCTCACCGCCGTCCGCAACACCCCGTCATGCACCGCCTCGGAGATTGTTGCTTTCCATGGTTCCAAAAGCTTGGAACGACTGAGTGGGGAGGTAGTCTGGAGTGTTGCCCTAACACAACATTTGGACCTGGTCCATCAGAGGGGTTCTCATCAGTTCTGCATTCTTGGCTTCAGTTTGTTGGGCCACTTTTTAGTCAACTATTGTTTTTTTTTGTCTCACATTAATATGTAAATATTTACATGTTATTAGTTGCTTTGCTTTGTTGATTGTAATTCAAGCTGATTGTGGTGACACCACTTATCAGCTTGAGGGGGGCTGTTAGGAATATAAATAATTCTGTTAGAGTCTGTTATAAGTTGTTAGTAGTTTGTTAGGGAGTTAACGGTGCTAGTTAACTAGCTCTATAAATAGAGTCTCATGTATTTCATCATATTTTCAATCAATTCAAAATGCTACGTTATGAGTATCAATATGCACTCTTTCTAGCCTATGAGTATGATCTCTATCCCTCACATCCCTGGATTTTTGACAATCTCGGTCGATATATTCAAAGGATAAAAACATGGATTCATGTGAATTACTTACTTACTCCTCGCCCCCTTTAATTTGACCGTGTTCTAATAGTGAAAGGTCTTCTTACATGGTTCGATGCATATACTTAACGTGCAGGAAGGATAATTTGTTAAGTCTAACCGAGAGAGTTAACGTTTGAAATCAAGCGAATGATGAAATGAAGCTCTTACTCATTTTTTTCTAAGGGATGCTCATGGTAGGCCTTATATAAGGGGTAGAGGATATGGAAATTGAAGAAAAATGAAGCATATTGTGGAATTTTAAACTTGTAACCCACTCTGCCACGTAGAATAACTTCAATGGGAAAAAAAAAATCCTTAGTTTTAAGAACTCACATAAGCAAAGTTGCTTTTACGCATGTTGAGTACTCCCAAACCCCACCCGCATAAGTGCTATCCTTAAGCATTTCATGAGTTTTTGCTTGAAAAGTTTTTATTAAGAGTACTACTAGGTAGTTTTTAGAGTGAAGGCCCAAATTGATCCCTGAAAAATTTTGGGGACCTATTTTTAGGCCCTAAAAAAAAATCATTTAGTCCCTCAAATTTTCAAAGCGGGACAAATTAGTCACTGGATTTAGTTCCAACATCTATAGACTTGCCTAAGTATCCCATTAACCATCCTAATTGGTCTGTTAGTAGTCTTGCGTGGCCTATAACAAATGTCTGCAGTGAAAAATTAAAGAAAAGCGAAAAAAATTTCAAGTAATTGCATTTTTCACTTTTTTTTTGTTTTCCACTAAGGAAAATCGCCATAAATCAGATAGGATGACTAACAAATCAATTTGGATGGTTAATCGGATACGTAGGCAAGTAAATAGACGTCAGAACTAAATCTAGGGACTAATGTGTCCTGCTTTGAAAATTTGAGGGACCAAATGATTAATTTATTTTTTTCAGGGACTAAAAGTGGGTTCCTTAAATTTTTTAGGGACCAATTTAGGCATTCACTCTAGTTTTCACTAAGAGTACTACTAGGTAACTTGGGTGGTGCAGAAGTATCACAGGAAGTTATAAAAATAAAGTAAAATAAAATAGTCCCACTTTTAGGTGTGGTTTACTAGTCTTATCAAATTATAAGCACCTAGGAGCTCTTGGGATAAAGTTAGTTTGCCCCTACAGTTATTATTATTATTTTTTACTAAACACACATAATGTGTGTTTGATTCGTATTTAGATACAGGACAAGAGGAACAACACAAGACAAATGCTTAAGGCACAACACAACTCTTTGTCTCATATACTGTTTGGTGGACAATGGACAACACAAATGAAATAATATAAATTTTATTTAAATACCCTTTATAATATAAGTATTATATATAATACAAAATTACTTTATATAATATATTAAGTGTAATAAAATATATTATTATATATTATAATATTATATATTATGATATATATATATATATATAGGCAAAATTACACTTTTGGTCCCTTAAGTTATTTGTTTTGTTCAAATTGGTCCCTTAAGTCTTTTTTGTGACAAACTAAACCCTTAAGTTGGGTTCAGGTTTCAAATAGGTCCCTTAAGTTTTTTTTGTGACAGACTAGACCCTTAAGTTATGTTCGGGTGACAAATTAGTCCCTTTGACAAATTAAGGGACCGATTTGTCACCCGAACATAACTTAAGGGGCTAGTCTGTCATAAAAAAACTTAAGGACCAATTTGAAACCTGAACCCTAACTTAGGGGTCTAGTTTGTCACAAAAAAAACTTGAGGGACCAATTTGAACAAAACAAATAACTTAAGGGACCAAAAGTGTAATTTTGCCATATATATATATAAATATGTAAAAGTATTATAAATATAATATATAAGATTGTTTATACATTACACTTATAATAACGTAAACTAAAAGTAAATAGGTGAGAGAGAGAAAGTATTATATTATATATATATATATATATATAAAAGTCTTATATTTTGGTCCATCGGGTTTCAATTGTGACAGTTGGGTCATCCAGGTATAGCGATTGTGCAATTTTAGTCCCTCGGGTTCCAATTGCGCCAATTGGGTCCCTCACATATTACGATTGTGTAATTTTGGTCCCCCATATATCAAAATTATGCAATTTTAAATGTTAGTAGCCTACATGACACACGTGGAACTAATTTGGCACTTAGTGAGACCAGCTTGATAGCTTACATGACATTCCTATGTGTCAATTAAAGTATGTGATGCGTTAATAATGCCATGTAGGAATGCCATATAAGTTGTGAACCCGACCTACTAGTGACAAATCAGTCCCACGTGTGTCACGTAGGCTACTGACATTTTAAATTGCATAATTATGATATTTTGGGGACCAAAATTGCACAATCGTGATATCTGGGGGACCCAATTGGCGCAAGTGGAACCCTATGGACTAAAATTGTACAATCGTGATATCTGGGGGACCCAATTGTTGCAATTGAAATCTGAGGGATCAAAATCGCACAATTATGATACTTGGGGGACCAAAAGTACAATTAAGTCTATATATTAATGTATAAGATTATTTATATAATATTTTTTTTTAATCAATCCTATAATTTTTTAGGCTATGTTCATACAGTGGGTCGAGAAGAATGGCTCCGCATTGGATTAACCAAAATTTGAATATTGTGGGCTATAAATATAAGGAAAAGGGTTGTTTTAATCATGTGAACGTTATAGGCTATTAAGATAAGAAGATAAAACTGAGGCCCCTAAAATATAGGAAATAGAGAATATGACAGTTGCTCTAAGATTTGGAAATGGGAATGCTAGGGTCTTAGTTTTGAAGGAAAGACTGCTTCTTGGCAATTGGCTTGGTGGATAAAGGTTGAGACTCCTCACGGAATGCAGAGACAGGGCAAATGTTTCAATATGAAAATATAAGAAGAAGAAGAAGAAAATACATTTTTTCTTCAACGTTGTAAATGGGAATCAAATGGATTTCAATTCATGTCCTTTATTACTGTCCACCTTACATTTTCTAGGATCATTGTAGCTTAGTTTACTCCATCCATTCATTACTTCTTCGAAGCTAATTCATACAATTCTCAATATTTTTCATTACGAGTACATTCTTTTAATATTGTGTTAAAGACGACTTTCTTTAATGCCTCAAAAACACACCCACTGACATAATTCACCCGTTAAGAATTTTTAGGAGAAACTCATCTTTTTTGGGGACAAAAAAAGTTCTAGAAACTAACTTCTTTGGCAAACCTATATTGACTTTTAGTCTTTTACCATGCAAACATATTATAAACTTAAAAGCTTTGTTGTGTTTTTTTAAAAAAAAAAATTATCAAATATTATTACATGAATGTATTATTTTTTTATTATGTATATGTGTGGTAAATTTTTTTCTTGTTTGAAAAGTTCAACCAGCTTTGGTGAAAGGAAAAATCTTTAGTTAATGTTTGGTTGGAGGGGAGGGGAGGGGAACAAAATCCCCCCTTAAGTGAGTTTTGACTCTTCTCCAATAATGAGGGATTTGGAGGGGAAATAAGGGATTTTAAAACATTTCACATGTATTGACTAAAAGTACATTTGTGCTAAAATCCCTCATCTCCCCTCCTCCACCAAACATGAAAGTGTTATTTCCCCTCCCCTACTAAACACAATGTCTAATTAAAATCCTTCTCCTCCCATCCATTAAAATCCTTCCCCCTCTTTTCCTTTGAACCAAACATACCCCTTAAGTTTAATGAGAGTCACATAACACTTTGAAGAGAAAATGTTATGTTCCTTAGGAGAGAAATTTTTTTCTCCCTCCAAAATGATATTTATGGTTGAATCTACGTAATTCTCAATCTCACCCGCCTAAATTTAATGGAGATATTTGGATTGAGGAATAATTTATTCAGTTAGGAAGATGTAAGTATTACTTGACTTTGATTTGACATATTCAATTGAAGGTATGTTAGATAAAAGTGATAGAAAAAACAGAGAATGATGAAAATAGATTGAAGAATGGATGTTTATTAAGATCAGTCTTACACTTAAATAGTATAGAAAAAATTTATAAAATTAAATTAAATATACATATATTCCTTTGGGAGTATGTTTGGACTACTTTTTTGGATCTTGGCTAAATACATTTCTTTGGTTTGAAATCCTAAAAAATGTTAATGCCCTAAAAAAAAAAAAAAATCCTAAAAGTGCCTTAAAATTTATTATCATATATTACTTATTACTTATTTGTCTTACGCATGAAAAAAAAAATATATTCCTCTCTACCTCCAAAATAGTCAAGGCTTGTCTTTCGCGCCCTATAGAAATTCGTTACAATTATTAACTTGATTATATTATTATGGTACTTTGAATACATATTCTTTGATTTGAAATTCTTAAAAAATGTCTTCATTTCGCCTTGACACGGAGGATTTATGATCACTTTACTTATTTGTCTTATGCGTGAAAAATGTCTTCATTTCTCCCATACGCGGGTTACAACAAGAAAATTTGTTGTCAATTTTTTTTTTGAAAGGAAAAATTTGTTGTCATTTTACTTATATGTCTTTATGTATAAAAAATTTATCTCTCGTTGCCTCCAAAACAGTTACATAGTGTTTGGTTGTAGGGGTTTGGAGGGGAGGGGAGGGATTTTTTTTAAAATTTGTGTGTTTGGTTCACTTTTAAGAGGGGAGGGGAGGGGAGCAAAATCCCTCCTTAAGTGAGTTTTGCCTCCCCTCCAATAATGGGGGGATTTGGAGGGGAGGGGAGGGATTTTAAAATATAACCTATGTATTGACTAAAATATCCCTACTTATGTATTTAAAAATAAATAATTATAAGGGTTTAAGAGTAAATTTGTTTTAAAATCCCTCCCCTCCCCTCCTGAACCAAACATGAAAGTGTTGCCTCCCCTCCCCTCCCCTCCCCTCCCCTCTTCCCAACCAAACACAATAGCTAGTTAAAACCCCTCCCCTCCCCTCCATTAAAACCCCTCCCCTCCCCTCCCCTCCATTAAAATCCCTCCCCTCCCCTCCCCTCCCCTCCTTTGAACCAAACACACCCTTAGGCTCCGTTTGGTTTGAGGAAGAAAGTAAAAAGAAAGAAAGTGGAAGGAAAGAAAGCGAGAGAAGTGAAAAAGAGTAGAAAATGAGATGATTATTTAGTTGTTTGGTAGGAGAGATAATGAAAGGAAAGAAAACTAAAATTTTTCTCTCCTCTTATTTGATTGTGTAGAAAGTGAGAGAAAAGAAAAAATATACATATAAAATAACATAAATATCCTTGAATAAAATTAGATGTGATAAAAAGACAGGGATAGTACGAGACAAGACATACAATTTTTGTCTTTTAGTGGCTTTTCTCACCACCAGTGGAGGGAAACAAAACCTGGTGGGTCCCATGTGCATTTTTGTTTTCCCTTCTCTTTCATGCTTATTCCAAATGTTGGAAAAGCTTGGTTTTACGTGTTTTCCATTCCTAACTTTTCTTTCCTATCTATTTATTTCGTTCCAAATGCTGCGTTAAAGATCGTCTTTGACACCGTGTAGAATTTTTCATATGTAGTACAAGATTTTCTTACAATATTTACCTTTGATTTAAATAAGTTTCTGGTCCTTGCAGAATACATCAATTTTGGTTTTAGTCTCTGTAAAATTTTTCTTTAGGATTTCATCCCTGTACTTTTAAAAATTTTGGAAATAGTCCCTACTGTTATCTCTTTCCGTTAACTGCTGACGTGGCAAACAGAATGCCACGTCAGCCATGCCACGTCATCCAAGTGATACTGACGTGACATTCTGTTTGTCACATCAGCAGGGACCATTTTCAATTTTTTTGAAAATACAGGGAAGAAATCCTAAGATAAAATTTACAGGGACTAAAACCAATATTGGTGAACTTTGCAGGGATAAAAAAATTATTTAAAGAAAAAAATTCTATTTTTTGGCCAAACTTCAGAGCAAATCATAGACATGAACAAGATTACAGGAAACTACCTCGGTACCCACGAATACTAGAAATTACATCAGAAGAATAAATTTGATAATTTTATCCTTGTATCCCTAATGTATGATTTTTTTTCCTTCTATTTGTTGGTCAAATCTCAGAGCAACTGGACATGAATAAGAAATTACCTCAATACCCTCGAGTACTAAAAATCATACCGGATGAAGAAATTTGTCAATTTGAAATATGTGGCGCTATTGTATGATTTCTTTCTATATTCTAGCCAAATTTTACCAATGTTAAAATTGTCAAATTCCTTAATCTGGTATTATTTTTAGTACTCAAGGGTACCGAGGTAATTTTATTTTCCTGTCCGACTTGCTATGAAATTAGGGAAGAAAACAGAAACAAAATCATACATTATTGACCACATGGTTAAAATTGCTAAATTCCTTCATTTTGTATGATATCTAATACTCGGGGGTATCGGTGTAGTTTCTTGTTCTTGTCCAACTTGCTAAAAAATTTGGCTACAAAATAGAAATAAATATTATATTATGGCCACAAGTTTCAAATTGACAAATCCCTTCATCTGGTACTTTCCTGTCCCTATACGACTTGCTCTGAAAATTGACCGGAAAATAGATTTTTTTTGTTTAAATAAGTTTTTGGTCCTTGCAAAGTTCACAAATTTTGGTTTTAGTCCCTATAAATTTTGTTTTACGATTTCGTCCCTGCATTTTCAAAAAATTTGGAAATGATCCCTGCTGATGTGACAAACGTAATATCACGTCAGTGCCACGTGGATGATGTGGCATGGCTGACGTGACATTCCGTTTGTCACCTCAGCAATTAACGAAAAGAGATGACCGGAGGGACTATTTCCAAAAATTTTGAAAGCATAGGGACGAAATCCTAAGGAAAATTTTAGCAAGGACTAAAACCAAAATTGGTATATTTTGCAGGGACCGTAAACTTATTTAAACCTTTACTTTTAACGGATATTTCTCAAGTCAACATTATTTATGAAAATTTTATGAGAATTTTGCTTGAACAATGTTAATCTTGTTTTGTGAACTACTATTTTTTTTAGTTTTCTAGAATATTTCGAGTATAACTGTGGAGACTAATCCCTTGAGGTATTGGATGATATTGAGGGGTTGACCTCTTCTAATCAGTTTTTTTTTTCCAGACACAAGAGTTAGGAATCGAGTCTTTAACCACTTGCTTAAAAGACTCAAGCCTGTTACCACTCAGATCAATAATATGTTGATTGTAAATTACTAATTTGATTCAATGATTTTTATTAGAATCCGATATAAAACAAACAAATGCTTAATAAAAAATGCCATTTAAAAAGGATCTTGGCCAATAATAATTAATCAATAGGACATCAAAAAAGAATAGTAATAGATAATCAATAATATCAATAATCAATAAGCAATAATAACTCTTAAAAGCAAACCTACTTATTCATAATTCATAAATAGACGAATTCCTAAATTCTAAATAGAAAGTAACATGCTTATCGAAAATAAAATATCAAAATGCCACAATTAAAAAAAACGTGGGTTATATCATAATCCATTATACATTATACATCCCAGTCAATATATATATATATATATATATATATATATATATATATATATATATATATATATATATATATATATATATATAATACATTATATACATCACTTAGAAAGATATGTTTAACAATGTTGAGATTTTTGGTAAAAAAAAAAAATGTTGAGATTGAAAGTCAAAGAATGAAATTTTAAGAAAAATTTGTAAAATTAATATAACAATTTTTTTTTGGGTGACCATTACATAGGTACGAAATATCCACCACCGTTAGTAATGACTGATATCTGTCGGGGAACTTGTTGGCATAAAAGGTGGGTTCTCTCCTCCCAACCAGGTTTTCTCGATACACAAGAGCAAGGACTCGAATCTCTAACCACTTACTTAACCCTTACCACGTGGACCAACCATATGTTGGTATATAACAAATTAATTTGATTTCAAGAAATAATATTTAAATTTAGATTATATAAAAGTGTTTTTTTTTAAATCAAAATTAAACAACAACAACTCTTCTAATAAAAGTGAAAATCTTTTTTTTTCCCATCAAGTCAACAAAATTGATTAAATTGTAAGATATGAATAATGAATACGCGGGTTTAAATCTCTGCAATGTATTTCGCCCACCTCTTATTCCCTTCTCCGACCGAAAAAAAAGTAAAAAGCATTTTTAGGAAAATGATTTTCATTCCAAACTCATAGGATAAAGAAAATTGTTTACATATATATATATATATATATATAATTGTTTTATCAGAAAATAAAAGCTTGAATGCCAAAAAAAATAAAAAATAAACAACTTGAAATGATTTTTTTTTATATTATAAAAAAATATTTTTTTTTTACTGGAAAAAATAGTCAACTTAAATAGGATAAATCTTAAATTTTTTTTTTGAACATGGATAAATCTTAATTATTATTATCATATTAAATTATCATTAATAAATAATAATTATTAATATTAAATTAAATAATTAAAATTTAGAGAGCAAAGCCCAGCTATTTTCTGCTGTGTGCACACATCAAAATTTTAGAGAGAGAGGGAGAGCGCAGTGAGAAATATTTGGAATCCGTTTTGAACTCGCCGTCAAAACCCATTCTAGTGCCCACTGATCGGTTCCCACCGATCTCCACCGCCTCGTCTTGTTCCTCAGATTGTGGGTTTCAACCCAAAATATTCAATCTTTAATGCAAGTTATGATTTTTATTCTTGTTTATATGCTCCTTCAATCAATGAAGGGTTCTTCCATGGCATGATCACTGTGCGTTTCAGCGTATTCCCCTTCTGGGTTTTTGAGACTTTCGTGTTTGCTTTTGGGGGTCGGTGTTTTATTTTTTTTTTTATTTTTTTTTTGGTTTTTCAAAATTTTTCTTTTTTCTTTTTTGGGGTTTGATTAAAGTGATGCTAGACTTCAGGGAAGGTTCTAGTGTGAAAGGGTTACTATTTGGGTTCTGGGGTTTGGCCTAGGGCTAGAATTTTTGTTTATTTTTTTTTTTGTGGGGTGGTTGAGATGGAAGAGAACACTGAACTCGAGGAAGGAGAGGCTTGCTTTTATAAGGATGATGATGAAGGCAACATTGACCTTGATTCTCTCTCTTACATTGTAAGGGTTTACTTGAATTGAATATAGTTTTAGCCAAGTTCACATTCTTTACCCATTTTGTTTTTTTGGTTTGGTTTGGTTTATGGTTTATTCAGAAAATAAGAATAATTAATAGTTTGGAATTGGATCAGTGTACTATCATTGAACATGGTCTTTCAATGTATCAATGTATTTGGTTCCTGAGGAAAATTAGGGAATGAAAAGAATTATAGAATTCCTCAGAATTAGACTTCTGTCAGCAGGAATTAAATCAATATCAAACAAGCTGAAAATAACTATTGGCTATTTGGCTTCATAATCTTACCTGCATTGTTTGTTGGTGGAAAAGAAATTCAACATTAGTGAAGTGATTCCGAAACATAATAGAATGTCTTAAGTTTCTTCTTTCTGAATCAATCCTTGAAAACTGCCGATACGTATTATGAATTAATTTGGTTGGCCTAGTGGTGCTGTTGATGTTTATCTTGCTGCATCCTTAGTGAAAAACATTGTTGACAAGTTATCATGTAACTGTATCTAGCACCTACCAAACCCATAATAAGACATTGGCTTGCAGATAAAGTTATTTGCTACATACATTTGTTCTTGTGCGAAATAGTTTTGATGCGAGCTGATCTTCTAGATGCTTCTCAGGTTGATGCTATGTTAATATCATTTATATTTTGGTCTCTGAGCAGACTAGTATAAACAAGTCAGATAATAGAAATAATGATAACTCTTAAATTCTTGTTGCTGATCTTCATGGTGCCTGTAACTGTTATGCTTCATTCCTAGTGATTATTGTTGATTAATGCTGTTTTCACTTTAAAATCCTCCTGGTTAAGTTTCATCATTAAAATATTAGGACTAATAATTTCTTTCCTGTTTCATGAAGGATGAGAGGATTCAGCATGTTCTGGGCCATTTTCAAAAGGACTTTGAAGGTGGTCTTTCTGCTGAGAATTTGGGTAAGTGGCATAATGAAAGTCATAGCCTGTAGTTAGAAACGAAAGAGCTGTCTTCGCGTCCACAAAAATGATGCTATCAGTGTTAAGTCCCACATTGATTGAAGATTGCAAAGAACCATTTATTCGCAAAGTCACCAACAGATTATAACAATATACTGACAGAATTATATCTGCCCCAAACTAACTGTATAACAGAATTACAACTGTCATGGAGTAACTGTACATACAAGCAACTCAGCATCATAACAATGAGATATGAATAACACTTTTCAGGTGCAAAATTTGGTAGCTATGGTTCGTTTTTACCTACCTATGAACGCTCTCGTGTCTTGCCTCCCCCGAAGACTCCACAAAGAAACCACAGCTCACCAAAATCTCCTATCAATCTACACAAGGAGGTATAGCAATATTCTTGTTATTGTTATTGTTTTTTTTTTTTTTTTTCATTTTAGTTAGGAAGGTTATACGCTGCCAACATATGTCAACGTGGAAGGAATACAGTTTAATTGAGCACTTTGGGTTATGTTCTAATACAGGTTGCGTCTCATTACTCAAAAGCACCTTCGAATGTGCCTCCTTCTGCAACGCTTGGAACTGCTTCCTATAGTTCACATTCAATTGATAATTTAAGAGCACCTTCAGTTGATGATTCAGGGAAGAAGGAAAGAGTAATTCCTTCCAAGGAAGTAGCTCAGAAGTCCACTTTGAAAGATGATGCTACAAAAAAGTCAGGAAATTCAACTGAGCAAAGAACGTTGAAGTTCCGAATCAAAATGAAATCTAATATCTTTGCACAAAAGAATGCAGCAATTTATAGTGGCCTTGGACTTGATAACTCTCCATCTTCCTCAATGGGGAACAGCCCTTTGGAAAGTGAAGGCATGCCACCTGTATCTCAAGAGAATGCTAAAGATTCTCCAGCTGACATTATTCAGGTAGAGGACCCTTTCTATTTCTATACTGGTTATTTCTGTTAGAAAGACTAAAATATTTATTTTTTATTTAATGATACAGGTTATGACTTCCTTTCCTATCCCTGGTGGTGTTCTAACATCACCTCTACCTGAAAGTATGCTATACTTGATAAGAAAGGAAAAAGATATTGGAGACGGCAGATATATGTCTTCTCTTAATGGTCATCAAGAACCTAGCTCCATGTCTACTGATGACTCTGATTCTTTTGTTGGGGATGGGCATTTGAAGAAGAGGAAAATGAGAATAGTGAGACTAAGTCAAAAGCAGTTGGAACCAAAGCATATGAATGGTATCATTTCTGAGAATGATATGACATTGCATACAAAGAAAAAGTTAGGAAATAGAACACCAGATCGTAAGGACTTTCTCTCAAATGATTTGAAATGTACGCCTCTGTCAAGTTCAATTTGTGATGCTGGTGAAACAGCTGAAGTCGTTGGTAAGGCTTCTGAAGTCTCCAAGGAGATTAATAAGGATGGCATGCAGGGCAGAATGGTTTCTGTTAGAGCAGTGAAGGAGGAGTCATTGGAGTCAATATCCGGTCAAGATTTTGAGAAGATTGAAAAGCAAAATGCAGGGAATGCTTTGATGAAAAATGTTTTAGAGCATAAGCTGGAAAATTTCCGCAAGGATAATTCTGCTGTCCCTAAGAATAATGATAGGTGTCATACTTATTTGATTTCTAAAAAGGTTGAGTGTGGTGCAGTAAAATGTAAGGTAGACCAAGATCCTCAAAAGCGTGAGACTAACCAGAAGGTAAAGGCAGTCTCTGAGGGCAAGAATAAGTCAAAAGTTGATCAGAATCCTGGAAAAGATGAGGATGTTGCAAGAAAAGATAGCTTTGGGGTTACTAATAATCCAACAGTAACTGATAAAGAGAGTGATGGCTTTAATGTTACTTCTTGTAGAAGTAAAATGAATAAAACAAAGTCACTGAAGAATAATAATGCCAGAAATAGTGACAAAGATTCATTGAGAGGAAAAAAATCCGAATGGAAAGTTGATGGTCTTCCTGGTATTAGTGCTATAAAAAATGCCAACATGGATAATTTTGAAAAACACAGTGCATTCGGGGCTAAATTAAAGGAAAGACCAAATGTCAATATAGTGGATAATCAGTTACTTGCTGGGCCATGCACAAAAGATGCTCCAGGTTCATTTCCTACTGCTGAAAGTAAACCTGCTCCTGAGATTATTCCATCAGCAGTAGCAGCATCTCAACTTATTGCAGAAGATTGGGTATGTTGTGACAGTTGCCAGAAATGGCGGCTCCTACCTACTGGTATCAAGCCAGAGCACCTTCCAGAGAAATGGTTGTGTAGCATGCTAAATTGGCTGTAAGTTGATTGCCCATTTTGGTTGGAATTATTCATGAGCATATTATGCTAGGTATACACTTAGTTTGATGCTATTATAAGCAAGAATTGAGGAGTATCTTGAATGATATATCACCTATATTACAATTTTTTTTTTTAAAATTTCTCTGTTCGTGCATAATTCGCCGTGTCTATGTTTTATTGCCTCCTCATTGTTCTTCCAAATTGTTGTTAGGCCTGGAATGAATCGGTGTGACATCAGTGAGGAGGAGACAACAAATGCACTGTATGCCTTGTATCAAATGCCAATTTCTGAGGGTCAAAATAACATTCAAAGCCATGCCGCTGGAACTGCAATTGGAGCGAGCTCTGTTGATGCTGTGCAATTTGGCCTGAATCAGAAAAAGTCCAATTCTGTTGTATTGTCTGATCGAGGAAAGAAGAAACATGTTATTAAGGAAAAGACAATGACTGGAATCAATAATTACATGATCAATGCTCAAGAATCTGGAAAAAATGTAAGCTTGACTGACATGAATCAGCATCCTGCAGACTCAAACCCGATGAAGAAGACGAGCTCTAAACGTTTTAGCATGTTTAACAATTTGATAGAAGAAAAACATGTAGCTAAAGAGATAAAAAATGGAGGTACCTCATTCATTTCCGAATTGATATATTGTTCCTTCAGATTTATTTTTATGGTATGAATAAACAATTATAGATGTTTTTTTAATTGAAAGATGTCTATGTTGTTATCAAACTTGTGCAGGTGACAAAAAGCATATCAAATTGAAATATAAGATGGATGCTGATCAGTATAGATCTGGAACTCCTAAGAAATTAAAAACTGAGGATGCTTGCTATGATGAGAAACAATTGAAAGCTGGCATGGGCCTTAAGAAGGTGGGTCTAAATTCAAGAAATGGTTTGCCAACAAAGGCTAGTGGGATGGATATGCGGAAATATGATGAGTACTGTTTATCTGAGGATGGACAAGACAAGTTATCAGTCCCTGTAAAGAAAGAAGCAGATCAGGCTCAGGTCTTGTCAGGTGGTGGGTCCTTCAATGTGAAAAATAATAGTAAAAATGTTCATTCAGTGAAGAAAAGGAAATTGAAGGACTGGCTGGATAATGAGAAGCATAACGGCTCATTCTCCTTGCAGGGCGATAAGCAGTGTGGCAAAGAGCACAATGCAAGTGGATTTCCGAAGGAAAAGAAATCTAGAATTTTGAATATAGAAGCAAAATCAGTAACCGAAGTTGATGATAAATTGAATAAAGGTGGGATGAGGCAAGTTTGCTTCTCAGGCAGGAAGGACCAAATGCCTGTTGGGTCAGAAGTAAAATTTGTTGATAAAGCCCAGAAGCCAAGGAAGCACAGAAAAAATACTGCATCTCATCAATCTTCAGATGGTATTGATCCATTGGGAAAGGATTTGGGTTCTAGACAACTTTCATTGGCAGCAACTTCAAGTTCTTCTAAAGTTTCAGGGTCTCAGAGAGCTAAAACCTACCTTGAAGATGTGAGAGGTTCACCAGTAGAATCTGTTACCTCCTCACCTTTGAGGACCTCCAACTTGAATAAGCATATTTTGGTGGTAGGGAACATTTCAGGGAAGGATGGTGCTTCAAAAGGTCGTCTCTCTTCAATAGGTTCCAGGAAAGGTGCAGATAACAGGGAGGGAAAGGTATCAGTAAAACTGAAGGAGGATAGAATTTCATATAACTTCCATCCTGCATCCCACAGTTTTTCTTCAATGGAGTACCGGGTTGAGGAAGCAAAAGACAAAGTGAGGGTCCAAGCTAAAACTTCTTCTGAAGTTAAGAATGACCATTTGCTTGAAGGTGGTGTTCCGGTTGAGCAACATGGCAATTGTGCCAATGGTTTGCATCATGAGGAGAAAATAAACAAGGACCAGGAAAGTGATCTTTCATGGCAGAAATCTGGTATGGTTACATCCTTGCATAAGGACTGGAGGTCTGGTTCTCAGGCTGGTATAGATAAGACAAAGCTTTCAGCTTTAGAGAATGGTTATTCCAAAAATGGTGGGAGGCATGTTTCAGCAGTTGATCCCTGTTATCATGCATCTGGTCCTGAGACTAGAAATGATGCTAAATGCAGTTCTCCTAAGTCTAAACGTGAGATTGACAGTATTAGTCAGAAAAATGCTCTAATACATGGGTCAATTGAAACTGGAAAGCAAACTGAACTAAAACAAAAAGACTTTGAGAATTCAGTTCTGAAAGTGGATGCTCGATGTAGCACTGATAGAAAGACCATCTCCCAGCAGAACCTGATTCAGGACTTTGGAGAAGAAAACAAAGCCAATCATGTATATCCAGAATCTAGAGATGGGAATTCCAAAGTTCTCACATCTTCTGCGGGTGAGGTTGAAAGGGAAACTTTATATGTGGGTGCTAAAACTGCACCTGGGTTTCGAAAGGGAGATATGGCTAATGAGCATCCAGTCCATGTGTCTGGCAATGGTGATGTGGCCAAGTCTATGAGAAAATCAGTTGATGTTAGTAGCAATTTTGGAGTTAAATATAACCCCGAAAATTTTCCTGATCAACAACCCACTGTGTCGAGTCCTGTGCAAACAAATTCTAGCCAAACTGCCTTTAACACGCTGGAAGAAGCCACCAAACTAAAAGATAGAGCAGATCATTATAAGGTTACTCGATCATTTCAAGATTTTGCTTCACATATTTTGATTGGATCTAGCATCTTTCTTTTTCTAACTGATGGTTTAAATGCTGTTTATTTTATAGAACTCTGGGTTTGAGTTTGAAAGCAATGAGACATATTTTGAAGCTGCTTTGAAGTTTCTGCATGGAGCATCGCTTCTAGAAAATTGTCACAATGAGAGTAGCAAGCACGGGGAGATGAATCAAGCTCAAATTTATGCTACTGCAGCTAAACTTTTCAAGTAAAACACCCTGAAGCTATAAGTAAATTTATGATTTTTATGATTGATTTATACGATTATTCAGTTTTTGGTAAAAAAAAAAGTACCTTTTGAGACAAAAGGCTTAAGTACATATAATTTGGTGGTGACATGCAATCTTTTTTATATTTTTCAATATGTATGTGGTCACTTAAATTAAGTATGATAACATAACAATTAAACCTTTTTTATTTGTAAGATATTGTCTGAAAGTATCTCCTTAATTTTTGTAGTGATTGTCTTACTTTTCCCTTCCAAGGGCCCCTGCTTTTTGTGGATATTTGGATTTTGCCTTGGGCCCCTGCAATAGCTGTATGATGCCTTAAGCTACAAGTCTTCCTTTGTCTCGTTGTTACAATTATGTAAAGTTTAAGCCTAACTTGTGTGCTTGTCTGTACTGTAATACATGATTTTATATCTAGTTTTATTTATTCGTTTAGTTTTTTTTTTTTTTGGGTGGGGTGTCGATCTTGTGTTTCCTTAGGGGATAGAATATCTTCAATTAACACTCCTCAACTTTGCATCAGAGTCTGCCTAGATCAGTTAAATCTCTGCATGACTATACTGTTTTGTGCTGTTACAAACTCACTATTTGTTCAACTCTTGGCATAAAATTGTTCCATTTAATGGCATTAAAGATTATTGTCTTTTTCTTGAGCTATTCATGTTTGCTGGCCTTCAATCATAAAATGCCTTGAAATGTTTTCAGATCCTGTGCTCTTGAATATGAAAGACGCCAGGAAATGGCAGCAGCTGCTTTGGCATATAAATGCATGGAGGTGGCATACATGAGAGTTGTTTGCTGTAAACATTCTAGTTCAAACAGGGATCGGCATGAGTTGCAATCAACTCTACAAATGGTTTCTCAAGGTAATGGAACGTAGTGTTGATATAAGTATTTATGTCTTCATGCTTATCAGGCATTGTTATATGTAGATTTTGCCATCTTTATACTTGCAAATTTTTGCTGGCAATGTGCTATCAAAATTAGTGCGTGGTGCCTATACATATGAAGAAAAAGGTAATCCTTTTATATTCTAAAACTGATATTTCCTGTGTAAATGAAGTGGGAGCACATGATACCTTTTGGTTTTTATTGTTTGGGCATTCAATTGGATAAGCTAATGGAGTGGACAGGAGTTAGTCTTGATAGCTGATTCCTTAGTATTAGTGGTTTGATAGACACATGCCTCATTAAGTCACTGAAGTGTCACTTTTTTTTTACTCTATTGTTTAGGTGAATCTCCTTCATCTTCTGCATCCGATGTTGACAACCTAAACAATCATATGGCAGTGGATAAGGCTGCTTTCGCCAGGGGTACTAATACTCATGTTTCTGGTAACCAAGTCATATCTGCTCGAAGCCGCCCAAATTTGGTCAGGCTTCTTGATTTTGTAAGTTTTAATTTGTTGGTATGGATGTTAGTAGTTTATGCTGTGCAGGAGGAGTTCATACTTTGTTCCTTAGACAAGTTTCTATTGCGCGAAAGATCTTGGGTCATGCCCAAAATTCCTACAAAGCTATAGGAGTGATTGTTATATAACAAGCATGTATTATTGACTGTCATACTGGCAATTGTCATTGAGCACTTTTTAATGCAATTATGTTTTAGACTTTAGTTTTTAGAGGACAGGTGGAGGTAAAATTTCAAGTTTCTAGTATGATATCTTCCCTCAAGCAGTTTGCTTACATAGTAATTGAGTCTCATTATAGACACAGAATACCAAATCTTAAGGATTTATTATATTTGTTCATAATTTTTTATGGAAGTTTGGTAGAAGTTATCTTGTGATTTTGCAGACTCAGGATATAAATTTTGCAATGGAGGCTTCTAGTAAATGCCAGAGCACTTTTGCGGCTGCTAATGTTAACATGGAAGAGTCACGGAATAGAGACTGCATAACTTCTATTAGGAGGGTTATTTATTTCAGCTTCCAAGATGTAGATGAGCTTGTAAATCTGGTTTGGATTGCAACAAATGCCATACGTCGTGCTGGTCTTGGTGATGCTAGAGATTAACTTGATACTGTAAATAATGTATTTTTTTGGTTTCACTTCTCTACCAAGATGGCATCATGAAAGGAAAAGGGCTAAAGGAAACGTGCAAAGATGGCAAGTTGCCCACAATATGTTACCCTTTTGTACATTTGTACAAATGTGATTGATTAGAAAATTTTGCACCTTATTTTTAGTTGCTGAGGTTCTTCTTAATGTGGATAGGGGGTACAATGCTCACCCTTAAATTTTATGGGTTAGAAAGAGGGAAGGCATGACTGGTTGTCATCAAGTGACACCAGATGGATATTATGTTATAGTTCAATGCTACATTCTTTGCTCCACTAACTTGGGAGCCCAGGAAGAAGGATATAGAGTCTGGAAATGTTAGGAAACCATTTTTGAGGGCTTTGAATACTGATATAGTTATAGTAGGTCCATTGTTTATGACAAACTCTCCTTTTTATAATCAATATCGAAGTTTTGAATGAATAGAATTCCTTGCAGAAAGTTTCTTTTTTTTTTTGTGTCCCTGTGCCAAGTTTTTGTTTAAGTTAATATATGATATTACACTGTTGTATTATTTACTGGTGCTGCCGTGCTGTGCATTACATATTTATTTTAATTATAACATGTAAGGTATTTGAAGAGAGGTATTTAATGTATTTAGAATATTTTAGGAATTATTTCTTATTTATTAATTTTTTATTTACTTCCATATCTAACATGACTAGGATTTTATTATTAGTATAAATTATAAATTATACTATGACTCTTGAATTTATATTGTATATGACATTACTATTACATCGTTTTATAGCATCAATATTACCCCAAGTTTATTGTTATGTCTCTTTTTTCCTTTTTTCCTAATCCAAAATCCAATTTATTCAATATGATATCAGAGCCACGCTATCCATCTTCAGGAAAGTTTAATATTTATGCTATGTGAAGTTCACAAAATTCATTAAAATTGTTAGTAACCACCATAAATCCAAGTTTAATTTTGGTTTTGCCTTGTCCGTGGTCAGTTCTACCCTCGATATGCATCTTTGATAAATAATCGCCCGATCCCGTGTCTCACATCAATTTCGCTTGATCCCTTTGTCTTTGATCAATTCTACCTTATCTAGCTTGAACGATTGATTTTGTGATTTGGATACTTGTCTCTTGTCTCAAATGCAGTTAGGTTCTTTTGTTGTGCGTCCTTACAATGACATTTCTTTTGTTATGTTTTTCAAAGACCTTGAAGTTATTTTTAGTTTATTTTATTTTTTGTTACATTTACATGGAACAAGCTAAAGCTTTTGGGAAGGTTTTGCTCAAGGAGAAGTGTAAGAATCTTTTCACAAATTTTATTGTATTCTAGAACATTTTAGATATGTTAGACGATCTCTTCGGAGTTATTTTCTATTGATCATTTCTTGATTTATTTCCGTATTTAATTAAAACTAAAATTCTATTATTAGTATATGTAAATATATCTCTTGTGTTTGTCTTGTATCATATGGTATCAATATTATGCCAAAGTCATAGTCATGTCTCTCCTCTTCTTATTTCAAGCCTTAAACCCATTTTATTCAACAATATGTGTAATGTAGAAGTAAAATTTCTTTTGCTAGAATATATAGGTTTTTTTCGGTTTTGTTATTTGTACCATTAGACTTGACATTTAGGTAAGACTCAACTATTACGGTTTAGTTGCTAAGTTAGCTGGGTAGTTAGAAATCAGTTATTTAGTTATATGTGCCTTGCTCATGTATAAATAGAGCAACTGTGTAATTAACACTTGTATCAATTCAGTATTCAGTTGATCAATACAGAGAACACATTTCTCTCATTCTTTCATTTCTCTCGGAGGAATGTTTTTTAACAAAAAATTGGAGACACTATATTGTGTTCATTTTGTTTTTTAATGTATTTTTGAGATGCTTATGTACAAAAATGATAAAAAATAAGTAAGAGATAAAAAGAAATGTATACAGTATCTAAAATTTGTGTTCAAGTAATACAACTCTTTCTCTCGTGTTGTTACCCTTAATATCAACTCACATCTATATAAAATATTTATTTTAACTCTACATATACTATGCAATATTTAACATCACTCGCTCAAAGTTTGGAAGTTTGTGTGTCATAGGGTGTCGAATCTCAGGATACAAATTCTTTTGTGTCCTTTGTTTTTTAATGGCTAATATAGGCATAGGCATGGGTTTAGTATATCTTTGCTTTAATAGGGTTTCTCTTTTATACAAGCAAGAACAAAAGTTAAAATGGGTAGGCCTTGACATTCGGAGTAGCCTATGAAGAATAGTCTTTCTCCTAACGAATCTTATGGGGCTAGAGATAATGGTGCTAAAAAAATTGGGATTCCTACGTAAAGCCACAATGGGGTGCTTGAATTTCAAGCCTTTTACATTTTAAATAAAATTTCAAGTCATCTTTTAGCAGGATAAGCACAAATAGCTAGGTAGCATCATTTTCTTGAGAGCATTATAACTTATTTGTTCAGGGATAAACCTAATAAAAAACTACACTTTCAAGAGTTTAGATTTTATAATACATCATTTAATAAATAAAAAAAGATTTTATAGTACATTTACATGAATTCTATATCCCTTAGAAAAAAAAATTAAAATGTATTTTATATAAAAAATTTAATGGAGAAGTTTACTTCATTCATATTCACCTTAAATTTTAAAAGATACTAAACAGATTATTTGTATGAAGCGATTAGGAAACCATTAGGAAACTCTTTTACTTAATAGTGTGGTTGGTCGTAGTGAAAGTAGACTCCATCCTTAGGTGAATTTTACTTACAAGATTAGGGGGTTCTAATTTTGAAATTGATACTCTGAGAAGGACTTTACTTAACCACTAGCACTACCTCTTATCCGAGGATTAATCCCATAGTTATCTCTATTTGATATCCGATCAAATGAAGAAGAAAAAAAATGCACATTCTTCTTAAATGTTAGCCTCAAAGGATATCATAAATTTATACCTAGAAGATTCAACAACCACTTGTGTGATTAAGAATAGTCAATTGTTCTTAAAGTATAATCGCACGTATTGGTCAACGAGTAGGTATAATTTTTTTTTTTAATAAAACTTTTCTAAAGTGAGTAAATGTGTAAAATGAGAAAGTAAGGATGTATTCACCTTGGATTAATTAAAATATATTGAGATCTTAACCCCCTTTTTTTTTTTTTTGGAACCCATCCTAATTAGCCCTTGAGCCGAGTGGGTCCACAAGAGTATGCCACGGCTTAGGTCTTTCGGGCCCGCTATGAGACTAATCTCTGGTTCGGCCGATTGAGCAGGATTTTATCCATTGATTCTCAGCCTCCCAATGGGGGTGAGTCCGTAAGGATTCGAACTCGGGTTCTCCAGATTCTCCTCCTTATGAGGGTTAATTGTTTCCACTAGATCAATACTCTGAACCCACTTTATATAATCAAGGATGGATATGCCATCATTTTCTAATTTTATACATTCGCTCACTTTAGAGGGGATAAAATCCAATTTTTTTACTATACGGTCTTTCCTTACAAATTTTTTCGAGTTCCAAACGGCTACGAAATATCATTTAGATTTTTGGAAAAAAAAAAGGGGTTTCTCTTAATTTGGTTTCTCAAATTTTAAAATTCACATTGGAGTTATTGACCATTTTAATTCATCTGAATTTGATTTTCATACACGGTAATTGTGTTTGAACGGCTAACTTTTTATTTTTATTTTTAAAGTTACCATAAATTTATTAATAAAATAAAAAAGAAAACAAGAATATGGGGGGGACAAAAACCAAAACCTATGTAAAATAAACAAAAATCAAACATACCTAAAATTATGTTTTTTATTCAGTCTCATGTTATATTTCTTCTAAAATTTAAAAAATTGAGGAACTGCATTTATAAAGTCTTTCAAGAACCACCGGAAGAAGTTTGTTCAAAAATATGTTACTTGTGAAAAAGTAAATATAATATTTTTATGCACAATTCAATACAGGATCAGGATGATATATTTCAACGTCACGACGATAGCCCGTAAATCCTTAATTTTTTTTTTTTTTTTTTTTCATTTGATAGTCATATCCAAAATCCCTTGATGACTTTAAGATCATTTGCAATTATTTTAGAGCTGCATGAGATTCCTTCCTTTAAACATGTTGTATTGTACCCTCTTATCGTATTTATAAGAGGCAAAACCCTAAAATAGACAGATCAAGAAAATATATTAAAATAAGTTATTTATAATTAATATTCATATAAATTTACAAATTTAACCCTTCAATAATTAATGAACAAACCTACTTGTATGGAAAGTTGATACTGTCTAGTAAATATAAACCCTATTATAAATAAGGGTAAAATTGGAAATGAGCATTTAATATTTGCCAAAATACATGCATATTTCTTATATTTTGGACCAAATAAAAATAGTCATTTGCCTCTTATAATAAGGACCGGAGGGAGTATAATAATCATGTTTTGAAATACAGCAGTTTACTGAATTGAATGGCTGGATCTCTCACAACACACTTTTATATATACTCCCTCCGGTCCTTATTATAAGAGGTAAATGACTATTTATTTTTTGTCCAAAATATAAGAGACATGCATATATTTTGACAAATATTAAATGCTCATTTCCAATTTTACCCTTATTTATAATAATGTTTTTATTTATGAGACAATGCAACTTTAATATAAGTAGGTTTGTTCATTAATTATTGAAGGGTTAAATTTGTAAATTTATATGAATATTAATTATAAATAGCTTATTTCAATACATTTTCTTGGTCTGTATATTTTAGGATTTTGCCTCTTATATATAGGATTAGAGGGAGTATAAAATAAAATATATGAGTTTAGGTCTTTCCTATTAATCTGTTAACTTAAACTAGTTGTGGGTTCCTACTTAGCATATAAGAGCATCCACAATGAAAGAACCACATTTGAGTTCTTATTCTTCATTTTGTGGGCCCAAATGTTGCCATATATGATATAAGAATTCAACCTCCATTTTACTCCAATGGAAAAACACACTTTAGGTTCTTAAATGGGTCCCACAAGTATTATTTACTCACTCTATCACTCAATTCTGGTGTTATATATTATTTTTTAATGGCTTAAGAACCAGTTCTTCTACAAGAATCATTCTCCACCCTGACTGCCAAATCAGCCAACTCCAATGACAGAAAATTTAAGAATCAGTTCTTAGCCATAAGAACCTTGTGAAGAACCACCCTTGAAGATGGTCTAAGACTAGGATGACTCATGAGTTCATATTGGCATCAATGAAAAGAGAAGTCGGATTTAGATTCCCAATATTCACGTATTCACAAAGTTATAATATATGCCGTTTGATCAATTTTGTTTCATTTTTTTAATTATTTTTAATATACATTCAAATACATCAAATGATATATATCAATGAATGTATGAATGCATAGATATAATGAATGTTGGGTACCCGAATTCTTTTAATTAAGAGAAAACTGGCAAACCTCCATTAGCCCCATTGACCCAATAGTAGAAAAATGGGAAAGCAAAGAAAACCACTGTTTGTTTGTTCCGTGTCATCATCCTTCAACAACTTTATCCTCTTCTTAAGATTCTAAAATCTTCTATACTTTATTTTTTTGGCGGATATATTTCCATTTCAGTAGACACTAGACACTGGCATGCGCTGAGTACGAACATAAATCCTTCAGTGGATGTGTCCACCGAAGTTTTTGTCTGTTTTGGTTTTGTATCATTAGCAAGATAAGAAAACTTGTGGGACTGAAAGGTAATTTGCAACTTGTGGATGTCTGTAACAGCTTATATGTATTACAAATAGTGATGTCTGCCTAAGCAATAAGACCCCCGATAGGATAATTTTACAGTATACATCTTTCTTTCTTTTTTTTTTTTTTAAATTTATATATGGGCCACGGTATCTAAGATGAATAAAGTCAACAATTCTATTGACTCTTGGTTATTTTTAAACATTTATTAGAAAATTTGATATTAAATGAATACTTAATGTTCCGGCAGGACGAAACCTGAATATTCTTGCTAAGCATGAGTGTTGGGGTTGCTTAGTATGTTTGTCCACCATTGCTAGCACCATAGAGGCCCTTTTATAACTCTCATCACGAGCTATGAAAGTGTGATTTTGTTACATTGAGTGGGTTCTAGTTAGTTAGCTGAATATATTGGCGTGCACCTCTCCCTATTCTATTACTTCCATCTGCTATGGACCAGTCCGATTTTGGTGTGAACACTTTAAGTTCCACGGGCATGATATCGCAGAATCTGACATATTCATGACAGAAAGTGGGAATGGTTTGCGGATTTCGGATTGGATTAGTCTTTTTAGCGGGTATTCTTAGTTCTCTCATCTCTCATGCTTTGTTTGATTGTGAGAAGAGAAGATAGAAAGAGGTGAGAAAGAGTATGAGAAGAGAGAAAATGATGAGAAATAGAGTAGATTTGATGTGTTGTTTGATGTAAGAGAAATATGAGAGAAAGAGATGAGAAATAACTGTTTTCTCTCTCTCCCTTTGTTTGGTTGGATAAAAAGTAAGAAGAGGGAAATGTAATTTTTTTTTATAAAAGACAAAAATACCCTTAACTAAAAGATCAATATACAAATATTTTAATTTTATTAATTAAGTTAATTTAAATACTCAAACAACTTAAATTAATTTAATTGATTTAAGTTATTTTAACTAATAAAATTTATTATTTTAATATAATTATTTTATTAATTTTCAATTTAAATTTAACTTAATTAAATAATTGATTAATTCAATTCAATTTATTTAAATTTATTAAATAATTGAATGAGAAACCCAAAAAGAAGGGTACAAAAGTCATTTTACATGAAACACTCTCTTCCTCTGCCATTTTCTTCTCACTTGGGAAGAAGAAAAAAATTGAGATGAGTCCCACTAATTTTATTCTCTTTTCCCTAATTATCTCCTCTCATTTCTATTCTAACAAACAAAGCATTAAAGTTGTTTTCGTTCTAAATCAAAAATGAAAATGATCCCCCGAATTGGATCCTAAATTGATTGGTTAGTGTTAGTTTATCCATATGGTTATGCACCGTTTGAATAGGAATCCTAAAATATATTATAATATAGAAATATTATATAAAAAATTATAGAAAATTATAGAAAATTAAATAATACGACTTCAAATAGTCCTAACAAATAATGCTTTAGGCAGGATTCGGTATTTTTAAATAACAAAACATTCTATTTCCATTTTAGTAGTAGGTCTAACCCGCCCGCTATTAAAGAGAGTAACTCACATTTGGTACTATATATCCATCATAGTATTATAGAAATTCACATTAGTGCTGGAACAACAAGCAGAGGAGGATTTAAGCATGGGAGGAAGGACAAATTACACTATATTTGGTCTGCAGAATGGGGACATTGTTTTTTTCTGGCTAATTGAGAATGGTCCTGCAACTAGTACTCTAATACCACTCACACAAGTATTCTCCTGATTGTAGGACACAATTATATGTACCACAAGCTACTATTATCTAATTCCATTGTTCTCAAATCTTAATAAACTATCATAGAAGACCCTATTTGTTTTTACATGTCATTTTTTTATGCTGTGGTTAATGATATCATTCATATGAGTACCAGTAAGGGGAAGGGGGCACTTAAGAGCAAAATAAAAAAAGGGGAAAAGCAAAAAGAACAAAGATAGTGCCATATCTTCGTGGGGCTATTATATTATACAATTATAGTTTCACGTCATTCATTTGATTAATTAATTATTTCACAAACCAATGGCATGGAAAAAAGAGTCTAGCATTTTAAATTGTTAAATTGTGGCACGGGCATCACTCAAAAAGAAAGGAAGTGGTGCCTGATAGACCGCTTACTATACTTATATTTGATATTTTCTTCCCTTTGGTAAAAGGAGGAACGGCATAGTGGCTAGTGGGACTCTAGTCTATGAAGATCCTCTCAGTGCATTAGCTTAGGTCTGTGCCTCCAAAAATGCAGTGATTTGGGTCATAATTATTCTGGTATTATTACAACTGATGGTGTCACACAAAAATAAAATAAAAATGTAACAAGTGTTTGTAGACAATGATTTGATAGCCAATCAGTCATCCAGCATGGCATGTGGAAGTTTGGAGTGGTTTTTGGAAGCATTATAAATCTCACTTCTCCAACTTGCAATAAATTTCAGTCTCAACTGCATGCCTCCTTGCCACCAAAGTGACCAAACTGCTTCAAAGTAAACCTAAGTTTACTGTGGAAGAGAGGGTAAAGATTAAGGCATGGCAATGAGGATTTATAGTATTATAAATCACTTAGTAAGGAAGATTATTGAGACAAGCTTCATTTTTACTGGTTGAACTGACTCCTTTGGCACTTTAATTGATTTAATTCAAGTTTTAATTGAATGTCATGTACTTATTATTGGAAAACCAAACTGATGGTACTGCCATAAAAAAAATATGATATTTCTTTATTCAATAAGCCTAGAGTTGTCTCTCTCTCAACTTTCCTTCTACTCCTCTTTTCCTTCTTCCCCATCCATCGGAAGGGGGTAGTTTTGGGCCATCTTTTGGCTTGGAATCACCCCTCTACATCATTTTTCTCTCATTTTATCTAAATAAGTGGTTGTTCCATATAGATCTGGTTTTTCTTTCGTGTTTTTCCGTGTTTTCGCCGTCTGCATGCGGCGGTGTTTTGTTCGTCGTCTTGTTGCGGCGTCGTTTGGTTTCCCGTCTTGTTGCGGTGTTCGTTTGGTTCAGATTGGCATATCAGCTTCGATCCATTACAGATTCAATTAAGACTTTGGCATCAACGTTATAGATCCGGAGGCATGGGTATTCCGGTAACTTGATTTTGTCATATTTATAAGCATTTTGCCGTGTTATGCTATTAACCCCGGTGCTGTTTGTTCGCAGATTCATCCTTTTCGGATTTTAGCGATGTTGAATTTGTGTTGTTTTCGATGTATTTTACTAATTTGAATGAATGAATATCCTTTTTAGTCCAAAAAAAAATTTTAAGCCACTTAATATGGTCCAAAGTCCAAACGATAAATGTGCAAGTCTTTGGAAATTACTCCCCCCGATCCATAGTATAAGAAATAAATAGGTCCACTTTTTTTTGTCCAAAATATAAGAAACATACAATAATTTTCACACTTATTAAATGCTAATTTACAATGTTACCCTTATTAATTACTGTCATTAATTATAGGCCATCATAATATTAATTAAAATTAGAAGGGATGTTTTTGGAAATTTATATGAGTATTAATTATAATTAACTCATTCCAATACATTTTCTTGGTCTGTGTATTTTAGGGTTTTGTTTATTATATTGTGGACCAGAGGGAGTATATTATAATAATGTGCTTAATGTGGGTCCCTGTGAACAACTTTTTTAAATCTTTAGAGGGGAACTTCTTTCTTACACTAGAGGAAGAAAATCTTCTCCCCCGAGAACATTTAGATCTTTGGATTTATAAAAGTGTCTCACGGCAAAATGGATCGTCTGCCATAATTTTTCTTCATTCTCTCTCCAGCCAAATGTTAATGGTTGGAAAATCTCTCCCCTTGCAGGTACGGAGCCGAACTTGAATAATAGGGAGAGTCGATTATAAAAATTAAAGTTCATCTAACAAATATATACACATCGAACTTATACAAAAAAAATCGTAAGTATATGTTTCAAAACATTAATTATATTAGTAATTTATCAAAAACACATAACTTTTTTCCTGCACGTCACGAAAATCGTCAACAATTGAATATCTACTAAACTTTTCACCAATTTTATTTTCAATGTCAGAAAGTAAATAAAAGAATCATCTTCCATCCTTGTGCGAAGTGTAGTCTTGACTATATTCATAGTTGAAAAAGATGCTCTATAGTAGTTATAAAAACAGGAAGTGTAAAAATAAAAGTTATAATAACTCTACACACGAGAATAAATTTCTACTTTTCTAGTTTTCACTAACCAATGACATAGATCAAAAATAATTTCAAATCCTATTAGTAATTTTAGAATTTGTATTTCCAAAAAGAAAAAAAAGAGTTAGTGAGGGCCAAGGCCCCTCCCACCTAACATGTAGCTCTGTCCCCGTCTCTTTGATCGTTAAATTAATCTACTGGTCGACATTTGGTTGAAGAGGGGATGGAGGGGAATTGTGACAACAGATGATTTGAGTTCATCCCGTTCATAAGTAGCATCTAATGGTCAAATTTCTCTTCGGGGAGATATTCAAAAAATTTATTTATAAAGATCATAATACTTGCAACATGGGACACATATACCATATGACACATACGAGGATAAATTTTTTTTTTTTTTTTTGGTATACAAGGATAAAATAAATTTTAGAAGCTATAGAATATGACATTACTATGATACAAGATATAAAATTAACATAAAGTTAACATTAAAGCACAAATTTTCAGTTAAAAGAGAGAGATGATGTTTAAAAATTAGCATAAGTCATTATAAATGTTATCACAAATAATGTACCCAGGAAAAATTCTCTCACACTCAACTCACCAAGGATTTTCTCTCTAACTCACACACATATGTATGTGGGGGAGACAAAGTAATTAGAAGAGGAAATTTCACTTCTATTGATTGCTATGACAAGGAAGTACATATGCCTTTTATATGCAAATGTTTACAATAAAATAACATATACTTTTCTTAATCCCAAAGCAAAAGATTTCAAATACTACAAGCTTACTTATACAATTCAAACTCTACTACTACCTTTCTTTGACAATTCAAAATTCTATAAGCTTCCTTTGAAATCTAGTATTCAAACTTCAATTCAAAGTCTGTAACCAAAGTTGTCTTCAAATTGGTTTTGTATGGTGCTTGATTTAGTTATCTAACATTGCCTCCCTTAAATCAAACTTGTATCATTCCAAGCATTTTCTTCAACTTGTAGAATAGCTCAACCTTCAATGGCTTTGTAAAAATATCTGCAACTTGTTCTTTAGTGGGACAATACTTGATCACCACTTCTTTCTCTTCTACCAACTCTCATATTTTGTGAAACCGTATATCTATATGCTTGGACCGCCCATGAAAAACTGGATTCTTACACAGAGCAATTGCAGACTTGTTATCACAAAATATTTATGTTGGAGTGCTCTGCTTCTCATGTAATACTTCAAGAATTCTTCTTAACCATACTGCTTGTGTAGCACAACTGGTTGCTGCTATATATTCTGCTTCGGCCGTAAAGAGTGCAACAACTGGTTGTTTCTTTGAAGACCATGACACTGCGCCCGTGCCAAGATGAAATATGTACCCTGACGTTCTTTTCCTCGTCTCTATATCTCCAGCACAATCACTATCTGTGTATCCAACAAGCTTCGCATCATTATTACTGGCATAAAAAATTCCATCGGTCAGAGTACCTTTGATATAACGAAGAATTCTTTTGGCTCCTTGCAGATGACAAACACGAGGCTCTTCCATGAATCTACTAAGCAATCCAACTCCAAAGACTATATCCGGTCTAGTCGCGGTCAGATATCTCAGGCTTCCAATCAAACTTTTATAATTGGTTGAGTCTACTCTTCTGCCATCATTTTCTCTTGCCAGCTTCAACTTTTCTTCAACTGGAGTGGAAATCGGCTTTGAATTCTCCATTTTAAATTTCTTCAAAACATCACTTGCATATTTCTTCTGAGAAATGAAGATTCCATTATTCTGTTGAACGACCTCAATGCCAAGAAAATAGGACATTAGGCCCAAATCCGTCATCTCAAAGCTTTATCATAGCATCCCTAAATTCTGCAATCATCTTTGGATTATTGCTAGTGAAGATTAGATCATCAACATAAAGGCACACAATGAGAATATCTCTGGGATCAACAAATTTAACATATAAAGTATGCTCAAAAGGGAATCTTTCAAAACCATGTTGCACAAAGTAGTAATCAATCTTCTTGTACCACGCTCTTGGTGCCTGCTTCAACCCATACAACGCTTTCTTCAATCTATAAACTTTGTCTTCTTTCCCTCTGACTACATATCCTACAGGCTGTTCAACATATACTTCTTTCTCGGTCATATTTACCTCGTCCTCTTCCACGGTTGGTAGGCCCAAAATTATTTCCACCTCTTCCTTGATTTGGTGGTCTGAAATTGCTGTCTCTCCCTTGGTTGAAATTTCCACGACCTCTTCATCTGAAATTTCCTCCGCCTCTGCCTCTATAGTTTCCTCTTCCTCTTCTATTGAAATCACGATCTCTACCTTCTGCGCTTTGGCTGGATTCTGCAATATTGTTGAATCTCACTTGGCTTTTCAAAGCTTCTTTGTTCGTCTTTTCTGTCTTCTCCAAGATTATGCTAACATGGCTTTCAACGCTTCCCTGCAACTCTGCAATCGTCATGGTGTGTGTCGTGGGACTCTAGTACTGTAGTCACCACATGATCAAACTTCATTGGCATGGTGCGAAGAATCTTTTCAACCACCTTGCTATCTGGGATGTCTTCTCCATACACCCTCATCTTGTTGACAAGATCTGTGACACGTGATTGTTCTACAGTTTCTGAACTAGACATTTCATATCTCTCGTATTCTCTGCGTAGAGATTGTAGCTTGGATTTTTGGGCTTTTTCTACACCCTTGTATGACAGCTTCAAAATATTCCACGCTTCTTTAGCGGTTTTGGCATTTGCTATTTTGCCAAAAACTGAATAATCAACTCCTTGGTGAATCTGCGACAGCGCCAATTGGTCCCTCCTTTGAGCGGTTGCATCAGCTCCTTCTTGTAATCCCGGTTCAATAAAGCTCCAAATATTATGAGCCTTTAGGTGAGTTGACATCAAAATTTCCCAATAACTGAAATCGAGTTTCCCATCTAGTTTGGAACCAGACCATACAATATTGTAATTGCTTGCCATCTCTCTCTCTCTCTCAAAGTATATGAACGAAAAGAAATTGGACACGGTGAGAACTCTCTTGTTCCTCTCAAACACTCAAAATTGGCGCTGGACTTAACTAGCTCTGATACCAATTGTTATCACAAATAATGTACCCAGGAAAAATTCTCTCACACTCAACTCACCAAGGATTTTCTCTCTAACTCACACACATATGTATGTGGGAGACAAAGTAATTAGAAGAGGAAATTTCACTTCTATTGATTGCTATGACAAGGAAGTGCATATGCCTTTTATAGGCAAATGTTTACAATAAAATAACATATACTTTTCTTAATCCCTAAGCAAAAGACTTCAAATCTAATTCAAATACTACAAGCTTACTTATACAATTCAAACTCTACTACTACCTTTCTTTGACAATTCAAAATTCTATAAGCTTCCTTTGAAATCTAGTATTCAAACTTCAATTCAAAGTTTGCAACCAAAGTTGTCTTCAAATTGGTTTTGTATGGTGCTTGATTTAGTTATCTAACAATAAATATAATAAAATGCTTTATCTAATTATTGTGGCATTTCCATATATGATGATAACAAAATTCAAAAATAAAAGTAAAAAATTGAAGAGTACAATTAAAAGTATCCAGAAATATATATTGTTGAAATATTTGATATGGATACATTTCCAACATGAACATGACAACTATTTTGAAGTGCCTTTATTTTGTAACATGTTACTTGTATAGAAAGAAACCTAACATACTTACTGCTTGTTTGGGAAAGATTGATTATTTCCCATTCAACTGTTTTTACTCTAATAAGTTGTTTTGTGATTAATCAATTATGTTTGGACAATGAGCTTATTTTTTTAAAAAGTTTTTTTTTAACAAAAAGAAGTTGTTTTGTGGCCATCTCTTTCCAAGGACTGTTGGATGAAAAAAAATTGATTGTACTTAAATTGATACTCCCTTTTCCCGTAATACCCATCCTTGTATATATATTGATTATTGACCAGATCTGTGGCCACTGGTTCTCTTTTGCCTGTAGTGATATCGCCCTAGCTTGTAAGTTTCCCGTTTTCTTCACTGCTTTGGAATTGGAAGCCCTCATTTCAAAAGGGTATCATCAAGTTCTTTTTTTATTCGTGGTTTTCCATTTTGTTTTCCATTTGAGTTACTTGTAGCTACTAAATTATGTATGTATATATATATATATATATATATAGGGTGAGGATCCGCTTACTCTAAGAGTAACTTTTGTTAGAGTTACTCTGCTTGATAACTCATTGGGAACATTGAATTTCAACAATCCAACCATTGAATATTGTCATATTATCCTATCAATTATGCACACTAAACTTCATAAAAATTAGACACTCATAGCTATGTAATCTTATAGTCGACATTTACTTTTATTTTTAGAAAACGTATCATACGTTCAATCGAAGTTATTTGATGAAGTATCAAATATTTTTGAAATTTTATGAAACTTTGAGGAGTTGATCTATTCAATAAGAAGTTTTAATTCAACGATGGGATTGTTAAAATTCATTATCCCCGATGAGTTATTAAGCGGAGTAACTCTAACAAGAGCTACTCTTGGAGTAAGTGGATCCCCACCCATATATATATATATATAATGTAAAAAAAATATTATTCATTTTTCAACCAAATATTATAAAAAAATAACTTTATACCATTTTTCGTAATTTATTATGTAAAAATGATTTTTTTTACACAACCCAAATGAAATAGATTATCTTAAAATCGCTTTTCAGCAAACATACCCAAACAAAAACAGATTCTGATTGTAATCGATTATTACAATAATTGATTGTACAAAAATCGATTATCAGCATAATCTATTTTTTCCAGTTTTCCCAAACACACTCTTATAACACTAATTTTTTCTTTTCTTTTCCTTTTAGATGTTTGGCTTGTGACAATATTTGATATTTCCGTATTAGATTTGTCAATGTAAGAAACATTTCTCTTGTAAAAGTATGATTTAATTAGTATACACTTACAGTTTAAAGATTTATTACACTATCAACCAATCAGAAATCGACACATTATTAAAAAATGTTTGGCTCTTATCCTAACTAACTCAAAAAGTCACTCATATATTACATCAAAAAAAAAAGTGACTCGTATGTAAGGGTGGCAAATGGATGGATCAGATGGATTTTGATTCGGATTGCAATGGATCGGACCAAAATAATTCATCAATCCATTTCGATCCATTAAAAATATATTAAAAAAATCCAATCCGTCCATGACCCGTTTAATAAAAAACTATCCAACCCATCCATTAGTCATTTTTATATGGATGGATATCCAACCCATCCATTTAAAAGTATTTTTTATACCAAAATTTTATTTTAACAATTTTTACATACTAAATATTTTATCTACTCTACTAAAAAAATATTAAATATTTTTTCTTTCTCTAGAATTTTTAGGACATTAATTAAATACATAAATTTTAGACTAAGCCACCTTAAGAAGAAATTTGCAAATTTTAGGCTCACTAACAGCATAGTACGTCAACTAGTAGTAGTAATCTCTCATTCAAGCAAATATAAAAGGTAAAATTTTAAAAAAAAAAAGGTGAGTAGAAAAAAAAAGGAAAGAAATGGAGGAAATATTTGAAGTTACGGATCTAACGTGGTTGACTTTGCTTTGTAAAATATGGGAAGTGATGAGAATGTGTTGACCATGACCGAAATCATTATTACATTCATAATAAATCAAAGAAACACAAACAACTTTATATATGAAGATCTTAGTTTGACCCATGGGCCAAATCTCCTATGCTCTTTGAACCGAAACTTTAGGGAACTAAACAAAACAGTTGGTAGGAACTAGGAAGAAAGAAGAAAGGAATACCTTGCGCTGTGATTCGTGAAAACTGTTTCAGTTTGGATAAAAAAATAAAAAATGAATGGATCATAAATGATCCATTTCCTTTTTTTTGTTTGATCCAATGGATTAAAAAATATATCGGATGGATCCTTAACTATCCATTAATAAAAACAATCTAACCCATCCAATTCATTTAGTATTTTTTTTTATTGGATGGATTTTACTATGAATGGACCGGATGGATAATTGGTTTACGGATCCTTTTGCCAGGCCTACTCATATATCATGATTTTTGATGGATTGACATACCAATTACATTAGGAGAAGTAATGCTATTTACTCCACCTTACAAATCACTGTTACACATAATTCACACATGACTTCATCTAACCTTAATCTAAAAAGTAAAATGATTTGGTTTAAACTCCGGATTCATGTGCCAATTATATATGCACACTTATAGCACTAGTGTTGCTTAGGTGCAAACTTTTTTGAATTTTTTATATATAACGTCACAAGGGTCTTATTCTACTATAAATACAAACTTGGTTAAGGGTAGATCCATAGAGACTAGAGTAATCAGTTTGTAGAGAAAACTCTAGCTAGCTCCAATTTCTGTTTCCATGGCTCCAGTACCTTTTTCTCCCATCAACGTTGGCCACATTGATGATGTCCAAGAACTAAGAAAAACTAAGCCAAGGACAATTCCTCAAAGATTTGTACGAGATATGACAGAGAGACCAACACTTACTACATCTGTTTCCCCACCAAATAGTGACATGCCAGTCATTGATTTCTCTAAGCTTAGCAAAGGGAACAGAGAGGAAGTCCTTAGTGAACTTTTCAACCTTGCAACTGCTTGTGAGGAGTGGGGATTTTTTCAGGTAAAGTACCACTGCTTTTATGTTACTACCATTTGATAACTGTTTAGACTTTTATTAAACTTACCTTAGTTACATAGATTTTTTTATAACATTTGATTTTTATTTTATGGAAACTAAAGTTGGGTGCGGTCATTAGGTAATTAATCATGAGGTTGACCTCAATCTGCTGGAGAGTATAGAGAAGGTGAGCAAGGAGTTTTTCATGCTACCTTTGGAAGAGAAACAGAAATATCCAATGGCTCCAGGTACAGTCCAAGGGTATGGACAAGCTTTTGTTTTCTCAGAGGACCAGAAGTTGGACTGGTGCAACATGTTTGCTCTTGGAATTGAACCATACTATGTGAGGAATCCAAATCTATGGCCAAAGAGACCAGAAAGATTTAGGTAATATAAATAATAGTCCCATATTTTTACTCTTTTAGTCTAATGTTTTTTCTTTGGTAAATTAATTAGTTAATGTTTTTTTATTAGTTAAGAAGCTTAAACACACATTCATGCAGTGAAACAGTGGAAGTGTACTCAAGAGAAGTAAGGAAACTATGCCAGAATCTGGTCAAATACATAGCTCTAGGCTTGGGGTTGGAAGGGGATGCCTTTGAGAAAATGTTTGGTGTGGCAGTGCAGGCCATAAGGATGAATTACTATCCACCATGTTCCAGACCTGACCTTGTATTGGGTCTTAGTCCCCATTCAGATGGAAGTGCCCTCACTGTGCTGCAGCAAGCAAAGGGAAGCCCAGTGGGACTTCAAATACTCAAGGACAGTACATGGGTGTCTGTTCAACCAATTCCAAATGCTCTTGTCATCAACATTGGAGACACAATAGAAGTAAGACTTGTGTGCTTAATTTTCTCTCTTCCTTTTCCTTTTTTCCCTCTTTTGTCCACATTGGTTAGGACATAGGAATGAACAAGGTGAGAATCATATAAGTCAAAAGAAACATAGATTTAATGTTTTAAAATTTTGGGTTAAGATGTAATGTCAAATCTACTATTGTGATTTTTCACTTAATTTGTGGATAAAGACTTTGGTTTTTGGGCTCCCTTAACTGCCTAACACGTTTTTTTTCTTCATGTTTTCAGTTTTTTTTTCATCTGGATTTAATACTAATTTGCATTATGCAGGTTCTTACAAATGGAAAATACAAGAGTGTGGAGCATAGAGCTGTGGCTAATCAGGAGAAAGATAGACTCTCAATTGTGACATTTTATGCTCCTAGCTATGAAGTAGAGCTTGGTCCAATGCCAGAATTTGTGGATGAAAACCATCCATGCAAGTATAGAAGATACAACCATGGAGAGTACAGCAAACACTATGTAACAAACAAGTTGCAAGGAAAAAAGACCATGGACTTTGTCAAGATCCACCAAACCAAAAACACAAACTAGGAAGGCCCACTCAAGTTCCCCAACTAGGAGTATTATTACAATTTACTAGACTATGTATAAAAATCAACCACATAAGAGTATCAAGGTCATGCTTCTCAATTCTTTTTATTTAAAAATAGAAAACAAAAGCATTAGTTGGGCGATGTAGAAGTGTGACTGTGGGTCACATACAGAAGACTCACTGTTCTTATTCTAAAAATGTATATGCTATCTTTCAATGGAAACTAGTGACATCTTATATTTCATAAGCTTTATTGCCAAATTGTGTTAGTATGTGGACATTAATGGTCTAAAGCACATAGAAAACCAAGATAACAAGTATAATTAAATGAAAGTACTACATTTTTTTTTTAATAGACAAGTGTTAGATTATTAGTATTTATTATGTTAGTGGGGGGAGTTGAACCAATGACCTTCACCTTATCACTCCAAATCCTATCTCCCTCCCCCAAACCACCAAGTCACCTTATAACTCCCAATGAAAGTAGTACTTTTCTCTCTATAATCAAGAAAGAAGCAAGGAATCATGTGGAACACTTCCACACAAAGACTTTTATGAAAGAATCAATTAGGAAAGGGGACAAAATCATTGGTTGTCTTATTGTTCTGAAGAGAAGAGTTTTTTCTTTGTGATCAGAGAGATAAGGGAGGCCCACAGGTCATTTATGAATGTTTTAGTTGTTCATATAATTGGGGGAGGAAAGCACCAACCGAGCAAGTGGTGATGGTTCATATGGTGATTCTGAGCTGAGATGACATTAAGCCATGTTTGCAAGAGTGGAGGGAAAGGAAAGAGATGGAATCACATGGGAAGGAAGGAGGAGGGAAGGAAGGAGAAGGAGGGTATTATTCTTCTCCTTGATTGAGAGTGCGTATTATATGAGAGGAAGAAAGTAGGGGGTTTATGACATACTTTTACAAATTTATCCTTATTTGAAAAAATTATCATAAGTAATATTATTTAAAAAGTGTAAATTTTAAAAATGGACGAAGGTAAATTAGTAATTTCAATTACCTTTCCTCCAAAATGCCCCAAATTGGAGGAAATGAAAAAAAAAAAATGGGTTGAGGAGGAGAATGGATGAATTATTAAAATCCCCAAAATATTTCTCTTTAATTAATAGAACTCACAAATAAGGAAGGGTCTCTAATAAACCTCTCATTTCCTTCCATTCCCCTCCAAAAAATAACTCCCAGACAAAGTATAAGGAGTTATATTATTTAAACACAAATTTTGGACACCGTATATGATATCGTATATGTTTATTTCTATCTCTCACTTACTTTTTATCTTCTTTATATACACGTTTATCGAAAATACACTTAAAAACCAAAGGAGACACTGGTGTCCTCATTTTGTGTACAAAAATCATTCTTCAAAGTCTAAGCGCCAGAATTAACCAATAATTAAACATGCTTAAAAACAGAGCTCGTTTTTCTAACATGTCAACACTAGTGAGCTCGTTTTTCTAACATGTCATCTCGGTGTTGGTACATTGGAATGAGTTTGGGTTAAAAATTAAACTCAATATGGTTTTAGGCCTGCCGCGGTGGCTGACCGGCGGCCGGCAGCTATGGAATGATGTAACATGTGGTGCTGGATAAAAAGTGGTAAGAATATCACTACTGTATAAAGAATGAAGGGGTTTGAGGCATAATTAAAAGAGAAATGTTTCGGTGACACAAAATTTTACACCTACACCGTATAGTGCCGCACAGTGTGGCACTGTAGCTGCACTGTGCGGCACTGTAGCACGCTTTTTTTTGTTTTGTTTTGTTTTTTTTTAAGTTTTGGTTTTTTTTTATTGTTATTTTTTTATAAATAAATTTTTTGGTTAAGTATGTGTAATTATCTGGTGAATCATGTACAAATATCTGGTGAATTCAATTCATTATCTGGTGAATGGATTTTGTTGAGAAATAAAATTTTTCGTTAAGTGGTGAATCATGTACAAATATCTGGTGAATTCAGTTCATTATCTGGTGAATGAATTTTTTTGAAATAAATTTTTTGGTTAAGTATGTGCAAATATCTGGTGAATCATGTACAAATATCTGGTGAATTTAATTCATTATCCGGTGAATGGGTTTTTTTTAGAAATAAAATTTTTCGTTAAGTGGTGAATCATGTACAAATATCTGGTGAATGAATTTTTTTGAAATAAATTTTTTGGTTAAGTATGTGCAAATATCTGGTGAATCATGTACAAATATCTGGTGAATTTAATTCATTATCCGGTGAATGGGTTTTTTTTAGAAATAAAATTTTTCGTTAAGTGGTGAATCATGTACAAATATCTGGTGAATTTAGTTCATTATCTGGTGAATGGATTTTTTTGAGAAATAAATTTTTTCGTTAAGTACGTGCAAATATCTGGTGAATCATGTACAAATATCTGGTGAATTCAATTCATTATCTGGTGAATGGTTTTTTTTAGAAATAAAATTTTTCGTTAAGTGGTGAATCATGTACAAATATCTGGTGACTTCAGTTCATTATCTGGTGAATGAGTTTTTTTATAATTAAAATTTTATTTTTTTAAAAAAAAACTGAAACTTAAAAAAAAAAAAAAAAAAAAATCCGCTACAGTGCCGCACAGTGCGGCACTGCGATGTCCTCGTCCGCGTCCACTGCACACATACGGTGTAAAAAATGTGTGTCATAGTAACACATCTCTAATTAAAAAGCTGCCAAATAAAGGTGCAACATGCAAATTCAGTGAACTTAGTGGGATTAGAAATATCAACAAGGGGGTGAGTACTTCTTTGGCCTCTAGTCGCTAAGACCAAAAACCAGCAGCCATAGTTGTACATTTCATTATAGGAATAACAATCATACCCCATTTTTGTTTATCTAGATAGTAGAAACTAATATCCCAAACTGGGTGATTAGTTTGACAGTGGTTTTTTTATTTTTTATTTTATTTTAACTTGGGTTGGGAGGAGAGTTAGTCCATGATAAATATACGTGCTTTAAAGGCTCGTTTGGTGGTTAGGATAAGAGAGATAGGATAGGATAAGCTATCAAATCCTGTCAAAAACTGTTGTTTGGTGAGCCAACAGGATATGATAAACCAATCATGTCACCTATCATATCATGTGCATCTAGTTAAAATTCTATCCTGAAGGGAGAGCTGAGTTAGAACTCAACATGATAGGATAAGGGGATTTACAGTATAATAAAATATAAAAAAAATTATATATAATAATTAAAGTATAATAAAACATAACATGATTACAAAAAAAATATAATAAAATATAAAATATTTAAAATGATAAAAAATATTAATAATTAATTTTAAAAATTGTTTTTATTTTGTCACAAGGCTAATTTTGTTATTTTTTATTAATTTTAAAAAAAGAAAAATATAAAAATTATTCTAACAATTTAACCATATGTAAAGTTAAAAACTAAAAAGAATATTTAAAATTATAAAAAAATTAATTTAAGTTAAACAATATTTTTTGGTGCTCAAGTTAGACAATATTTTAAAAATTTTAAAATTATATGTAATTTTATCACAATGATAACTTTGTTTTTTTTATATATTTAAAAATGAAAAAAAGTAAAATCTAATAAAATATGAAAACATTTAGAATAAAAACGAAAATTTTAAAATTCATACTAAAATTAAATTTTATCCAGTTGGTTATCTGGTAGATACCAAACGTCGGATATGATAACAGCTTATCCTGCTCATATCATATCTTACTTCTATCATGTTCTCTTATCCTATCCGTCCCTATCCTATCCTGACCACCAAACGAATCCTAAGCGTTTTAATATATCTGCTAAGCTTAGGGAGTCATAAGGTGGTCAAGGTAGTTTGGGGAGTGAGACAAAGGTGTTTGAAAGTATAAGGTGCAAGATTCAAATTCATGCTAAGCTTGTTAATTTGTTCAGTCAAATTAATTATTCTTTTTAAACTAACATGAATCTATGAAAGAAGATTAAAAAGCTTTTTTTTTTCTTTTTCATAGTATATATCCTCTCACTAGAGATTGGTGAGAGACTAATTTCCTTGATTACGATACACGTTTAAGAGGAGAACTTTCTCAACGAGTTTTTTCATGCACATGAATTTAAGAATCAAATTTAATGTGAAAGGGGCTCAAACTTATTTCACTTAGATCAACACGGGTTGACAAATAGAGGTACAAATCCTAGAGGAGGCGGCTCATTTTCACATTCTCAACTAAATTGGGGAAGTAGACATAGTTATCGAGTACATGGTACGTAAGTCATTTGGTATGCGGTTTGTTACTTTTTATTTTGTTATTAGAAAACTTTCTTTAAGGAAAACCTGATATGTAACATATGTAATATAATGGTGGCGTTTGGAAGAACTTATTTAAGCTCCTTTTGACTTATCTGATGACATAAGCTTTTATGCAGTGTGTTTAACAGAGCTTATAAAAATAACTTATGTCATTCCATAGAGAGTTTTTGACTTATTTTCATAAGTTACTGGAACAAGCTTATGGAATTTTAATAAGTGGTTATGACCCCTCCGTGTTTTCCCCTTCGAATCCTCTCTTGCCCGTTTCTTCATAAGCTCTTATGGCATAAGCTCTCATGTGATAATGTCTTAATTAAGTTATTTACCCAAACACAACCATTATGCGATACAATGAATTCGGTATGCTTTGGATTAATGAGTGAACCCATTATCTATGGGAGTAGAATATGACCAGCTTGTTGGGCAGACAATCTTACGAAACGCGGAATTTAACACTCATATTTTTCTAGCTTTTTGACCAGTCACGAGGAAACCATTCACATTTGACTTGAAGCCCTCACCCCATGTAAGAGGAACGTGAAAGTAATAGCAGGCATGCCTATACCTGCAAGCAAATCACTAGTTGACAAGCCACTACAAAATAAGTGAGTTCTTACGCAAGTTGTTTTTTATTATTTCTAGATTCCCAACGTGATACTAGCTAGCATGATGTTTAATTTCTAAACACCATTTTGAGCAAAGATATCATTGAGGCTTGAAGTTTGAGGAAGATGACCTCTGCAACTATATAAGTGGACGGGTCCCATCGTCCAACCTTGAGGAAATCTGTACGTTGATTGCATAAGCCAACAACCATTATATAATTGGCAGCAATGATCAATGAAAGATTTTTCTTTTTGGGTGTGCAGCAAGAATATCCCTGTCCAGGGCCTTAAATTAAGGTCGGTTGTCGTGATTGACATCGCAACGTTTTGGTTGAGATCTTCGAAATCATATCATGACTGCAATTGTGACTGCATCGACCACATTTTCTAGTAATTATCCATAATTACAGTAAACGTAATGAAACCGTAACCGCGACCACGACTGCAATTGGGATAGTAATCCGTTTGAGGTATAAATATCATTGAAGTGAATTTTACTTTTTTCAACAAAACATACTTCATATATATGGCAGAAATCAAATCCCACAAGGCATGATTAGAGAACCCATTACCTATCAATTGTGCTAGACTGAGTACAACCGTTGGGAAGATAAAGTGCTGAAGTCACAGAAGGAATATTCACGTTCAACAAAGAAGCTGCTAGTTTTTCTTGGCTAGTTAGGCAAGCGAATGCAACCGTTTATTTTGCTTCATTCACTTAAAAATTGGCACCAAATTGTGATTCAGCAAGTTTGTTCAATTTCCAAACATTAGTTGAATTTGGACAACTTTGTAGCCATCTCCACTACCACTAAAATGACAAGTGGCTGTTTTCGATCTCTTCTAACACGGCTTCTCAAAATAAAATTGGGGGCCATTGAGGATTACGGTTTAGACCTTTGAGGGACGGTAATATGATCATCTCTCATCGTGAAAAGTATATGTAAATGTTGATCGCAAGAAAGCACCACATTCAACTTTTGTGTGCGTGACTGTGTGTATATGAAGTACTAAAGTAGACTTCTACAAACATATAATATCACAGAGATAGAGATATATATAGCACCGTACAACCAATAACCTTTATTATTATATGCAACTTTTACACCAAAGAATAAAAACAACTAATTTCAAAAAAAATTTATAGGCAAAAAGTATATTTGAAGAAGAATATTAGGATACTCTAACCCATACATAAGAAGAAAAACATAAGCAACAGAAAAACCATAAAAATAATATTAATTCTTAATCGAACTAGTATTAGTATTACCGACACCTAACCCCCGATAAACTCCAAGAAACTGAAATAAGAAAAACATCATATTAACTTCTTGAGCAACATCCGAATCAGAGCATCTTAGAAAAGTTCTTCAGAATCTTTATCATAGCTAACCCTCTACCACTGAGTTTTAATTTCCACAAAAGTAACCCTCTTTGCCACGCAACACCCACGATAAGCACCTAGCCACCAAGCATATGCAAGAACCCACCCAACGGCGATTTTTTTTTTTTTTTTGATAAATCCCAACGGCGAATTAAACAATTAGTTTGTCTTGAATATTGATGTATTCCCCATTTTTACAAAATAAGTGTTTTACCATGCATTTCTAAGTAATATTAGAACTCCATAATTTGATCTGAAATTCAATATCTTGTAAAAATTAATTAAGCCCTTTATATGACCACATCATTTAAAGAAATAATTATTCTAAATAATTATTATTACGGTCAAACTCTTAATAATATAGTCATTTCCTACCACGAATAAGTATATGTACGATTTAGGCTACGTTTGAGTATACAACTTCTCTGAACGCTTATGCAATAAGCTAATTTTTCAAATAAGCTAAAACAACCTATTTTCATAAGTTTCTTTGACAAGCTTATGAAACTATCATAAACTATTTTAATAAACTATTTGGTTAAGTTTATTATCATAAGGTATTCTCATAAATTCTTTATAAGTTCTTCCAAACGCAACCTTAGTATTATCCATAAGATATTAGTCTGCGACCCATAAAGACTCCATTTATGTTGTACTTAACTTAAAACATGGTTATGGAATATTTAGTAGCATGATAAAGAAGCTTCATCAGTATCATATTCGACACCTCAGTTATCTCAACCGAGAGAAATGCCAAGAGAAGAACAAGTTCTAGTCTGTCACATCTTAACATTATCTTTCGTACTGTTCCTGGTAGGCTGCCCACCATATTTACTGTCTATTCACCGTTCTGGATAAGTGATAACTAGTTTATGCTGCCTCAAAAAATACAGTTATTAATGGTGGTCAATTCTGTCACCATAGCCATAGTACTGTTACAAAAAACAATCAAATCTCTTGACAAACACAGCTGCAAGATCTAAGTAAGTGCAAGTGAGCCGAAACTTTATGTGAATTCCACTGATTCTCAGCTAATTCTTACATCCTTAAAAATATCTAGCACTGAAGAGAATTGTTTTTTTTATAGGCAAACGTTAATATGTTAGTTGTTATATTAGTTTTTTTCTCTTTTGCCAAGGTTTGAGCCTTGGACCTACAACTACTTTAACTACTTATACCCTTAGCTCAAACCGGTTGAGCTACCCAACCCCTCACTGAAGAGAATTGTTATAGTGATACAGCGGATGAGTTATCAAAGAGTTAATATCAAGTTTTGAATTCAGACATTTCCCACTTACTTTTTTCTTCTTTTGTATTCAGACATTTCCAAAAATACATAAAAGCAAAAGGACACCATATTGGCATATTACGTCCCAATTTTGACGTTCAAGAGCCATAACTCTTATTAAATACTAATTTTATGACAACTATATAAAAATAGAGCTGTGTTACCATGACACAGTTTTTTGACACACATACGGTTTACACCGTATGTGTGCAGGGGACGCGCACGAGGATATTACAGTGCCGCACTGTGCGGCACTGTAGCTGCACTGTGCGGCACTGTAGCGGGTCTTTTTTTTTTTTTTTTTAATTTTAAATTTAAGTTTTTTTATAAAAAATAAAATTTTATTTATAAAAAAACCCATTCACTAGATAATGAACTGAGGTCACCAGATATTTGTACATGATTCACCACTTAACGAAAAATTTTATTTCTAAAAAAAAACCATTCACCAGATAATGAATTGAATTCACCAGATATTTGTACATGATTCACCAGATATTTGCACGTATTTAACTAAAAAATTTATTTCTCAAAAAAATTCATTCACCAGATAATGAACTGAATTCACCAGATATTTGTACATGATTCACCACTTAACGAAAAATTTTATTTCTCAAAAAAAAAACCCATTCACCAGATAATGAATTGAATTCACCAGATATTTGTACATGATTCACCAGATATTTGTACATGCTTAACCAAAAAATTTATTTCTCAAAAAAACCCATTCACCAGATAATGAACCGAATTCACCAGATATTTGTACATGATTCACCACTTAACGAAAAATTTTATTTCTCAAAAAAACCCATTCACCAGATAATGAATTGAATTCACCAGATATTTGTACATGATTCACCAGATAATTACACATACTTAACCAAAAAATTTATTTATCAAAAAATAACATTAAAAAAAACCAAAACTAAAAAAAAAAAAAAAAAATGCTACAGTGCAGCTACAGTGCCGCACTGTGCGGCACTATACGGTGTATGGTGTAAAGAAATGTGTCACCGAAACATTTCTCATAAAAATAACTAACCAATAAATTATTTGAATATACTCAATCAAAGTACCGTAGCCTAAAAAAATTTGTGTACTAGAATTCTCCACGACTGAATTCATGAGAGTTCCACTGATTCTGCGACACATCGTGTCTGGTATCCGTGATGATGTGACTATAACTATGAGCATGTAGACATTCTCCATCAAGATTGACAATAAAGCAGGGGATCGCATCGCATGCTAACTGCCTTTACCAAAATTTTAACCCTCTAAAGAGCTAAATCAGTTATGTGCTGTTATTTGAACACAAATTAGTTGTTGGACGCCGTATAAATATACAAATCTTTACCATGCCTACTAACATTTATGGGACCCGGTATCTTTGAAACCATTCAGACTACGGTGCCGGACATACGGTATCGTGATTTTGTGTTAAAAAAATGTTTCTAAAGTCAGTTACCAACTACCAAGCACTTTCCAAGTACAATATTCTCAAGTATTATAAATACGGAGTCGAAACGGCAAAATACAATAAGTTCTCTCTAATTATAGGTCATTTACCAGAGCCTCCCTCTCCCCCTCCCAATAAGCCCTATAAATCATATGGCTTGAGCTGTGAAATTTGAACCCAAATTAATTCCGAACCTTTTTGACCCAGATGGATGGAGCCCGAACCCGAAGCAGGCTAGCCTGACCAGCTATACGAAAATTTTAAAAAACAAAAAATTTACCAAAAGGCCCAAAACACACAACTCAATACAGTAGTCAGCTATACGCAAAGCAAACCTGACCATATGAAAGCCGCAGCTCCTTTTCACACTTTCACTTCAACATGTAGATTATTATGATTTTGGTGGCAATCCTTTTTGTGTAGATCAAACTTCAATTTAACCTTCTCTTGGTGAAGGGCATACAGATAATTTGTTTTGACTTCAAGTGTAATATCAGATTGGTGGGAACATATTCATTCAACTTAGATTCGCGGTTCATGAGGCCAAATAAAGAAAGCATTGTGTGCTTGTACTTGCATGGTATCTCACTGATTTCGTTGTGTCTATCTAAACACCGGTGTAAAAGAGATGTTGATAAAAAAAAGTTGACTTAGAAAATTTGGTAAAAGAAAATGAGGTACTAACAGATAACTGTAGGAGAATAAATGTAATTTTGAACATGGAATTTGCCACGTAGAGCCGGGTTTGGGCACCTCTTTTTCAGCCCAAATTACAATCTGGCCTTTTTAGTCCGGCACGATAAAGTCTGAACCCGCATCTGTCCAACTCGAAGCTGGCCGGGTCGTCCGAATTGCCACCTCTACCCACATACGTACTTTAAGGACTCATTTGGTGATCAGGATAAGAGAGACAAGATAGGATAAGCTATCATATCTTGTCTGAAACTATTGTTTGGTGAGTCAGCACGATAAGATAAATCAATCCTGTCACTTATCATATCTTGTCCATCTAGTTAAATAGGATAGGATGATTTAAAGTATAATAAAATATAACATTATTACCAAAAAAGGTATAATAAAACATAAATTAATAAAAATACTAATAATTAATTTTAAAAATTACTTTTTGTTTTGTCTCAAGGCTAATTTTTATATTTTATATTTAAAAAACTGAAAAATATAAAACTATTCTAATTATTTAAAATATGTAAATTAAAAACTAAAAATAAATATTAAAATTATAAAAAAATTTAAGTTAAACAATATTTTATAAATTTAAAAAATTATATGTAATTTTATCTCAAGGATAACTTTGTCTTTTTATATAATTTAAAAAAAAAGTAAAAATTAAAAAAAAAAAAAAAACTAATAAAATATGAAAACATTTAGAATAAAAATGTTTTAAAATTATAATGTTATCCAGTTAGTTAGCTGATGGTGATGGACACCAAACGTTGGATAAGATAATAGCTTATCCTGCTCATCATATCCTACTCCTATCCTGCTCTCTTATCATATCCACCCATCCTATCTTGACTACCAAACACGAGCTGTAAAGTCATTACCATGATCCTCTAAACTTAAACCGTATATACTCACCCCCTCCACCGCAAGCAAATATGAATTCAACAAGTCATTAGAAAATTTCAAGATTTCTTTTATACATTAACATAATTGGAGATTCATAAAATTTTAGTCGAATCAAAATGGACCGAGTTGGCCATATTAACATTTGAAACTACAGCAAGATTAAGCCTATTAATCTAAAAATCAAATCAAATTGAATTTAACTATAATATTTCGGCAAATAATGTCACGTGAGGTGAAATAAAAAAATTAGTTTCAAATAGAAAATAATATTATCATGTAGCTTCACAAATATGCAATGCTTACAATTTTATTTTGTAATTATATTTGATAAATTTAAACTTTATACACGGTCTTCAAACTAAAAAAGAACGCAAATACCAACTCAAGCTTGCTAATAATATATAATATGTATTCAAGTTTGATTTGAATTCAACAAAATTCAAGTTCAAGCTGTGCCTTCAAGAATGCCACTTAAAAAGACATGGCAAATCTTTAAAAAGCAAAAGCATCTAGACATCTAACGGGACTTTATCATGTAACTTGGATGTGACACTACAAAATGAAGTAAACGCACTGTGAAAGATGATTATAGACAATCAATAGAAAGCACCATAGCTGTAGATTTTGGAATCAATGACATACCCATTCATTTGATGATTTCTAAGCTGACAATCAAAATACAATTGCATTGAAACTAGAGTTGCACAATGCCTATTTCATATATGGGGTGGGAGAAACAATTAACAGATAGGCATCAACTAAGTCATAAGAAGGAACTGCAGCAATCAAAAATGAAAAGGTGAAGGTACCAGTGAGCTGGACCTACTTATGGAATTGATTACAACTTCTCCAACATGAGCACACATCTACGGTAGTCCATACCTGGACATGGAGGCAAAATGTACAAGCACTGAGCAGCTCCTCCCACCAAGGAAATTACATGGAGGAACTGATTTTTTGCATGTTCAAACATGATCTGCTCGTTTTGCCTTTTGCAGTAACCACTTCATTTGCACAATCGTCAAGACCACATCACGCCAAGTACCTGAACAAATTTGCATTATCCTTGTCTCTTTCCAAGTAGTCTCGAGAGATCAAATCTTCAATCCGCTTTTTAATTGCCTTGACATCAGGCTGTGCCATTACATTATTCCATATCAATAATTAAGGATTTGAAGAGAGAAGAGGAGGAGAAGAGGGGGAGAGGAGAGGGAGGGGGGTGACACACAAGTAAAGAAGGGGTGAAATACAAACCTTAAACATGCGACCTAACTGCTCAACACACTCCATAACTAACTGTTGGTACGTCAAAACTTTCCGACTCTTCATGATGCGCACAATTGAGGCATCAATAGCATATCTTCTGTCCTTGTCCACATCCTCAATTACTTTTTTCTTCTCATCCACAGGTGGAAGAGGAATCTGCATGACGAATGATGTATAAAACTCAAATGTCAGTAAACTGAACAATAGAATGACTAAGCAAATAGAAAAGGAAAAGAATTAAAACTATATTTTAAGATAACTGTACCTTGATTCTCCTCATTTTGTCCGTAAATTTTGAATTAAATTCAAAATAATCAGTAGAAGATATTGTTTTCGTGTTTGGTTCCTTGTTAAGAACCTTGTACTTGGCACATGACAAGGAGTGGAGCAGTCTAATAACATCATCATCCGATAAGTTTAACTGAGTCATGATCTCTGAATAACTCAGTCTATCTGAGGAATTAAAAAGAAGCAATGCTGAAGCCTATTGAAAATCAAGAGACAAACTGGGTAAGTGGAAAAAATTCATACAAGAATCTGCAGACATCAAATAAATGAAAAATGGAGTGAGGACATTACACATACACACACAAGAAGCACGTGGTAAGTATTAAGAAATTTAACCTGGTAAGTTGTCACAATCAGCTCCATAACTTTTGGTTCAAATTTCCCGCTTATGTTGCAGGTACCCAAGGAGTAAATCCATGTAAGTTTTCTGTGCTTAGTTTTTGTTTGATAAAACTCCTTGAAAACTTCAACACACCTAACCTAAAATAAATAAAGAGAAAGGTGTCAATTGTAATCTGTAAACCAATATGAACTAATCTAGGGTAAGTAGTATCAAAGCCAAACACACTGAAAAAAGATCAAGATAGTCTATGAAGCACGGACATGGATAGGGAGACACACCAAAATCTAAAAATTGTAGGAAAAGGTGTTTGTGTAAATAATTGCAAATTTAAGGAAAAAAGATTCATAATTCATAATATATTATTCATAATATGATACATATAAGCTTCAAGATTTACAACATCTTGATATATGTTATAGTACCAATATTAGCTACTCATACGCCCCTCCGAGAACACATGGAGCATCATTTCTATTGACATTTTCCAAAAAATCTAAACCAACTTGTCCTAGTAGAACTAGCCATGTACAAGTACATGTACAACAAAAAAATATTAACTAGAGTAGGTATCTAAAGATTAACTTCATTTTGCTCTCCACCACAGGCACAATGTTGGTTGATTACTAGATGGGAGAGGATGCATCATAATGAAAAACAATAGTGGTCTGGCTAGGAAAAGTAGTATGGGCAATTGAATAATTGACATGGATAATGGGTAATTGATAATTAGGTATATCACTGTTTTTTGCTTTTTTATTTTAAATGGCAATTAATTGTTTAATTTTAAATTGGCCGTATCTTGTGGTTTGGCGTGTCCTATAACTGAGCCAAGAAAAATATTTTTTTAAAATTGGACACATGACGTGTCGTGTGTTCGACAGACATGTGTCAGACACGAAACCAAAATGGTATGTCCATGCTTCATAGATGATAATTAATATTAACAAGATCTAGATATACCATTTCTGCTGGAAGATTGAGATCAAAAGATTTGTAACTAGGCCAGAAGCCAGTTGTCAGAACTGTAACTGTCAGATCAATTCCGGGGTCTGCATTAGAATTGTTGCTTAAATATTCCTCAAAGCTTGTTTGGTTCTCCTTTGCCAGCGTCAAATCTGTAACCTGGTAGAAGCAACAAGCAATTAAATATTCTTTTGTCATTCTACTGAAGTAGTTGACTGTAGTATATCAGCTCCATTTTACAAAGACTTGAAAAGACAGACCATTCCTTCCATCTTTGATGTAAACTGACCACCACATTGTTGCTTTAATTTTGTCAAAATGCTTCTCTCATGGTCATCATTGGCACTCTTGTCAAAAAGAAGCCTTCGTGCAAGCTTCTTCCTGCAAGCAATCAGGCAAGAACCTGTATGAGTATTCTTTCAAAGAACATGTTACATTAGCCCAAATGCTCATTTTAATACACAACAAATAGCTACAGAAAATGGCTTCAGGATATAGCCTTACGAAACTACTATTAAAACAAGGCAATTCAATGGTGGACAACAATGGTATCATTGACCATGTCATAAATATTCAACAAGGTTTTATACAACAAAAAATACAAATACAACATGAAAAGCAACCAAAATCGAGAAGGCCAAAACCAAGAATATATTTTAGTATCCCAACAAAACTTTAAACAGGGAAGACATTTTCCATCTTCGCCATTTTAGTAACTAAGTTATGCAAGACACAACCCCGAACATCTTGCTAAACTCCTGTAACTCTTTGAAAAAAGCTAGGATCCTCCAGCTAAATATTCATGAACTTGAAAGGAATCCGAGAAGCTTTAACAGCATTAAGAAGTCTAAGCACAACAGGACTATGGTCAGAAATGCCAGGAGGACCAAAATCAACAATATTAACTGCAATTCTGTCCAATTTACAGTGGGGATGTCGGTTACTCCATGTCATCAAATTCCACACAAATTTAAGATCCTAAATATCTAACCAAGTAAAAACATCCAACAGCTCAAAACCCACATGGCATGAACTACCAATCTCGACATGCTTCTCTGTGGCATTAAACACCACATTATACTCACCCATCAACACTCAAAGTCCATAGTACCAGCCAATGGGTATTTCCTTCGTTCAACCTCACTATAAGCATAATTGAAGGTGACAGAGAAATTATATTCATTTGTTGAAGTCATAACGCAATGTACTATCTGACTCGACAGCTGCACCTGAACCACATCATCTTGAGCTCTCCATAAAACTAGAATGCGACAATTTTTATCATATGTCACATTAGAAGCCAAAGACCACCCATCTTAGTACTCCCTATTCAAGTTTCAAGCATAGCAACAATGCTAAGATTATTCTTCAAAGCACATTGCTTAATAGCAGCTTGTTTTAGGGAGTCATTAGCCCCCTAATATTTCAGGACGCTAAATTGAGGCTATCCATTTGGCTTTACAACCTTTGGGATACAACTCCCTCTATTTCCCCGTTGTTTTGTACGATGGACCCAAGATATTTAAATCGTGTGACTTGCGGTATGGTACGGTCTCCAACTTTCACCTCTAACCTAGGAGTGATGCACCTCTTGTTACCATATACTCTGACTTACTTCTACTTAAACGAAAGTCGTGTTTCGAAAGCTTGTCTCAAATCTCGAACTTCGCCTGTATTTCCTCTCCCGACTCTCCAACTCGGATTATATCATCTGCAAAAAGCATGCATCTCAGCATCGGCTCTTGAATATAGGCAATACGTAATCCTTACTTCTCTATGGCTTTCCACAATACCTCTCACGGCACCATATCATACGCCTTCTCCAAATCAATGAACACCATGTGTAAGTTTCTTTTTATTCCTCCAATATCGCTCCATCAATCACCATAGCAAGTATATTGTTTCCATGGTCAACCTCCCCGACATAAAACCATGAATCTTTTGTCTTAATCTCCGCTCAATACCCTCTCCCATAACTTCATAGTATGGCTCATAAGTTTAATCCCCTTATAATTTGCACAATTTTATATATCTCCCTTGTTCTTATAATAGGGATTAGTGTGCTGCTTCTCTACTTGTCCTGCATTTTTTTAGACCTTTCATTAAACAATTGTGAGCCAACTAATGTCTCTCTCCTAGACTCTTCATACCTCAACCGGTATAAAGGCAAATATAAAACTAAAACTAAACTGCATTTTCCAAATAATCGCAATCCACTCTTCATTTTCCTTATACCTCACCAGTCACCACTATCTCTATTAGTTTCCATTTTACTATCTATTCTCTTCATCTCTCCTTTTAAATTTTTCCCGAAAACAAGGATCCCACTTTCCAGTAACATGCATCAGAGAAGAGAACGCAGAAACCAGTTTTAGGGGCAACATCAAATTTGGTTCTTAATAACAATTAACAGACAATAAACTTATCCAACACCTAAAACAACTGCTAAAAAAAATTAAGAAGCACCCTTGAGAAGCATTATGAACCTATGGCCGACAATTTTAACTAAATGATCATCATTCATCATAAAAAAAATTCTTGTCAACACAGTTTTACCTATAGAATTCAGCAAACAAATCTTTGTCACTAATATAGGCAAGCAGCTTGACAACCTGCAAATAGACCAAAACAAATCCCAATTTCAAAACCACAAGCATAAACCTCATAAAAAGATACCGAACATCTACACTGATGCAGACCTTTTCAAGAGTTTCTTCAATTGCTTCATCACTCAATTTTTCACTTCCTCCTTTCTTAAGAATATTATCACAAAAAGTGGCAAGCAGTTCTGCACTTGAGCTTCCAGCAACACCCTTGTTGCAAAAGATCTCAAAAGCCTCTTTAAGTGCCTATTGGATCAAAACTTTCAGATAACATATTAATTCAACATAACAATTTAAAGTCATTCCATGATCATAACCTTGTGGAAGAGAGTATGATTTTGGAAACAGTCATTCACATATGCCAGGTACTTGTCATGCAGCTCAATCACCTTCCGAACAAAAACCTGAAGAGAACAATGGTTTTCACAAATTAATAAATTATAGTAAAATTATAAAATTAAAAATTTGGAGATTACCTGCTCCTGTAAACCAATAATATCCTTTTTCTCTGCCTGTGGACATTTTAATTTAAAAGGTATTAGAAATGTCAGCAGAAAACATAAATTGCCCCAAAAGTATGGCATTATTCACAACTTGATTAGTAAGAAAACTGCATGTATAATGAGATTGCCACAACAATTTGTTGGAAAAGCAACTTCAAATCATGTCCAACCTACTATATATTTAAAATGAATGACAGTGACATCAACTTCATAGCAGAATTGCAATATACAAAAGAAAAAGGCCAGAAGGAGAATTACTACTACAGAACCATTTGGATTTGCATGAGATGAGTTCTTAGGTTTTGATTGACGAGGAAGAATAACTTTATGCTTTCCCTTCTGTCTTATATTTCTCCTATGACAATGATTAATTATTATTCAGATTCATTACAGTTGCAAACCAAAGTTATCGATTGCGGATGGCGGAACATAGCGGAAGGCCAAAAATCCACCATTTTAAGCCGCCATAAAACGCCATTGCGGCCATGGCGCCGCCATCCTTCACAAATTGGCCATAGCAGTTGGGCAAAAATCCGCCACCGCAATCCGCCATGGCTGCTAAAAGGCCTCAAAATGAAAACTGTGAAATATGTTTTAATATTTAGTAAAATTATTACTATTAGGATAATTATTCTTATTTTGCTTGGTAAAAGCAGTTAAAGGCTCTGCTCAACACCAAGAGCTCAACCGAACTTATTTATATATAGAAATCCAGGTTGTTTCTCCAACACGTGATGTGGTATGTCCTCCAGTAGAACCAATTCACATACACCATACACCATGTATTAAGATAGTTCAATAAGTCATATTCATTTTGCTCCAAGTTTACATAAAAAAAAAAAAAAATACTTCTAAACACATTTCCAATTTACAAACATTAATCTGCACTTTTTTAGTAGGAAATGGAATATTCAAGAGAAACCATTACGAGTGTACCTTTAGCATTCTCTTAGCATTGGAACAGAGAAAATTTCGTACACACATTGAAGGGTCATATCATATCAAAATGCGTAATGTAGACCGAAGTTGAAAAATATCATTTCATCTCCATTTGATTTGAAAAACAGGTCCACTATTCAATTTTGAACAGACTTCAATATTGAGATTTAGGCGGATACTAGGCATACTAGAACATACTAGTCTTTGCTCAACTATTGCCACACAAAATAATCCCAACCAGAAATAAGAAAAACTAAGGAAAAAAAATACCTTTTTGTTACTAGCTGCATCTTCAGCCAACTTCACCAATGCCATACCTTCAGCAGTAACGTGCTGTGTTGTGAAAGGAGAGAGAGCATTTTATAAACAAGTCGCCAAGAATGAAAGGAGAACATGAAAGGACCCCAATTTTATTTTAATTGACATATAAAATGGAAGAAAATCACAAATATAGGTTCAACGCCACAACCTGCTTAAATATACTGGAAACAGGATCTAAGCCTCGAGGAATTTTAGAAAAGAGCCTGAACATCCTTGATAAGTCCTCAACCTAAGCATTTAAAGAAAAATATGATAATACAATCAGCATAAAAAACTTGTCAGCATCACAGATGGGAAGAGTTTAAACAGTACCTTGTCATCTCTAAGTAATGCATGACATCCTGAATGCTCTTTTTCAAGGAGTTGGTTTGCATACACAGACAAAAGCTCATGTTGAACTTTCTGAAAAGGAAAATTTCCAAAAGTGACAAAAGGCGGAATAGTTTAGAAACTAAAAAATGGAGCCATAACAAATCACACTAATCATTAACAATTATTTTCTTCAAGTTGCCAGGCAGCACTCCATTCAACACAATAGGAAACCAAATAGCTGAAATAATAGCAAAAAGTCAAGAACAAACCTCTAATAACTTTGGCTCGCTACTAGAGTGCAAGTAATGAGCAACCCTGTCCTTCTCCCGTTTTAAGCACTCCTCAGCCTGTAATAAAGACACGGTATCAACTAGAAATAATGCAGAAACATAAATGTAGAAAACAAGTTACAGTAATCACCAGAAGAAATATACCTTGAGCATATAATCAGGACAAGAATCTTCTAGGATCCAGTTTGATGCCTTTCGAGAATAGTAAGCAGAAGTGTCTTTGAGCATGGCAGCTTCAAAATCATTCTCATAGTGATCCATTTGCCCCATTCCAATCTCAACAAATATATCTAATACATTCTTTAATAGAGCTCGATCAATCTGCTCTCCTTCTCGTTCTTGATCAATCTTTGAACCCAAAAAAAAAAGATTAATTTATCTAAACTATAAGGAAAAATGTCTCTAACCAACTCTGCAAAAAACTTGGGTCTTGTTTTTAACGCTTATGAATCGTTTCACACCCACTCACCCAAGAGCCATTCGGGATTAAAGCGTGGATAATACACAGGCCCACCATACTTGTACTAAAATTCAACTTTTATTTAGAAGAATGGGGGGACAATGATTGAACTCCTGACCACTTGGTCAGAAGCTTTGATATCATGTCAATAACCAACTCTCCTAAAAGCTTAACAGCCTGTTTGGCTTACGTTTGTATCTTTCTAACATTATGGGGAAAATGTAAGAATAGTGAATGGTTTTTATATCTAATTCTAACAAAAATCTTGTATCATAAGGAAGAAAAAACATACAAGAGAAATTACTGCATCTCTCACTTTGCCATTTAGTTCCTTGTAAACCTGGAAATAACAGAACCCATAAAATTATCTTGTAAGGAAGCAGCAATAAATGGAATACAATAATACGAAATCAATGTACTTAGCAGTAGTACTACAAAACTTGTCTGTATTTATGACAAGAACATGAATAGCTAACAGAAAGAACTGACATAGCCTCATCTATGGTTCAGTTGCAATATTACATAGCCTAAGGTACACTAAAATTACCAAATCACGGAAGCAAGTCAGCCCAACTTCATTGAGTGCCGGAAGTGACCTCCGAGCAATAAAGTAGCGATCCAGATAGTGAAAGAAACGAGAAAGCCACCTAACCATAATTTTATGGTTGGCCCACCTCTTCACAAGTTCTCTCAACATAAATTCATCATGCTTCTCTCTCAAAGAAGGTAATACCTGAACAAAAAAAGTGATTCTATTACATTAAAAGAAAAGCTGAAAACAAAATCAGTAACAGACAAAACCATCAAAATAATTGGAAGAATACTTTTAAATATTTTATGGTTAAAATATCCTAGAAATTAAATGAGTCATCTTACAAAAAACCCTGCCCCACCCCAAAAAAACAAAAGAAACCAACTCATCATATAATGTCACATATCATAATTAATGATTTTGAAAATATAATATTTAATTGTAAACCAGATTTGGTTTTACGAAGTGTTAAGTGTTAAAGTCTCACATCGGTTGCTACTTGGAAAACTTATGTATGATATCAGAGGGCCTATTGGCTCTTCAGATTAATACATTGCATGAAGCTTTTCTCCAGGCAGCCTCTTTTTCATATTAGTAGTTCAGTACCAAATAAAAGTTGTTCATATATACAACAAAATGGTGACCAAGTAGAATGTTCAAAGAGGAAAGTTTGAGTTCCAAATTAATTTCTTTAAAAATAATGGATTGTTACTAATGAAGATAGAAGAAGTAGCTGTTTTATTAAATGGTGTTGGCTGAAAGCAGGCTACAAATATCCTGCATAGGTACTCTTACACCATCAAAATTATTTCCCTTCGACTGGATGATGAATACTCTCATCCTCACTACAATTATAACACAATTGAGACTGCAGCAATTTTTAACAGACTAACATTTCCTGAAAGCCTATAAAACACAATAAATAAAACACTATAAAATAAAAATAAATAATATCAAAGCCAGAGCTAGCTAATTTGTGGTCATTATGCCACTTTTCAGAATTCATCATATCCAGGGGTAGTCCTAATTGGTGGATTCAACATCTTCTGACCCCTCTCCCTATCCCAATGCTGCCCCCAGCCCCTAGTTCAGTACATTTCTTTCTTGGATGAAAAATCATATAACCCTAATACATATTCTAAATGAGGGAAAACAGCTTTACTTTTGTTTATGGGATAAAATAGCTTTGATGTTATCTTGAAAAATTGACATCCAATTGTTCCCCATTAACCGAGTTAAACTTATGATATGTTGAAATTCTACAGCTATATCCTCCCACAGTCCCACTTGCATGTATTTTCTTCAAGTTTATGATGCTCTCACTCTTCTCTCTCAGTCTAATCCCCCCTTGTTTGCGGAGCTGCTCCTGCCGCCACTGCTGATACCTACCACTTCTTGTTCTTGAGCAAGATATCTCAGAAGATATTTCTTATCCCTATATTGTCTGACTATGCAATGTGCTGTGTGTCATGGCTGCTGCTGTGCTACATCCTTCACTTCTGAAAGAGAGGCTGCACTCCTAGTGGTGTTGCAGGTTTCATTCAATTCCAAAACATTCGCTCTGTGTCTATACAAACTGAATACTATGATTCACTGGTCAAATTGACGATTGAATGTTAAAAAAAATGATTTTATGGGGGAAGGAAGGGCTTCACAAGAGTTAGGTAACACTGTTTAGGCTACATTGATGTACTTTGTTTTCGATCTTTTACAACTACATCCTAAGAACTATATGATTGATGATAACATTTTCCTAAAAGGAAGAAAAGGTGCGTCGCTGGTATCATGTCCACCGAGTGTTCCTGGAGTTTTTGACACAATCATATACTAATTACATTGTGCTTATTCCCCGTATGTCAGTAACAACGCTACAGAGTTGAGAATATTATATGATAATACTAGTAACAATGCACCAAAAGGAATTTCAAGTCTATTCAAACAATTAATCATATGATATCCGAATAATAGAATTACTCACTGTTGATACGATGTACTCTTCAAATGATTCCCTGTATTTGTCATACAGTTGTTGGGAATAGTCATGAGGAGGCTTTTGAGTGCACATATTGTATATGGTCCTGCAATACAATTTAAGGAAAAGCAGTTCCAAAAAGCAAATTGAATTTAATTAAACACATAAAACCCTAAAGGACTGAACCCATAAACGACTAAACAAATCAGAAACATACGTATATAGCATCATATAGTCCTCAGAGCTGAACTGAGGCTCAGGTAGCCCTTCTAGAATGTTTTTCAGCTTCGTTATGCCCTTCTGCATAAAATCCCATCCTTGTTCTAGGTCGATAGTCTTGCGCTCGCTCATGGACATGTCGGCAAACTAAATTTCAAGCTCAGATACCAAAATCTGCAATCGAAATCCAAAATTTCAACCAAACAATTACAGAAGACACAAAATTGCAACCAAACAATTTCAACTCCAGTGGAATGAAATCACAGTAAACAGCACGCAATTCCCCTGAACTAAAAACCTAATAGTGTTAAATTTCGAAATCATAGCCAAAAATCCCCAATCCAATTGACGCAACAACACAATGTCCAACATCGTAATTCTGAAATTGGTTACTGGTCAAGCAATCCCGAAGATAATAAACGACGTCGAACCGAGAAGAAAGCGAATATTGAGCATCGGAGAAGAAGAGGGAGAGATCGAGGAGTGAGAAGTGAGAAGTGATTGAATGAATAAAAAGTGCGTACCGTTGGAGAGATGATGGAACCGTGCACGATGCTGAACGAAACGAAACCCTAGATATGGTTTGTTGGTGAAGGAAAGAGGGGCGAATCCAGAAGAACAAAGAAGACGAGCGAGCTTCCGGAACAGAGAGAGAGAGAGAGCGCCACGAAAATGAAATTGGAAAGGAAATTATGCACCGAAAATTGATATTATACTATCAGATATTAGCGGATTTGATTTTGTTGTTGGGGTTTTATCCCCTCCTACTGATAAAAAAAAAAAAAAAAAAGGAGATATATGCAATGTTTGGTTTGTTAAATCTATTAGCGTTTAGTGCATAGTGTATAGCGGATAAAAAAATAATCTCATTTGATAATCGTTTTTAAAATTAGTGTATAACGTTTTTTTACTAGTGTATAGCGTTTTTAACAGACGCTACTTGGAGTAGGCGTTTGAGTTTATAGCGTATAACTTTTTCTTCTATTTTTATCCATACTATCTTAATTAAATTCCTTACTTATTTTTTACTTTTTCTTAAATTTTTTTTAATCATTCTACTATTTTTTTTAATTTAGTAGGAGATGCTTAATTGAAGTCCCATCATCCACTACAAATCATTTCAAAAACTTCTCCACAAATCTGGCATACAATGATATATCCCAAACCAATCATATAATTTACTCCTAAAGTAGTTAAGAAACAATAGCTCAAGTTAAAAAAAAAATTTGCAGAACTTTAAACATAGATCCCTCTACAAATTGCACAATACCAAAAATGGAAACAAATGAATGAAAGACCTTAGACAATTAGGCCTGCCTCCATGATATCCAAGCAAATTGACCAAAAGCTAACAGATATTAGTATATTATAGGTTTAATTGCAATTTTGGTCCCCTACTTTTGGTCATGTGCGATTTTGGTCCCAAATTTTTTTTTTCGTGCACATTTGGTCCCCCTATTTTTTCAATATTACAAATTTGGTCCTTCTGTCAAATGTCTGTCAATTTTTCAATGATCAACATAGAGGAACCACTCCTCTAAGCACACATAACCTTTGGTTGAGGTTCTCCCTCTTCTGCATCTCTGATTCAACATGATTCAGTGGTTCCTCTCTGCTATTTATTGTTTTGTCCATCTTTTTCGAGACCTTTTTCGGTTCCACCACATGATCTTTACCACAAAAGCTCAAAAAGAGGTTCTATGCACTTAGAGCAGTGGTTATGTGCGCTTAGATGAGTGATTCCTCTATGTTGATCATTGAAAAATTGACATACATTGACAGAAGAACCAAATTTGCAATATTGGAAAAACATGGGGACTAAATGTGCACGAAAAATACTTTAGGGACCAAAATCGCACATGGTCAATGGTAAAGGGACCAAAACTGCAATTAAGTCTATATTATAATTTACAAGCAAGATGCCATTATGCCAACAAGTGACAGAACCTAGAGAAATCAAAAGAACACCCTATGGCAGAAACAAAAAATCAGATTGTGACTACACGCTAGACCTTTTGAACCTTTTAAATCCATCAACAGTATCACTATCATTGATATACATCACAATTGTGACTAGAATTGAAAAGAACAAGAAGCAAGAAGGATAGCAAATAAAACAAGTCATTTGGACTTGTTTCAATCCTAATCTAACCAGTGTAGGACAATTATTTTAAAGTAATAAAATTTTGATTAAATAATGAACATTTTATGAGCACAACATACCAGTGCTCTGCCAATTATATGCTGGCTTCAGATTCAATGTTTCATCATACAGACTAATAAATTGAAAGACTTTTCTGTAAAACATTTCAAAGACTTTTCATAAGTCGAATATTTGAGGAATGAGACATGCCAAGATTCATTTTCTCCTGATATAGCTTTAATAGATGAGAAGATTCCTCCTCTGCAAAACATGTCACAAACTTTTGCAGGAACAACTTCTCAGACATAATAAATGGTGCAAATAAGCTGGCACTCTCCTTTCTCAAACCTTTGGATAGAAGATAGTGGATAACTGAAGCCCTTGGAATGATCCTTTTCTCCAAACTATATGCAAACATCCCTGGTCCTTTGACAAGATGAGAAGAATTCCAGCATAACTGATTAACCCAAAATCCCAATTCCCATCACCCTATTGATTTTGTCACTGGATGTTATCATACAGCTGGGTTGCCTCATAAATGCTTCCAAAATTGTTTCTTCAGACCACCCCAACTCTTAAAGGTATCAATTTTCTCACTCCACTTAGATTTGCTTGTAACTCCTTTAGCAAACAATGCACAAACAAAGTGTGATTTAGAAGGATCAAATCCCATATTTTTTAACTCCTGCACCGTATTTAGTATGCATAAGTTGCTATTGCATAATAATTTAGGCCTGAGACGAAAGATTCTAGCAATGTTGAAACTGGCCACACCATTATCAACCAACAATTTGACATTAAGTGCCACAGAAACACATGAAAGCAAAGATGGACAATTAACTATACAACCAACTGTCTTTTTATCAGATTGAAGGTATCTATTTACCAATTCATAAGCAGGGATTATACGCTTCTCCAAACTTGAAATTAGGAATCCAGGGTTCACTGTCACAATGCGATGAATGTCAGAGCTTGAAGCCCCTTTGGAGCTTAAAAATTGAAACTTTGGCAATACGCTTTTGTGGGTATCGCATGAAAGCAACCGCAGTTGCCTTCTGATGATATGATGCGTATCTGAGTCTGAGAAACCATGGTTTCTGAAGAAGGTGAGAACTGAATCAGGTTTTTGTGAGGTTTTGAAACGAACATACTTGGAAAAAGCTTTGAGAGCGAATTCTGGGGAGAACCCAAGATTGTTGATGAGGTAGGAAACCGCAAATGAGTGTGGATCCCAAGTGGTTGTGCAGAATTTGAGAGAGAATGGGAATGAGTAGTGCTGCAAAAGAGAGTAGCATTTTGGGATTGGTGAACTTGTTGAGATCCAAATAGCATTCTGGGTGAGAAGCGCTTTTTTTTTTTATAAGCAATTGGTATATAGATAAAAGTACAAGGGGTACTCACCCATATACAAGAGTAACCAATTGAGAGAACATTAAGTAGGACAAGCTATCAGTTCAACCAAGGCCTATGATTCAACCTGGTTGAGACCATAACTAAACCCACCTCCAAAAAATAGATTAACATTCTGCCCCCCACTATACAGTATATGAATCACCCAAAAACAAAACAATCCAATAGAGGTTGTGTATAACAAGTGCAGCGTAAAGGACAATACAGCCTAGACATATTGAATTTGATGCTGTTATCTGATGCTGCAGCAGATGTGCCTCCAAACCAAAGTGCCGAACTGCATCAGCTCCCCCACACCGTCCAAAAATCTGCAGCTGTTAGGATTTGTTTTTTAGACTTTCTAGCGGGTTTATGCTCCAATCCAGAAAAGAGAACCTCCCACCTTTGACCCTTCCATTGCTCCATGTCCAAACTCTGATTTTAATCAACTCAACTACCTTATCAAAATCCAATTTACCTTGTTTCAACACCAATTCATTCCTATGGAGCCATATTGTCCAAATGATTGCGAACCACAGCATTCTCCATATCTTCTTGGATATCCTTCCAGTTAATAATCCATCATGTTGTAAAAGCAAATCCTCCAAGTCTCCAATAAGTACCGTATCCAAGCCTATCCAATTGTAGATGTACATCCACACATGGTAAGAGAAACTACAGTTCAGAAACAGGTGAGTTGTAGTCTCATTGGCCGAATTGCAGAACCTGCACATTGTGGACGTGTTAGCTGTCATGATTCCCCTTCTGTTCAGATTTGAGGATGTTGGAATTCTGTCTTGGATGGTTCTCCAACAAAAGGCACCCACCTTTAATGGAATGGACTTGTCCCACAGCAACTTGAGTGAGTGCTTCCGTGCACTATTCTGCACATCCGTGATCACCTGGTATGCTTCTTTGACCATGTATGAATTTTCTGACTTACCCAACCAGCACCATGTATCCTCAGCCTGTGAATGAATTTGATGACCTGCAAGAATCTCCATCATACTCTGTAGTAATTCCTCCTCCCATACAAACAGTCTTCTCCTCCAACCGAACTTCCAGCACCAAGCATTGTTTCTCCAATCACCCATCTCTGCGACCCTTGCCTCTTTTTGTGTTGAAATGGAGTATAACCTGCGAAAACTGGTTGCTAAAGTTGTCTCCACAATCCAGCTTTCATTCCAAAAACTGATAGTATTGCCATTTCCTAGTTTCTTAGAAATACTCACCCTCTTTGAATCATCCCCTTCTAAGCTCCCCAAATCTCTCCACCAATTAGATACCTCCCCCCCTTTTAATGTTTTTTCACACCATTTTGCTTTCCATAGTGAAGGCTCCCCATATCTCACTCTTAGCATTTCGGACCAAAGAGAATTTGTCTCTTTAAAGAATCTCCACCTCCACTTTCCCAATAATGCTAAATTAAAGGCATTAATGTCTCTAATTCCCAACCCACCCTCTTCTCTCTTTTTACACACCACCTCCCATTTTACCCAACAAATTTTCCTACACTCCCCACTTCCTCCCCAAAGAAACCTTCTTTGCATTTGTATGATTTTGTTTATTACCTTTTTTGAGCTCTATAGAAAGAGAGGTAATAGATTGGATGCCACTCATCAACTCCATTCAAAAAAAGGGTGAGAAGCGCTTTGAATTTGAACATGGAACAGGGATTCATCCAAGGGTTGAGATTTGAGAATCAATGGTGGGTTTTGTTTTGTGGTAAAGATGGCTATTCACTCTTCTGGTTGAGTAGGGTTTTGTGAGTCGGAGAGTTTTGTCCTAATCATTGAATGTAAGTGAAATCATATTTTATATTTAGTTATTTCTTCTACTATTTACCCATGAGGTGTGCTTTAAGTGGCTAATAGTTTGGGTCATTTAATCATATGTTCAGGATTCGATTCATGGTGATGGAAATAGGGCTGTATTTGTGGGTGGAGGAGTTGTCCCTTAAGTGTTGTGGGGATACCTTAGATTCCATCCCGAACTTAAAACAAAAGTTATTCTTTCTTTTTTTTTTTTTACATAATCACCATTATGAACTCTTTTTTCATAAATTTTAAAAAAGATAACAATAACAATGTTACCTAAATCTAACTAATATTGTAAAATTTGAGGGACTAATATGTCATGCGTTTGTAAATTTAAGGGGCCAATGGTTAAATTCTTTTTCCAGGGACCAAAAGTATACCCGTGATTATTTTTAGGGATCAAATTAGACCTTTTTAGTCTTTTTATAAAAAGGAATGACATTAAAATTTTGAGTTGTACATAATTGTTTGCACTTTTCACTCTGCAACACTTTTCATAAAATATTACAAGCTTCTCTGAACCTTTAAAAATATTAATGTAAAATTAGAAATCATTCACAACTTTGAAATTACAGTTCAAAGTTGTTTCAATAAAATCCTTTATGCAACCTTGAATTTAAGTGCATCGCATGCTTTCCACTTTGTGGCCCAACTCGAGAATAATCTGATTTAGTGACTGTCATACGGTCATTGCAGAAAAGAGAAGTGGAAAGGTGATAATTCGCTTGTTTATCCAGTTGTATCTATAATTTTAGAATGAATGCCATTAATTTAATTGAGTTTGATACTCAATTCGTCCTTAATTGGTTAGGCTTTGTTTACCTAACTGTTTTGAGTCAATTGTATCTATAATTTTAGAATGAATGCCATTAATTTAATTGAGTTTGATACGGTCATTGCAGAAGTTGTTTTGTGTTTATTTACAATCATAAAAAAATCACTTTTTAAAGGAGGGTAGTGATAAAAAAAAAAAAAAATCAAAAGCTAATGAAAGTAGCTTTTCATTTTTAAGAAAAGCTGAAACAAACACAACTAAACTCTTAAAAATGACTTTTTACTTAAAAAATGTGATTTTGTCATCAAATAATCTATAACAAACACCCTCTAAATTTACAAATCAAATCAATTCTGCCTTTTAGATTTCAAACAGACTCTAACATTCCTTAGTCTTGCGAGTAAACAGGTCTCCCTAATTACCAGTCCAAGGAAACTTATTCCTGTAGTCTGCATTTAAGAATTTTCCATTAAAAAATCAGAATAAGGGCCACAATACATGACATGCAAACTTGATGGGGACAGACTAAGGGGAGTGTATTGGATTGGGATTTCATAAGATTGTTTTAACCTAAAAAAGTCTTGCTGATTTTAAAAGACTTTGTAGGAATGTAATGACTTTAAAAGACTTTATAAGATTTTAAAAGACTTTTTTTAAAGATTGTTATAATCAAGATTCTCATGTGTGGATTTTAATGGGTTTATATCATAAGACTTTATAAGATTTGGATGGACTATATGGATTTATAAGATTTGAAAGGAAAACATGAATTTTTAGCAAACATTCAAAGTTACAAGAGCCAATAAAAAAACTAACAAAGAAATGAATAATATAATTTTAAAAAAAAGGTAAAACACAAAACAATTTTTCTAATCTTTTAATTAATAGTCAAATCGATGTAGCTTCATGTCTTCCTAAGTTGTATTTCTCCACATATTAAAAGCCATGCTAGCCCTCCAAGCATTAACATCTTCTCGTTCCTGCTCAGGTAATGATTATAAGTTTTAGGGTGAATAATTTTTGCATTGAGACGAGGAAGTATCACTCTTTCTATATTTTGCTTGCTAAGCGACCCATTAGCGTCATGTAATCCACTATTTATGGCATCTACCCGGAGGTGCAACAACTCAATGGTATCCTCCATGGTTCAATATTGATAGTTTTCTTTGCCCTTTCGTTTATTATTTCTTTGTTATGAATTCCCCATTTGAATTACTACTACATGTGTAAATGTGTAAAAGTTTTATTAATTATTTAACAATAATATCTATCATACTAATCAACAAAATTACAAATTGGAATAAGTGTCCCAGAAAAAAAAATGGATTCTAATATATATATATATATATATATATATATATAGACACATACACACACACGCCACCTTAAAAAAAGAATGATAAGTGAATATATAAAAAAAAAATAAACAATATCATTTTTCAATAGAAAATTCGTATGATCTGGGCGCCTGTAACTTGATCTTATTCAAGTAATCATGGTAATTTTTTTTTATATATTACTATTTGTTTGAAGAAAAAAAAAAGGATGATATGTTACTAATAAGCATCAATACATACATAGAATGATAAACACTATGCGTGCAGGTTCTATACACTACCTGCAAGTTATATTAATTGATATATAAGCATGAATAGAAAGCAAAGCAAAAAATTAAAAGAAAAGAATTGCACAGGGAGAGTACAAATTGCAAGAAGAATGTACATACCTTCAAAGAAGAATAATGAACGGCTGAGAGAGAGAGAAGAAAGTCTGGGAGAGAAGGAATGAGGGAATAAAAAGTCTCAAGGGTTTGGGTGGGATTTTGGAATAGGTTTGCTATTTATATATTTCACTAAAAAGTCATTCAAAATCCATCATACTAAAGATTCCACCGAAATCAGCAAACTTTTGAATACCAGAAGATTTTTAGTAACTTATAAAGAGTCTTGATTGAATACCAATGGATTTGGAATCCTTAAAAAAAAAATCCTAAAAATCCTGATTGAATACCACAAAATTTATTTATATCATATAAAAGTTTTGATTGAATACCACAAGATTCTTTTGTCATAAAAAAGTCCATTAAAATCTTATGAAATCCCAATCCAATACACCCCCTAAGTATTTTTGCAGACTACCAAAATTACCATGTTTTTCAAAAGTTGATACGGGTATGTAGTTCCAAAATAGTACCAGCAGACAGAGTGTTGATTTACGGACAATGTGTTAATCAACAAGTTGTAAAACTCAGAAAAGCAAGTGCAGAATTAAACATAAATATCAATAATTCTTCAATTCTAATAACTTACTCAGTCTAGCACCTATGTGGGTTCCTACAGACAGATTGCACCATTAAATTTTAGTTCAAGGATGTTCAGTTAAAGTAACTTAATATACAATATACTATGTAGTTCTACATAATAATGCAGAGTTCAGATTTTAATTAAGGAGATATGCAATGCTGAAATAATAAAGCATATGCAGTTCAGCCAAAATCCTTATTGCTTCCATGAGCACAACATTCAAAATTAACTTTTACTCATCTTTTCAATGAAAAGAATTTGTTAGATATCTTCACTACCTCTCATTCATACCCAAGTCCAATGAACAAAAAAGGTTAAAATTTTCAAGCAACAAGCTGTATTTGAGATTATGCACCACGACCAATTAAAACAAGGGCCCTTCCCAAGGAAAAAATCTAATCCATCTAAACACTGCAAAAAAAAAAATAAGAAAAGAAACACAAACACAAACACACACAAAAAAAAAATAACAGATGCATACATGTCAATTAAGTGCCGATAAAGCATATACACTGACATCAACTACCAATAAGATATGAGACATTAACAAGCAAAAGAGTATTCATATACCAAATAACTTCACTTACCGTCTTGGGCTGACTAAAAAACAACTTCAATCACCTCAAATATGTTTAATAACCAAATGCCACCATTTTTATGCCTCTTATCATTTTTTTCCCAGTTATCACAGCCAACAGAACACTTCTCATCTTAACACATAATACATGCTTTAGGAGATGAAACACCTCAGAGATAACATATGTTGTGAGACAGTGAGAGTATTTCATAAAAGGAGATAGGTTAAAACAGTGGAATGATCTTTTCGAACATTTTTTCGTATTCTTGAATCAATCATATATGTATGAAGCATCAACTGAGATATATCACAATTATGACTGTAATTGATGATAAACAATAATCAATGGTTACAACTTAGCAAACCAAAAATGAAAAATCAGTTAGATACTTAAAAAAAGAATTCTATCCAAGTTTTCTTAATCCCACATGATAAAGATGTTTGGAGAATTCAATCAGACACACACATTCAGCTACATGAGGACCGACTTATGCTCTCAAAAACTTTCAAAACTACACATTTATCTACCCAAAGTTCATTTCGGGGTAGGATAGTGTGAGTGAGACCGGAGTAGCACAAGTACTTCAACAAGATGAAGAATCCTAATAGGGTTGAATTAACACAAAATTGTACCCATGAATTAACCCTTTGTTATCTGCCAGATGCTACACCATCTTCTTATTATCTTGAACATTCATTTTTTTCCTGGTATAGCTTTAGTAGTTGACATCTTTCCTCCTTAAAACATTTCACATACTTGTCAAGAAACAACTTTTCAGAAATAACAAATGGTGTAAACAAGTTGGCATTCTTTTTTCTCAAACCTTTTGCGAGTAGATGCTGGACAACAAAAGCCCTTGGAATGATCCTTTTCTCCAAACTAAATCCAAAAATCTCCGGCCTTTTGACAGGCAACAAAGAGTCCCAACCAAGCTGATCAACCCAAAATCTCATCACCTCATTAATTTTAACCTCGGATGCTTCTTCCTAAATGCTTCCAGAATTTCCTCTTCAGACCATCCCCAGCTCTTAAAGACCTCAACTTTCGCATCCCACCACGATTTCGACATAGCCATTTTGGCTAGCAATGCAATAACAAAAGTATACTTTAATGGATCAAACCCTCCTTAACTTCATTCACTACCTCCTTCAAGTCATTAGGTCTTGACAAGAGTATAGAAGGCCTAGTACGGAACAAATGACTAATGTTTGACTCTGTAACTCCAACATCAAGCAAAAAATTGATATTTTTTCTCCCACGATGGTTAGCAAGGAAATTGGGACAAGTAACTAAACAATAAATGGTTTTATTATCAGATTGAAAAAACCTTCTTACCAATTCATACTTAGGGATTATGCAGTTCTATGATAAATGTTATGATCAGGCACAGGGACTTGAAGAATTAAAAGAATCAACAGGAGACTATATTTGATATTAATTAAACCCAGTCATTTGGGGCTACTTTGCCTTCGTGACCATTGAAAATTTGCCAGACAAGGATGCATCAGAGTATGAAAACCTGCTTTACCATTCAACCTTGCAACAATAAGATTTCCTACACAGGAAGCTTAAATTTATGCACATTCATTTTTTTCTTTAAAACACTAGTATTTCTGTGCTAATGTTTCATACTAATTTGTTTTCTGCTGTCCCCGCAGCAATCAGAAGTTGGAGATGATACTTCTTATGTTGGGGGACGCTACCACAGCATTAGATATATCAGTTAATACTAGTTACCCAATAAAACTGACAAGCTGATGCAGATGACATGGTTGTGGGAGGGGGCAACTATGCAATAAAAGTAATGATAAATCATTGTAAAATATAAGATAATATGAAAATAAAAATGTTGATCAGATATATCATATATGATAACAAGCAGCAAACTAACATTCCTATAAGCATCTGCAGTGAAGAATTACAATATGTAACCATTTTGGTTTGAACAATACAGCTAGTTAAATCAGCCCAAGTAAACTAATAATACTAAACCACACATTTTAATTCACAAGTTAAATACTTGATTGAGTAAAGCCACATTCCATTATCATCAGGTTATTCTTAAAATATACTTTTTTCCTTCAACTAAGTTTCTACCTTGACACACTTCAACAAACTTCAAGATGAACAACTCCACAGAAAAAACACATGGTGTGAAGAAGCCAGTAATATGATCAACTAGACCTTTGTTAGAATAAACAGCACAGCTTTAAGTGCATGAAAATCTTTTAAACCAAACTCGTTACAGAAGTATTGGTCATTGGCAAGCACCAAAGATACAGAAATATGTTGTCCACTGTACTGTATATGAAAGCTTTTATATCAAAATAGTCAAATTAGACACAAGTTAGCAAAGAAAACATGTCACTTGAAATACTTGAAACCCTTTGAGACAGGAGTAGAACTAGTTCTTCAACAAGCATCAAGAAACATTAACAAGGATGAATTACAGTTTTACACGGGTATGTATTCTCTAGCTAACAATCTGATAACTAATAGATGCCAATCCTCCCTCTTATCTTGGAAATTCAATTTTTTTTTCCTCCCCGGTATAGCTTTAACAGCTGTACAGATTCCTCCTTGAAAATTTTCACATACTTTTCCAGAAACAACTTTTCAGACAAAACAAAAGGTGTCATTAAGCTGGCATTCTTCTTCATCAAACCTCTTGCGAGTAGATACTGGAGAATGAAAGCCCTTGGAATGATCCTTTTCTCCAAACTATATCCAAAAAACCCTGGATAAATGACAAGGTCCAAAGAATTCCAACCCAGCTGATTGACCCAAAAGCTCATCATCGCATTAATTTTATCCTTGGATTTCAACATACAATCTGGATGCCTCCTAAATGCAGCAGCAATTGGTTCTTCAGACCACCCCCAACTCTTAAAGGCTTCAACTTTTGCATTCCATTTGGGTTTGGAGACACTCAATTTGGCTTCCAATGCTATAACAAAACTTACTTTTGAAGGATCAAACCCCAATTCCTTTACTTCATCCACGACTTTCCTCAAGCCATTAGTATTGAATGCACAAGTTTTCCTCCGAATAAAATAGGCAATGCTTGAGTCTCTCACTCCTTCATCACACAACAATTTCAAATTTTGCTTCACATCTGTATTCAATCCTAATAAAACAGGCATACGAAAGAAAAGTTGAAGGGTTTTCTCATCAGATAGAAAGAATGTTCTCATCAATTCATACACAGGGATTATGCTATTCCTGAGGCTTGCACATAGGAATCGAGGGCACTTAGTCACTGCCAGCACAATGTCAGAGGTGTAAGCACCTTTGGAGGCTAAAAATTCAAACTTTGGCAAAATATATTTGTGGGGATTGCATGAAAGCAACTGTGGTAATCTTCTAAGGATACTACTAACCTGGGAATCTGAAAAGCCATGGCTTCTGAAGAAGTCGACAACTGTGTCCGGCTTCTTCTGTGAGGTCTCCAAACGATATCGTTTGGAAGCTTTTAAAGCATTTTCTGGCGTGAAGCCAAGATTGTTGATGAGGTAGGAGACATTAAAAGAATGTGATTGTGAAGTGGTTGTGAAGAATTTGAGAGAAAATGGGAATGGATAAGAATTAGGGTTTGGTAGTGGAGATGTTGATTGGAATGTGAGAGAGATGAGGCGGAGAAGAGGTTGGTAACGATGAGATCTGAACACCATCATGATAGGAAAGCATCCCCTTCTTAGCATGCGACTGGGTATTGAGTACTGACTATTTGGTAATGTTTGGTCGGAGGGGAAAAGGGAATGAGAGATATTTTTTTTTAAACTTGGCCAGAAGCTTTATTTTGGTCCCTGATAAAAAATATGTAGGTCATTTTAGTTTCTAACAAAAAAAAACCTATTTCGATAGTTCCTGATTATTACTAACTGAGACAAGTTAGTCCCTATGTTGACTTCGTTACTAACTTGTCTCAGTTAGTGAGCATCCGTTACTAAATTGTCCCAAGATACTAATTGTCCGGGACTAATTAGTCCCACTTTAAATATTGTTAGGGATTATAATATCCCATAGTAATTGTCAGGGACTAACTTGTCCCAGTTAGTAATTGTCATGGACTAACGAAATAGTTTTTTTTTTGTCAGGGACTGAAATGACCTACGCACCTTTTGTCAGGGACCAAAATGGGCATTTACCCTTAAAACTTTTACGTTTGGTTTAATTTTTGGAGAGAAGGAGAGAGGAGCAAAATCTTTCCTTAAGTGAGTTTTGGCTCCCCTCCAATAATTGGGGGATTTGGAGAGAAGAGAATGGATTTTAAAACATTTCATATGTATTGACTAAAATATCTCCACTTATCTATTTTTAAATAAATAATTATAAGGGTTTAAAAGTAAAGTTGTTTTAAAATCCCTCACATCCCCTCCTGAACCAAACATGAAAGTGTTATTTCCCCCCTCCCCTCAACCAAACATAATATCTAATTAAAATCTCTCCCCTCCCTTCCACCCCTCTCCTTTGAACCAAGCAGTGTTCTTTGGTTGCAACTATCCATAACCGTGTTGATGTTTCGTTTTTTTGGTATATGGGTTTTATGGATTTTTTTTTTTAATATCACTATTTAAATTTTTATCTCCCAAAATACCACTATTTCCTAATTATATACCAAACTATCACATTTTACAAAAACAAGTGAGAAGTCGTGTTTGGGGGGCACGACTTCTCAACATGAAAACTTATAAATAAATAAAAAAATCAAGTTGAGAAGTCGTTTTCCCCCAAAAACAACTTCTTAGTATCCCTTTTTTCCCGTTTAATTTAATATTATATTTAATTAATTAATAATAACATAATTCAATTAATAACTAATTAATTAATTAAAGGATTAGATTAAATTAATTAATAATAATTGCCTAATTATCATCAATATTAATTTACATAATTTTTATATTTAAATAAGTAATTATAAATTAAATAATTAACACCATAATAATAATAATTGACAATCCGCTCATTAAAATTAATTTTCATTTAGTAATTATATAAGCATGCTACTCTTGCATAGAAGACCCAGACGGTGAGGACATTTAATTTTGATATGACCATCCGCCCGGCACAATCCACAACACTTATGACCCGTTTCCCTCATGTCCATCTCTGCACGAATGCGGGAAAACCGAGGACGACCCTTTGGATTTCTACGCATGTGTGGATTGTGGAACACCTCAACTCCCGTGTATGGCGCCACCAATATGCCTCGTTGGGCACCGGGATGAACTCTTCCTGGTAAACTTTGAAGATAGTTTCCAATTTGTGCACGACACATACTCTCTATAGCTGTGATGAACACTGGAACAAACGACGATGACATGTGAACATAGGAGGTGCAGCGCCTGAAATTTCCCACAGTCACACCACTCCTTGGTCATGCCTACCATGAATTTTCCTGCCAGTCGTCCCTCCTGCGGTTCATCATTTCCTCCACCATGAATTTCGTTTGACGTCGGTCGAAGCTACTGGCACTATGAGAGTTGGAAGCCGCTTGTTCTTTCTCGAGGGCCTTGTTGACAACTTCTGAGTATTCTTGGCCAGATGCGATCATTGCGGTGATCCTCCACCCATTTTTTGAGAACATTGTGGAGAACCTATAGTAGGTTGCTTGGACCAGCGCGGTTATTGGCAGATTTCGCGTCCCCTTTAAAACCGCATTTATGCAATCTGCCAGGTTAGTTGTCATGTGTCCCCAACGGCGGTCTTTGTCATATGCCTGGGTCCACTTCTCCTTGGGGATTTCATCAAGATATGCCACTGCCTCTCTATTCCAGAGGAGGATCTGGTATCGATAATACTACTGGCTGGGTTGAGTCATTGCGTATCCTGTATAATTGGAATGTAAATTTTTCTAAATAAACCATGAATATAAATATAAATATAAATATAAATAAAATCTTATTGTAATATGTATGTGTTGACGATCCGGCAAGTGTACCGTTTCGTTGCAAGTAATAAAAACACGGTAAGTAAATACCGAGGTCGAACACAAGGATTGGAAGACCAATTTAACCAATTTAAGAAATTCAAATCGTTTGACCAAGTAAAAGGGAAATCTTTATGAAGAGAGAGAAAATCAAATCAAAATTAAATCAAAACAAGTAATTAAAAATCCTAAAAGATTATGATGAGATTTGGTTTAGATTAAGGCTTCTAAGGTCACGAATCCACCTACCCTATCAAGCAAGTTACCCAAGTGTTTATCTCCTTATCCCTATGTTCAATTTAATTTCTTTGTCAACCAGGAACCCGCAACTATCCTAATGTCACTGCCGATTTTCAAAAGGAAATATCTCAAATTGTGAGTTGTCAATCTACCAATTTATTCAACCTACGATTAGATTCATTAAGTTCTTGGTTCCCTATAGTGATTGCACCGCTTTCCTATTCTATGCCTAGCAATATTCAAACGGTGTTCTTAATTCAAGTCCTAAGTACGAATTGCCTGCCAGCCTCAACGCACTAGACTAATTAACCATGTACGCATATGATTAACACAAATAAATCAGAATTAAGAAACAAGAAAAGAGACAATGGTATAAGAAAATATTACTTGAATTCACTATGCCATCAAAGGTGGCTTCATCGATCCCTTAGAATAGAGGATTACTCCATAAAAGAAATAACAAGAACAAAAAGAAATAAAAACTTCATCACTGTATTGCTCGCTGCTCACTATGCGGTACTGGAACTTCCGCTGCTATCTCTCTGCGCTCTCGGTTCTGCACTGCCCTCTACTGCCTGTTCTGTTGCTACGTGTGCACCCTGTTTTATAGTGCAAGTCCCCTTATTTTTATCAATTAGAATTTCCATCAGATATGTTATCAATCACTGAACACTGATCCCGCATATTTTCTCGCTGTTCCAACTGGCCCGTATCTTTTATTTTTAAGTGCAATTCCTCTGTTATCTTCATAGGCCCCCTGCCACAATTTGCTTCAGGGCCTTACTTTTGACGCCTTGCATTTTTACTACACACACCTTGCACTAATTTTTTCCCAAAAATGCCCTTTGTTCCTTCCCTCCAAATGTCTTCCCTTCCGCAGGCACCGTCTCCATCTCGTTGCCCCTCACCTGCGCACCGTCTCTGACTCGGTTTCTGGCAAGCTCCCTCGTTTCCCCTCACCGTCGCATCGTCTCCGGCTTGGTTTGCTAGCAGCAGAATCATTTATCTATTAATAACAAACAAACAGATAAGAAGGTAAAATCGAGAGATTGAAGAAGCAAACCTGTTGAAGCAGTGCGATTCTCTGGTTAGTAGCAACCATGACAACAACACAAAAGGGGAACAGAGGCATATTGGGTGTCCGGAATTAGTTTTCCGGAATGTTTCCGGATTTTATTTTCCGGATGTAAAATTCAGTCTCCGGAATTTAATTTCCGGGATGAGTAAAATGACCTTTCGTAAAATTTTACACATCCGGAATTTAATTTTCGGACGTGTAAAATTTAATACGTCCGGAATTTAATTTCCGGACGTGCAAAATGCAAAATCACCTTTTGTAAAATTTACACATCCGGAATTTAATTTCAGGACGTGTAAAATGATCTTTCATGAAATTTTACACATCCGGAATTTAATTTCTGGACACTTTTCGGAATTAAATTTCCGGATATAGAATTATTAGATTAGTGAAAAGGGTATTTTTGAAAAAAAAATTAGTACAAGATGTGTGTAGCAAAAATACAAGGCGTCAAAAGTAAGGCCCTTTGCTTCACGCTGCTTAGAAATTTGCCAAAACCCATATCACATTGAATTCCTTTCCTATTAGGTCATGGCCCCACATGCACTAATCAATTCACGTTGACCTTATGGCTTTTATGAGAAAAAAATCATGCTATTCTTTTATCACACTCTGACTTCACTTCATGTTCTTCATTATTTTCTTAATTGGACATAAGCCCCATGTAGCAAACTTTACGTTGGCTTGGCTTCAATTTGGCAAAGCCAAATTCCAATTACAATTCAAATTTAATTGCGTGGGACCCTTGCTCTTTTATGTTAGACCAAGCATCAAATTGGCCAAGCAAATTCTTCTTCCCTGGTTCAATCAAATGTTGATCATGTGGGACCCGCTAAATGACAAGATATTTCATTCAATTTTTCAAGTTCTCTTGAGCTTCACTTTTAACCTGAAAATAACGAATAACATTAAATGCTTTATTTAACTCAAAATTAACCAAAATATCCTATTACTACTTGAGTGACTCGAAATGTTGCTCGAGGACAATTAAATCCAAATTTGGGCGAAAATGAGATTAAACTCACACAATTAGCTCAAAAAGCGTGGCCTCAATAGCTATAAAACTAGATGAGCCAGAGGCTTATCAGTATGACTGAGGAATTAACCCATGCTGACGGCCTTCTTCCTCATATCTACGTTCTTGAATATCCTTTGGAAGTTTTGCTCGATTTGTCGAATGCAATAAACATGTATTGATGGGGGATCTTGCCATTCGCTGTCTGGTCGGTTGTAGGCAATTTTTATAGATTCGTGTCTATCTGAAATCAAGCAGAGATTAGCTTGCGATGTGACGTGCCTTCTCAGGTTCTAGAGGAAGAAAAACCAGGCATCTGTCGTCTCACCCTCCACTAGGGTGAACGCTATGGGAATTGGGATGTTCTCCCCAGTTTGAGCAATTGCAAGCACCAACGTCCCCTTGTACTTACCAAACAGCCACGTCCAGTCAACCATAATAATCGGCTTGCAGTATTGAAAGCCATTAATACACGGTTGGAAAGTCCAGAAAAGACGACGGAATATTCCCTTACCATGAGCTATTTGATCTCCCTCGTAAGCTGGCAGTGTCTGCAACAACAACAATATCAGCACTCTTTTGCACCAAGCGACGGAGATTTATGAGCAATCTGATTGGCGCTGACATTGGAACGCCAGAGTCTTCTCGGTTGTACATGGAACGCATGACCAACATGGGCGGCATGTACACATTTGGCGTTCCATCAGGGCCCAACCAGGCGGGCCCTAGTACTTCAACGTCGCATAACATGGACATTCAAGATAATCCGCCGCCGACTTATGAAGAACACAATCAACCTGTTGATGCACCTACTGATGAACAACATGATTGGCGCCGTCCAAGCCGTACCCGACGACCTACACGATGTGGGACTGGAGGCCATTTAGGACATTAATTTTTACTGTATTTGTTATGTTGTATTGTAATTCAAGTTTGTGTATTTTAATTTTAATCCATCATAATTTATTATTACTTAATTAATTAGTATTAGTTAACAATAATACTAAATTTATCATTACACCATTTTAATTAACTATTTTAAATATAAAAAAAATATGTAAATTAATATTGATAATAATTAGACAATTATTATTAATTAATTTAAAATACTTTAATTAATTAATTGGTTATTAATTGAATTATGTTTTTATTAATTAATTAAATATAAATATTAAATTAAACGAAAAAAAAGGAAGTTGAGAAGTCGTTTTGGTGGAAAACAACTTCTCAACTTGAATTAAAAAAAAAAAAACACGACTTCTCACTTGTTTTTGTAAAGTGTGGTAGTTTGGTATATAATTCAGAAAGGGTGATATTTTGGGAGATAAAAACTAAAATAGTGATATTAAAAAAAAAAAACCGGGTTTTATTCCTTTTTCCCTTCTCCTTTTAAGTTTTTATTGTAATTTTTACATTATTTTTTATGTTTTATTGTTTTTTTAAACAAAACATTAATTTTATTTTTTGTTACAATTTGGGTAGATTATACACAAACAGATCCATAAATTTTGGTAAATAGGAATAATAATACAGTCTATAAATACTTTTAGAAAAGGAAAATGTCGTAAATATGAATATATAATAAAAAATAACATAAAATACACAAGATATAATGTGGTTTGGTTTCAACGTGAACCACTAAAACTACATTCATGAGTGAGCAATGATAAGCATTCCATTAAGCATAAGGGTAATTGTTGATATCACCAAATCCCTAATTATACTCATTGTCTTTCACACAAAAACAAAATCACATGAAGAAAAAGTTAAAAAACTCAGGACACCTAAGCTTTTTAAAAATTATGATTGCTCTGTGCACATATTTTGAAAATGTTGTATGTTTTTCACTTTCAGTACTATAAAAAATATCTCTCTCTTTATGCATATAACCAAACAATCACTCAATCATCTATGAGAAGTGGTCTATAAGTCCTTTGGTACAACTGATAGCATCCTGGGGACCAGGAATGCTAGTTGGACTCCCCCTGTTGGAACCTGTTGCAAAGTTAATGTGGATGGCAGTTCGTTAGGGAATCCAGGCACATTCGGGTTTGGTGGCTTAAGAGACCAATGATTAATTTATCTTTTTCACGGAACAAAAATATACCCATGATTATTTTTAGGGGTTAAATTGAATCTTTAGTCTTTTTTATAAAAAGGAACGACATTAAATTTTTTAGTTATACATAATTGTTTGCACTTTGGACTCTGTGAGACTTTTCATAAAATACTACAAGCTTCCTTAACCTTTGACAGTATTATAAACTTAAAATTAGAAATCATTCACAACTTTGAAATTACAGTTCAAAGTTGTTTCAATAAAATCCTTTATACAATGCATCGTCTGCTTTCCACTTTGTGGCCCCGCTCAAGAATAATCTGATTAACCGACTGTCATATGGTCATAGCAGAAAAGAGAAATGGAAGGGTGCTGGTTTATTTAGTTTTATCTATAGCTTTAGAGTGAATTTCATTAATTTAATTGAATTTGATACTCAATTTGTCCCTGATAAGGCTTTGTTTACCTAAGTAATGTTTTGAGTCAAGTGTCCTATTTTCTCCAATTATTTAGGATTTTGAGTCAATTTTGGAGTTCTGCACTTTTGTGTTTATTAGAAACATTATCAAACTTGGAACAGTGAAGCCTGGGAAGAATTGAACGAAGAAAAGAAGAAAGATATTAAAATCACACCCAACATCCCTCTTGTTTCAAAATCACACTGACATCCCTAAAGAATCTTGTTATAGAAGGTTTGGGTGTATGATACCAACGTAATCAAGAGATGCGAATTTAAAGACAACATCAATAGCAAGAGGCTGTGTAATGGCAACATAAACCTCAATAAAAATCAATGTAACTTTTGAAACGAAAGGGATGCCAAATATAATTAAACCAAACATCAATGCAACCCAATATAATTTCCACTTTTATATTTTCACAGTTGTGAGAGGTAATTAGAGACAATTAATCAAGGTAAAATTGTTTATGCATGTTAAATCCTAACAAACCTTTGAAACTTTATAAAATTTCCAAAAGAAAAAAAGAAATTTGAGTCCACTGTTAGTAGATCAATATGTAAGAGCTAAAGACCAATGCTTTAAAAACTGGACCGAACGAGACGATTCAACCATGAATTGTCCAGTTCGATGGTTCGTTCCAGCCCTCTTGAACCGTCGTCTGATGAACCACCCAAAAACCAGCTGAATCAAATTGAACCACTTTGATCCGTCAATTTGACAGGATTGAACCTTCCGAAATGAATTTTCTATTTATTTTCACACACACACACCAAAAAAAAAAATATTACTACTTTTTTTTATTTACTAATAAATTTATTAGTCACCCGGTTGAACTGATTATAAACCAATTGAATCATAACCCAGATATCTCACCGGTTTGATCTCCGGTTTGGTTTTTAAAACATTACTAAAGACCTACAAAAAGAGTATCAAGGTTCCCCACAAATGCTTTCTATGCCAATTTTCCTTCTCCCATCCCTACACATTCTCTCAAGCCTCATTAGAGGGTCATCTAGGGACCTCGCTGGGGGGCCCTTACACGATGCCCATAAAGTGAGTCCTACGCCTTACAATAACAATAATAATAAATAAATAAAAACAATAGGAACAAAATTCATAGGATTTTAAAAACAAATTATTTCCTTTTTTTTTTTTTAATGAAACTTAATTTACAAATAAAATCAATTCTGCCTTTTAGATTTCAAACAGACTCTAATATTCCTAGTCTTGCGAGCAAATCCCTTATACAATGCAGAGTTCAGATTTTAATTAAGGAGATATGCAATGCTGAAATAATAAAGCTTATACAGTTCAGTCAAATTCCTTATCGCTTCCATGAGCACAACATTCAAAATTCAATTTTGCACATCTTTTCAATGAAAAGAATCCGTCCCATTTTGCAGATTGCAAGATAAGAACACAACCTGTCTTATAATTCATATTACTTGAATCACAGAGAAGCGTCTCCCCTATAGGTCAAAATCTTATTTGGGAACACCAATTCAGAGTGAAACACCACTCTAAGGGAGCTAAATTTCTTCTTAATCAAACCTAACAAAAGCAACTGCAAAACTGCACCAGGAAATAAGCTACTAATCCAGACTTTGACATGGATACACCTTTCTGTGAAACATGAACCTTGATTCGTAAAGGAGCTTTGCTATCTTCACCTACCTCTCATTCATACCCAAGTCCAATGGACAAAAAAGCTTAAGATTTTCAAGCAACAAGGTTAAGCTGTATTTGAGATTATGCACCACAACCAATTAAAACAAGGACCCTTCCCAAGGCAAAATTCTAATCTATCTAAACACTGCCAAAAAGAAAAGAAAAGAAACACACACACAAAAAACAAACAAACTGATGGAATAAAGCATATACACTGACATCAAACTACCAATCAGATATGAGACATCAACAAGCAAAAGAGTATTCATATATCAAATAACTTCACTTGCCGTCTTGGGTTGACTAAAAAACTACTTCAATTATGTTGAATAACCAAATGCCACCATTTTTGTGCCATCTTAACATTTTTTTTTCCCCAATTCTCACCACCGACAGAACACTTCTAATCTTAACACATAATACGTGCTTCAGGAGATAAAACATCAGAAATAACATATATTGTGAGACTAGAGTATTTTACAAAAGGAGATAGGTTAAACCAGTTGAATAATCAATTCGAACATTTTTTGTATTTTTCTAATCAGAAGACTATGTCTAACTGTAGTCTTGAATCAAATATTTATTTATGAAGCATCAACTGGGATAGATCACAATTATGACTGTAATTGATGATCAACAATTAACAATGGTTACAACTTAGCAAACCAAAAATGAAAAATCAGTTAAATACTTAAAAAGAGAATTCTATCCTACTCCAACCAAGTTTCCTTACTACTCCCACATGATATAATTCAATCAGACACACATTCAGCTACATGAGGACCAACTTGTGCTCCCAAAAACTTCAAAACTACATTTATCTACCCATAGTTCACTTCGGGGTAGGATAATGTGACTGAGACAGGAGTAGCACAAGTACTTCAATAGGATGAAGAATCATATTAAGGTCGAATTAACACAAAATTGTACCCATAAGTTAACCGTTTGGTAACTGCAAGATGCTACACCATCTTCTTATTATCTTGAGCATTCATTTTTTCCTGGTATAGCTTTAGAAGATGAGATCTTTCCTCCTTAAAACATTTCACATACTTGTCAAGAAACAACTTATCAGAAATAACAAATGGTGTAAACAAGTTGGCATTCTTTTTTCTCAAACCTTTTGCGAGTAGATGCTGGACAACAAAAGCCCTCGGAATGATCCTTTTCTCCAAACTAAATCCAAAAATCTCCGGCCTTTTGACAGGCAACAAAGAGTCCCAACCAAGCTGATCAACCCAAAATCTCATCACCTCATTAATTTTAACCTCGGATGCTAACATACAGCTTGGCTTCTTCCTAAATGCTTCCAGAATTTCCTCTTCAGACCATCCCCAGCTCTGAAAGACCTCAACTTTCGCATCCCACCGCGATTTCGACATAGCCCTTTTGGCTAGCAATGCAATAACAAAAGTATACTTTAATGGATCAAACCCCATTTCCTTAACTTCATTCACTGCCTCCTTCAAGTCATTAGGTCTTGACAAGAGTATAGAAGGCCTAGTACGGAACAAATGACTAATGTTTGACTCTGTAACTCCAACATCAAGCAAAAAATTGATATTTTTTCTCCCACGATGGTTAGCAAAGAAATTGGGACAAGTAACTAAACAATAAATGGTTTTATTATCAGATTGAAAAAACCTTCTTACGAATTCATACTTAGGGATTATGCAGTTCTCGAGGCTTGAATATAGGAATCTGGGGCTCTTAGTCACCAATAGCACAATGTCAGAGCTTGAAGCACCATTGGAGCGTAAAAATTCAAACTTTGGCAAGACCCTTTTGTGGGGATTACAGGTAAGCACATTTGGTGCCCTTCTGATAATGCTAAATATCTGAGAGTCAGAGAAACCGTGGTTTCTGAAGAAGGCGATTACAGAATCGGGCTTTTGTGCTTTGTCGAAATGGACTTGTTTGGAAGCATTGAGAGCAGTTTCGAGTGAGAACCCACAATTGTTTATGAGGTAGGAAACCGTAAATGAGTGTTGATTTGAAGTGATTGTGTTGTGGTTGTGAGAGATTGTTGATAGAAAGTTTGGGAAAATAGGGTTTAATTTTGGGGTTGGTGGTAGTATTCTTATGAAACCCTTCAGGTAGAGCAGGGATTTGAGGCGTTGGGAACTCAACATATTGAACGAAGTTGAAGAAAGGGATGTGCTGTGATTTTGAAGTGTAAAACCTACTACTAGTGTTAATTTAGTTATTTGCTTAATAGTGATAGTGATGTTGTAGAAATGTATGGGACAAAATGGCAAGTTCTAACATCCTCCAAAGTAAAGTTGGAGGACCAAAACTTTACAGAATTTCACCGCTTTTTTATCGGTAACCCGGTTGTTGCATTTTAAAATTGCTGAATTTAAAATAAATAAAGATCTGGTAATCATGCCATTATTTGTAAAATAGCCGGTAAAAAATCGAAACCCTCGACTCTGGGTCTTAGAGGCAGAGAACCCCCAACATATGAGCTCATAAACCGAATATCATACTAACCCCATCTGAAGTGGGGGTTTGAGCAGAGCCTCATGGAAACCGCCGCCGTTGTTAGTGGGTTTTGTTCGTGAAAGCAGCGGTGGCGTTCAGGTCTCCTGTTACAGGGTCTCGAAGAACGTTCGAGTTTTACCACTAATGGGATCAAGATAGTGATGCTAGTTATTGAGGGTGAACAACTCTCTTTCTATTAAGTCCGTACTAAGTGTGCTTAAATAAAAAAAAATTAACAATTGGTTCGGTTAACGACCTCGAACCAAGCCCAAATTGTGATTTTGTTCATTTACCTGGATCATGGTCTAATGGATCCTAGGAACACGACTAACTATATATCAATTTCATCATTTTATATTGATACTCATTATACATATTTAAATTAGATTTAAAATAATTTTTTTATATTTTCAATTTATGCTACATTAGATTTTTATACCCGTGCGATGCACGTGCTTAATAATTTACCTGTGCAAAACTTAGAAGTCATATTTTTCTAAATAAATTATTATAATATATAATTAAATGATCAATTGTAGTTGTTATTTATATTTTGGAATATATTTAAATTATATTTTATGAATTTAATTTGTATGTACACTTAAAGTAAAGAATTTGTACACTGACATCCAATATTATTTTGACAAATTCACATTATAGTTTTTTTATATTATTAAAATAAAAGCGTACATATCAAATGTTAATGAATAACAATTTAAAATCTTTTATATTAATAACATATGCTGCTTTAAAACATTCAAGCAAATAGATTTAACTATTGATATTTATGCTTATCAAGCAGTCAATAACACCTAGAAACAAAGCTTGGGTTATCTTAGGTTAATCCCATGTCTCTTTTTTAGGATGCAAGAGTTGCGATAACTCGGAAATCCTAATTTAAAAAAAAATAATAGACCAAATTAAATAATTTTTATAATAAAACTAAACAATTTCAAAAAATTAAGTTAGTTTCGCCAACTAAGTTAATTCTACAACTTTCATAGGATGCAAGAGTTGCGACAACTTGAAAATCCTAATCCCCTTTGAAAAAAGATAGGTTTAAATAAATTTTTTCCAAAAAAAAAAAAATTTGATAGAATCAAATCATCTTGAGGGATCAACTAGTTGTGACAACTAGATCAATTCCATTTGTAAGACGCGTGGAGTGCGACACCCCGAAAATCCTAAAACCCTTTTTCTTATAAAAAAAAATAGAAAATGAAAACATAACAATAAAAATAGGCTAAATTACTCTTTTGGTCCCTTATATTTGTTTTAAAATATTCAATTTGGTCCCTCAATTTTTAAAATGTTCAAATTGATCCCTTATTTATTTAAAATATTCAATTTGGTCCCTCAATTTTTAAAATGTTCAAATCGGTCCCTCATTTGTTTTAACTTATTCAACTTGGTCGCTCATTTGTTGTAATTTATTCAACTTGGTTCCGATATTTTATTCAATTTGGTCCCTCATTTGTTTTAATTTATTCAACTTGATCCTTTACTTGTTTTAATTTATTCACCTTAACAGTGAAACTTAACGGAAAGGACCTTTCCGCTTAACGTTTGACAATTGAGAAACCAAATTGAATGTATTAAAACAAATAAGGGATCAATTTGAATATTTTAAAAATTGAGGGACCAAATTGAATATTTTAAAACAAATAAGGGACCAAAATAGTAATTTAGCCATAAAAATAAAATCAACCAACCCATAATTTGTTTCTACAAGAACTACGTAGCTTTGATTTCCCCCTCGCCTAAGGGATACGTAGAAACAGGGACCACCCCAGTCGAGCTATACAAATAAACAATTTTTTCTTTCTTTGTCTTAAAATAATTTAATAAAATAAATAGATCTTTTGTGGCCATTGTTCTTTTAGGGGTATAATTTCTAAAGTTATTTTAATTTTACACATCCAGTTAGAGGTAACCGTTTTTAACGGACGATGTAGGGTGCTCATACCTTCCCTACTCATAATCGACTCCCGAATCCAAACTCTGAATTGTTGATAGGCTCCGGCAAGTGTACCAAATCGAAGCAAGTAATAAAAACACGGTAAGTAATTACCGAGATCGAACACAGTGATTGGGTAGGCAATTGTAATCAATATTTAAACGAAACAGTTAGGATTGATCAAGTTAAGAGAGAGAGTTTGTTGTGAAATCAACTAGTAACGAATTATCAAGAATCAAGCAATAGTTCAATTAAAGCAAGAGCAAATATTAAGAATTTGTGAATTACGAATGGGGAATATTTAAGGTCACGAATCCACCAACCCAATTAAACACAGACCAAAAGTGATTATTTTTTATCCCTAGGTTCAATTACATGCCAATCAGGAACGCAAGATTCATTAAGTTATTGGTTCCCTATAACGATTGCACAAATCTCCTCTTATATCTCCATCAATATTCAACTTGTGTTCTTAAGTCAAGTCCTAAAGCGTGAATCTCCGGTAGGACTCATTACGCTTGACTAGTTAACCACGAGCTCATATGATTAACACATACAAAACAAAATTAAGAAACAAGAATTGAGAATTAGGGAGTAGAAAACATCACAATTTCACTATGCAGTCATGAGCGGCTTCATCGCTTCCTTAGAAAAGAGGATTAATTCCTCATAGCGTGCTTCAACATTCTCAATCCAAAAGTAAACATGAAATAAAACTGTAAAATAGTATGTAAACCTAAATGAGACGCAGCTCACAGAAAACTAGGATTCGACCCCTAAATTCGCATAAAAACAAGCTATATATAGGAGTCTGGTTCTGCGCTTGCTCGTGGGGCGAGCACTTAAGTTTGGTTCCATTCTGAATTTGAATCCTCATGGGGCGAGGCCTGTCTCGCGGGGCGAGACTGAAATGTCTTTAGAATCCTGTGTCTGGCTCGCGGGGTGGGATCTTGAAAATTTCCTTTTGCTTGTTTTCTTCAATTTTTCCAAGTTTTCTTGAACTTCACTTTTAACCTGAAAATAAAAGTAGCACTTAGTACTTTATTTTGACTGGAAAATAGTAGAAATACCTAAAGATTATTCCTAAGGCTAAAAATGTCGCTTGTGAACAATTAAAGTCAAAATTGGGCTAAAACGAGAATAAACTCGCTCAATTGGTATCAAAATTGAGGTCTTTCCATTCATAAAACTAGATGAACCAAAGGTTTATCAAATGTAGACCATCTTTTTAGGTGTCCAATTGCACCATTCCATTTTTTATGGATAAAGCGATTGGTGGCGACTCCAAAATCTCTTTTCCTAATCAATTAATCTTTTTTTCCCACGACGCCCTCCGTGACGGTTGCGACAGTATGCACTGCAATAGCCAATGTGAGAGCTTCTTCTCCTAGGCAACCTGATTTTGCATCTTGGAATGTAGCTCCGGATGGTCAATTTTCTATCAAGACAGCTTACTCAGTCATATGTAACCTTCAAGATTAGCCTCAAAATCCTCTTTTCCAATCAGTTTGGAAGTGGAAGGGCCCAGCTAGGATAAGATCAAATCTATGGAAAGTGGCCCATGGGAAGCTGCTAACAAATGAGCAAAGAAAGCACAGAGGGATGACTCAAGACAATATGTGCCCAAGATGTAACTCTTGTCCAGAGTCGGTGATGCATATGCTAAGAGACTGTGAAGATGTCCAAAGGTTCTGGTAAAAAATTATTAGTCATTGGAGCAAATTCTTCAGCCTTGGTCTTCATGCCTGGTTAAGTTGGAACCTTGACTCCTCTGATGTTGGTAACTCTGCTTGGAGTTAGGAAATCCTGTCTGGAGTTGCTGTGTAGGCTTTATGGAGAGATAGAAATAGTCTGGTCTTCTCCCAAGAATCTTAGATGGGTGATGATTTGTGGGCTTCTATAATTAATCAGGTCCACAATATTCAGAACTCAATTGCAAATCCATTGCTTTCTCGAGAGCTTGGGAAGAAATCAGAAAATCAGTCGTGGTCTCCTCCACCAATGGGAACGATTAAACTAAACTTTGATGGGTCCTTTGTCCATAGCAATCGAAGCTCTATGTGCAGTGGTCTTTTCAGGGATACCAACGGCTCTTTTATGAAGGGCTACTCTTGTAAAGTCACCCGGTTACTGATATCGTACCTACTTATAAATTTTAGGTTTAATTATTGAGTTAGTCCCTGAACTATTTGAGAATTTTCAATTAGGTCCCTAAACTTAAAAAATTTCTAATCAGGTCCTCGAACTTATATAAAATTTTCAATTGGATCACCGAACTAAAAAATTTCTAATTGGGTCCTTAACTTATAAAAAATTTACAATTAGGCCCCTAAAGTAAAAAAGGTGAATATAAAACAAAAATAATAAAATGATAGATGATGAAATTTTAAAAAATAATATTATTTAATCAAAATAATAATAATAATAATAAATAAAACGAAGTGAGAAAAACTATTTTTTTAGTATAATAATTAAGTAAAAATAAATAAATTTGAGAGACAAAATTTAATTCTTGAAATGATAATAACAAAATAATTAAATATGAAATTTTGTTAGAAAATTTATGTTTTATAACAAAGTATTAAGAAATTAAACTGAGTCAAATATTTAATATTTGAAATAATATTAAAATATAACAATAGACATAGCATGCAAAAATATTATTTAATAAATATTAAAGTAATTTAATAAATACCTCAATTAAAATATAAAGTAACGTAATAAATAATAAAATAAATTAAATAACTCAAAATAAAATTGACAACCAAACTATGATGTGATATTTGCTTAATTAGATTCTTTATTTTATTTATTATTTAAAAAAAACTTTATTGTTAATTGAGGTTTTTTTTTATTTTTAATTGAGGTTTGTCGGTTTAATCTCTTAATATTTTATTATAAAACATGGATTTTTTAGCATAATTTCATCTTTCATTATTTTGTTATTATCATTTCAAGAATTAAATTTTGTCACTCAAATTATCTATTTTTATTTAATTATTATGCTAAAGAATAATTTTTCTCACTAAGTTTTATTTTTCATTTTATTATTATTATTATTATTATTATTATTATTTTAAATAGTTAGTTTTTCCTCTCATATTCATCTTTTGTCATTTTATTATTATGTAAGATAATTTTTTCTTCTTCTAAATTTCATCATCTATCATTTTATTATTATTTTATTTGATATTGTCACTTTTTTACTTTAGGGATCCAATTGAAATTTTTTTATATGTTCACGGACTCAATTAGAAACTTTTAAGTTTAGGGGCCCAACTGAAAATTTTATATATGTTCAGGGAGCTAATTAGAATTTTTTTAGTTTAAGGACCTAATTTAAAATACCCAAATAATTCAGGGATCAACTCAATAATTAAACCTAAAATTTACCATACATCTAATATAAGTAATAGTATTTGTGGTCGTCAAAAAAAAAAAAAAGTATTTGTCAATCCGAACTTCAACAGTACTTTGCTATAGAAATTAAACATTAGACTTATTGTTTCCATGACGACCCCACTCGTGTCGCAAATTTTACAGACTTTGCGATATAAAACAAAAAAAATAGGAAGAAGACAGGTAGCTCAGGTCTCCCATCACCTCCATTATTTTATTTACATAAAGGCAAACCGGTTCCAAGTAAAAGATTCCAGTTTTACACAACAAATCTTAGCCGTCGAACTACAATATTAATAAATCAACGATCCTAAATCTAAGTGTTTTGGTCCTCCGATAATTTTCCGGAGGATGTTAGAACGAGCCAAAATGGTGAGTGGGGTTTACTACAAGAGAAATTTATATTTCAACACAAAATTTAGGACATTACACGGTATCTCTTTGATTTTTTGGTGTATTTTTTGGATGCATGTATATAAAAAAGATGAAAAAGTAACTAAAAGATAGAGATAAACACATAAAACATGGTATCTAAAATTGGATATTCAAATATCATAACTCTTAAGTATATTTTATCTAAAATAATTATACAAAAACTCAAATTATTTTTACTCATGTTTCCTTTACATGACCTATATGGAGGATAATATATCACTGTCCCACACACAAACCATAGTTAGGAGGATCTCCAAAAAAAAAAAAAACTATTTACATTACTTCAAATATTGGCAAAAGAGAAAAATTTAACATAAAAACTAACTACTAACATTTATCTATTTAAAAAAAAATATTACCAAAACATAGCTGAAGCTCCCATCATCTACTATCTTCTCATGTACAGGCAACTTCACCTGATCTCTTGAGCTCTCCTCTTAGGTACAAAGGAAATATGATCTAGCTTCCTCTTCCCGGGAGTAAAGTTCTAAATGGAACCAAGCTTAATAGTTTGAAATGAGGAATGACTTACAACACATAAAAACCAAATTGTTGCATCAAATTAATTGAAAAGCCGTATGAAACTAGTAACAGCATAGCAACACACTGAACAGTAATGCTACAAATAGCAACTTATTTGTTTGTTGATAAATACGTATCAGTGATAGTACTCAATATTGAAAATAAATCGAAAAAATTTTAAAATATGATTATAGAATTAAAGAGAAATTTGTCTACCAATGTATGTTAGTCTAAGTGGAAGAAGTTTGGATCCCCTAAACATGTAATCCTGGATTCGACAACTGAATTCCGGTATATGCGTGGCATAGCGGAAATTTCCACAAGCGGCTTTGTGTTCCTCCATTGACAGAGTTGTCTGCATGTGAGCTTCTCATTCATCCCAGAACGCAGAACACGTACGCTACCCAATTATTTCATCTCAACCTGATTTCATTTATTTCCAGATATGGCAAAATTGAACCCAATTCTGCAGTTTGCTGTTGACAATACCTCCTAGCATGGGGCAAAGATGCTATGTTTACTTAGTTTCTAAGACTTGTCTAATTTATGCTACGGTTCCTGACCCAAATCTTTTGTGGGTAATCTTTTTCGGTAACAACTCTATTCTACTTGCTCAAACCCTTTAGAATTAGTCTTATAGCTTTGGTTGAGATTTTTTTTAGCAGCTTTATGCAAGAGTAGAGACATTATTACCAATCCTTTTCCCTCTTGCGTTCTGGAAAATCTCCGCATTTAACATTAAAGTCAGGCTATTTCGGCTTTCTAGTTTTCTTCAAGCTTGTAAGTTGTAATATGTAAAATATATCTGCTTAATTTGTCAAAGAAAACAAAAATCAATGTGTAATCATGGTTAACAATTGATAGATGGCACATGACAACTCCAGACAAGTTCATTTTTCCGGGGGACAAGGTAAACCTCGGTATTTGTACTGCCAACATCTGACATTGTCCTATGATGAATGTTATGATCAGGCACAGGGACTTGAAGAAAAAGAATCAACAGGAGACTATATTTGATATTAATTAAACTCAGTCATTTGGGGCTACTTTGCCTTCGTGACCATTGAAAATTTACCAGACAAGGATGCATCAGAGTATGAAAACCTGCTTTACCATTCAACCTTGCAACAAGAAGATTTCTTACCCAACAAGCTTAAATTTATGCTCATTCATTTTTTTCTTTAAAACATTGTAGTATTTTTGTGCTAATGTTTGATACTAATTTGTTTTCTGCTGTCCTCGCAGCAATCATTGTTTGGAGCTGATAATTCTTATATTGGGGGACGCTACCACAGCATTAGATATATCAGTTAATACTAGTTACCCAATAAAACTGACAAGCTGATGCAGATGGCATGGTTGTGGGAGGGGGCAACTATGCAATAAAAGTAATGATAAATCATTGTAAAATATAAGATATTATGAAAATAAAAATGTTGATCAGATATATCATATATGATAACAAGCAGCAAACTAACATTCCTATAAGCATCTGCAGTGAAGAATTGCAATATGTAACCATTTTGGTTTGAACAATACAGCTATTTAAATCAGCCCAAGTAAACCAATAATACTAAACCACACATATTTTAACTCACAAGTTAAATACTTGATTGAGTAAAGCCACATGCCATTATCATCAGGTTATTCTTAAAATATATTTTTTCCTTCAACTAAGTTTCTACCTTGACACACTTCAACAAACTTCAAGAGGAACAACTCCACAGAAAAAAACACATGGTATGAAGAAGCCAGTAATATGATCAACTAGACCTTTGTTAGAAGAAACAGCACAGCTTTAAGTGCATGAAAATCTTTTAAACCAAACTCATTACAGAAGTATTGGTCATTGGCAAGCACCAAAGATACAGAAATATGTTGTCCACTGTACTGTATATGAAAGCTTTTATATCAAAATAGTCAAATTAGACACAAGTTAGCAAAGAAAACATGTCACTTGAAATACTTGAAACCCTTTGAGACAGGAGTAGAACTAGTACTTCAATAACCATCAAGAAACATTAACAAGGATGAATTACAGTTTTACACGGTTATGTATTCTCTAGCTAACAATCTGATAACTAATCGATGCCAATCTTCCCTCTTATCTTGGAAATTCAATTTTATTTTCCTCCCCCGTATAGCTTTAACAGCTGTACAGATTCCTCCTTGAAAATTTTCACATACTTTTCCAGAAACAAATTTTCAGACAAAACAAAAGGTGTCATTAAGCTGGCATTCTTCTTCATCAAACCTTTTGCGAGTAGATACTGGAGAACAAAAGCCCTTGGAATGATCCTTTTCTCCAAACTATATCCAAAAAACCCTGGATAAATGACAAGGTCCAAAGAATTCCAACCCAGCTGATTGACCCAAAAGCTCATCATCGCATTAATTTTATCCTTGGATTTCAACATACAATCTGGATGCCTCCTAAATGCAGCAGCAATTGCTTCTTCAGACCACCCCCAACACTTAAAGGCTTCAACTTTTGCATTCCATTTGGGTTTGGAGACACTCAATTTGGCTTCCAATGCTATAACAAAACTTACTTTTGAAGGATCAAATCCCAATTCCTTTATTTCATCCACGACTTTCCTCAAGCCATTAGTATAGAATACACAAGTTTTCCTCCGAATAACATAGACCATGCTTGAGTCTCTCACTCCTTCATCGCGCAACAATTTCAAATTTTGATTCACAAGATTCTTCGATCCTAATAAAGCAGGCATACTAAGGAAAAATTGAAGGGTTTTCTTATCAGATAGAAAGAATGTTCTCATCAATTCATACACAGGGATTATGTTATTCTCTAGGCTTGCACTTAGGAATCGAGGGGACTTATTCATTGCCAGCACAATGTCAGAGTTGGAAGCACCTTTGGAGGCTAAAAATTCAAACTTTGGCAAAACATATTTGTGGGGATCGCATGAAAGCAACCGTGGTAACCTTCTAAGAATACTACTGACCTGGGAATCTGAAAAGCCATGGCTTCTGAAGAAGGCGACAACTGTATCCGGCTTCTTCTGTGAGGTCTCTAAACGATATCGTTTGGAAGCTTTTGCAGCATTTTCTGGCGTGAAGCCAAGAGTGTTGATGAGGTAGGAGACAGGAAAAGAGTGTGAATTTGAAGTGGTTGTGCAGAATTTGAGAGAAGATGGGAATGGGTAAAATTTAGGGTTTGGAAGTGGAGATGTAGATTGGAATGTGAGAGAGATGAAGTGGAGAAGGGGTTTGTAACGGTGGGATCTGAATATGAACATCATCAATTCGTCATAGCCCCAAAACACTTCCTCGCATGATTTCCTTGTTCCCTCCTAAAGTGTACTATTGACTATTGAGTGTTGTCTGGTTGCAACAAGTAGCCATGGCCCATGGCCCATGGCCGATAGCCGGGTTGCGTACATGGGTTTCATATAGTTTCGGATACAGATTTTTATTTTTTTTATGGGAAAAAATTTAAGGTGAAGTGATGCCGAGATGGTGCTCATTTTGAGGTAGAGAAAACTTTCGGGTTTTATGAGCACTTGCAAAATGATTTACGTTTACCTCACCCTAAGGAGATTAGTAGGGGTTCGAAAATTCAACATGTTAAATACGAGACTCTGTCATATTCCATTAGGCTAACACCCTGAGATTTATGGATAAAGAATTTTTGATCAGTGGAGATAAGAATATATTCTATAAATATTTTTATGAAAGATAATTATGGTAAATATGAATAAGTAATAAAAAATAATTAAAATATGTGATTTAATTTCAATATAAAATTTATATTAAAGAGTTTGAAATGTGAAGCACTCTCCACTCCACATACTAAAAGGTGAAAGAATACAAAAGTAATTATTGGTCTCACTAAATCCCTAATTATATTTAATATCTTTCACACAAAATACAAAATCTCATGAAAAGACAAGACACCTAAATTTTTACAAATTACGATTGCTCTATGGGTATTTTCGTAATTTTGAAAATGTTTTATGAATTTTCAATTTCAAGACTATAAAAAAAATCTTTCTGAATGTATACAACCAAACAATCATTCAATCATTTATCCCTCATACAATTGCGCATTCCATTATTTACAAAGTTCATTTTAAATAACCATCACAAAATTTAAAAAATTCTAGTTACATTTTTTTTATCAAAATATCGAGAAGGATCTTACAAAAGGATCTTTTTATCTCTTATGATTGTATATATTCCTTTCTCTCTCTCTCCTTTTTTTTTGTTTCAATATACTCTTTTCTCTTTTCTAGTGTTCCTTTTCAATTTAAATCTAAGTAATTCTTAAATTCAATTTTTTTTTTTTTTTTTTTTAAAATCCTTAGTGAATGAGGTACAACTAACAAGATGAGTGATAATGATTTGGCATAAGGGAGCAATATCTATTTTTTACGAGGGCAAAAAACTTTTACTAAATATATTAGTAGAAATAAATTGCCTTATGGAGACGATTGCCTCCACATCGTCGTACATGTATATTGTTCCATGCATACACGTATCTCAATATTAAATCTTAATTATAACCTAGTTCACGATGAATAAAACCAAACAAAACCTCTCCAATAAAAAAATCTCTCTCTCTCTCTCTCGCCCCCCCTGTAACTGAAGCTAAATTGTTGTTACTGAACCACCATTTCACATCCTGCCAACCCAGAACGATGCCTCTCCAACCTTAAACGCTAACCACTGCTCACGTAGCCCAAACTACCCCTACCTAGCGAATTCCATAAAAAAATTTATTGCGGCTAGGTAGCTAGTGAACGACAATGTTAGTAACGTTACTTGTTTAAGTAGCAAATCAAAACTCCAAAATTGAAGGAAGCCATTCATGGAGTTCTCAAAGTTTGAAGAAAGTCATTAATGTGGTTTAGGAAGAAAATAAAAGGGTAGAAAAAAGAGAAAAATAATTTTGTATTGAGTTTTAACAGTAATTGTTACAATAGTAATTAAAAACCAACGCCCTAATGTTTGTCAACAAAGGAGCTTTGATACCTTCAACCCATATCCTCAAACTAGTTTGGTGAAAAGTTTAATTTAAAATTTCATTCAAGTAGCCAATACCGAAAATTTTTAAAGATTATGACCTAAAAATTAAATACATAAAGAACATTCTAGAAGTAGGTCAAATGCAAGGTTTTACGTCGATGTGACCTTTAAATAGTGTTTTAAATACCAATCCAACTGGTTAGATCGTCGACCAGACGCCCCTCCAATATTGGTCGAACCATAAAATCAAAAAAAATAATCAAAACGCTAAAAAATGTCAAAATCGGTTAAGCCAGTCTAAAATTGGAACCTAAAATTGGAACCATTCCAACCGACTGATTCATTTAAAAAAAATTAAACAAATTACTTGACTTTTTTCAAAGCAAAAAAAAAAGAGGGTTTCTGCATTTTTGACAACTCATTCTCTCAACTATCTCAAAATCAGAACATTTTCATTTTTGTTTATTTTGTGTAGCAATTTCTAGCAAGAGGATTGGGTTGTCATGTTAATTCATATGGATAAAAAAACTTTTGCTTGGAAAATCCATTAACTTTGTAACTTGGATTTGTTGTTCTGTGCTTGTTTCATTATTGAACAATTTGGACTTAGTATAAAAATATGGATTACAATTTGAATTGTTGAATGATATCTTTATTAATTTATATTTCTAATTATATACCCCCCCGGTCCTTAATATAAGAAATTAATGGGTATTTATTTTTATCCAAAATATAAGAAACATGCATCAGTTTTCACACATATTAAATACTAATTTTCAATATTACTCTCATTTATAATATTATTTATATTTACGAGATATATCAACTTTTCATACAAGTAAGTTTGTTCATTAATTAGGAAGGAATTTTTTGAAAATTTATATGAATATTAGTTACAATTTGCTCATTTCAATGCATTTACTTGATCTGTGTGTTTTAGGGTTTTGTTTCTTATATTAAGAACCGGAGTGAATATATTTATATCGGTTCGACCACCGATTAATTCGGTTGAACCTTAAACCACTCTCTTTCCGATTCTCTAGTTAGATTGATTTTTAAAACATTGCCTTCAACCCAAAAACCATTATCATCAGAAGAACTCCCTCATTCTGTGCATTGTGCGCTATCATCTACGTTATTGCATTGTGGGCTTATCTCAAAGAAGCCAACACCAAGCATGTATGTCTTAAATGGTTAATACTAACTTAAAACATTTAATGGTACCAATTATTTTAGTCTTACTATTCAATTTGATAGCTGAACATTATCTGCTATCCGTTGTCCACAGTGAAGGGAATATAAATATCATTACAAAAAAGAGAGTAAATATCAAAAAAGAAAATGATAGAATGGACTCTATTCTGGAATAAGCATTCCAAAGGCATTAGCAGCTGAATCAATGCATCCAGCAAGGCCCATAAGTACCCATGAGTTAAAACCCACAAGAGGCTAGGGAAAGAAATTGCCTTTGGCGATGAGTTTGGTCTTTTAGGAAAGCACAAGAACAATCATAACAAATCCTTGAAGTCTATCAACTGATCAAGTAAACACAACATGCCACAAAAACTAATAAACACACAACATTTCAATCAAGCATATCTTTATCTTGATTTCTTCCTGCATTCAATTAGCCCAATATTTCAACACAATGTAGACATCAAAAAATGGGCTTCATCAAATTGATACTTGATGGTTTTTCAGCCCATGAAGCACATTTGGTGCTCTAATTAGTAATTACTCAACTGAACTGCAAAAAATCAGCTAATCTCCCGCATAACAAAATATCTGTGGTATGCATGCCTATCAACCCTTCTATTTCTAAATTCCAGTTCGAAAACTAAAAATTGAAAGAAAATCAAAACAGATTGGCAAATTGGTTGTTGAAAGCTTTTCCCTTTACCTCTATAAATCAGTGTAAAAACTGTAAAGCATTACACCTATATTTGCAGTGTGTATTGTCAGGCATCATATCTTACTAGAAATTGCACAGATTCAACTTATAAAAAACATTTACCATGCTTTGATACATAAAAAACAAGACATACCTACCAGGAATGCTCAATTGAAAAACTGAGTGGTTCCTGTATTGGTCATTCATGGATTTTAATGATATGTTTGTGTCCAAATTACTCAGTTAAAAGCTGAATGCTAAATTACAAAACTTGATATGCATCATTAGTACATTTATATGATTGATTTCACCCAAAAACTACAAGAATAGCAAATCTGCCATAAAAAATCCCACAACAAACAATCTAAAATTTTCTGTGATGTGATTTCCAACCTAAACCTGAGTCCAAATCCAATGCAATACAGAAACAAACAAAATCTAAAATTGGACCTCCAAAACAAAAAGTGAAAGTAAAATCCATAGCATTCATGGATTAATAACTAGGGATATGAATTGAAACCAATAGATCAATCAATCAAATTGAATGAAAAAGCTAAGAATATAAAACAAAAATTAAAAATTGCAAGCAAGATAATTCAATGAAACACACATTGATTGAAAGAAAACATAGTACATAAGAAGAAGGCATAGAAAGAGAACGAACCTAAAGGAAGCTGAGCCAAACCCTGCCGTAACGAAATGGAGATAATGAACATGTCATTTGGTGGCAGACGGCGGCTCCGGTGGCAGACGACATTAGAATGTTGTAGTGAGATGATAAATTCGTGTAGCAGACAGACTCAAAAGGAATGGAATAACACCTACAGATGATAAATTCGGGAGATTTGAAAGAGGGGGTTGGCCCACGATAAATCCCCACCTAAACCCACCTAACATGTGGGGACTTGTCGGTTAGGGCCAGAAAGCCCTATCGTTAAAGGGGCTGAAACAAAATGGTCACATGCAGGGTCGAGGGGGCTGTCCCATGGGCTTTAGCCCTAATTGACATCTCTAGCTGTGGGAGGGGGGACTATGCAATGAAAGAATTCATAAATGATTTTAAAATACAGGATATATATTAAACTAAAATTTTTGACCACATATGCAATAACCAGCAGAAAACTAGCTTTCCTATCAGCATCTAAATGAAGAATTTTAATGAGTAGCCATTTTCACTTGAGTAACAGTATTGTTATATAAATCAGCTCAAGTAAAGTAATAATACTGAATCACACATTTTAATTCACAAGTTAAATACATAATAAAGCACATGCTACCATCACCAGGTTATTCTTAAAACATACATTTTACCTACAGCTAAGAGCTTCTAGCTTGACACACTTCAACAAACTTCAACAGGAACAACTCTTCACGAAAAATGCCTTTGGTGATGACTTTGGTCTTTTAGGAAAGCAATTGCATGTATCAGTGACCACTAGAACAATCATAACAAATCATTCAAGTCTGGGAGGGAAAAAAAACACAAAGAACTTATATCTGCAGCAGCTCAAGTAAACATAGCATGCCAGAAAAACTAATAAACACAACATATCAATCAAGCATATCTTCATCCTGAACTCTTCCTGCATTCAATTAGCCCAATATTTCAACACAATGTAGACATGAAAAAATGGGTTTCATCAAACTGACACTTGACCTTTTTCAGCCCATGAAGCACATTTAGTACTCTGATTAGTAATTACTCAAAATCAGTTAATTTCCTGCATAACGAAATATTTCATATATGGTATGCATGCTTATCAACCATCCTATTTCTAAATTCCTGTTATCGAAAACAAAAAAGAAAAAGAAAAAACAAAACGATTGGCAAATTGGTTGTTGAAAGCTTTTCACTTAACCTCTATAAATGGGTGCAAAAAGTGTAAAGCATTACACCTATATTTGCATCGTGTAGTCAAGCATCAGTTTCTTACTAGAGATTGCACAGAATCAGCTTATAAAAAATTTGACTATGATTTGATACATAATAAACGAGTACAAGACCATACCTACCAGGAATGCTCAATTAAAAAGTGGACTGGTTCCTGCATTGGTCATTCATGGGTTTTAATGATATGCATGTGCCCAGATTACTCAATTTAAAGCTGAATAGTAAATTACAAACCTTGAAATGCATCATTAGTACATGTATATGATTGATTTCAACTCAAAAATTACAAGAACAAATCTGCCCAAACAATCCCACAACAAACAATCTGAAATTTTCTGTGATGTGATTTGCAACTAAACCTGAGTCCAAATCCAATTAAACACAGAAACAAAACAATAGCAAAAATTGGACCTCCAAAACAAAAACTGAAAGTAAAGTCCATAGCATTCAGGGACTAATAACTAATGATATGAATTGAAACCTTAGATCAATCAATCAAACTGAACGAAAAAGCTAAGAATATAAAACCAAAATTAAAAATTGCATGCAAGATAATTCAATAAAACACACATTGAATGAAAGAGAACATAAGACATAAGAAGTCATAGTAAGAAAACCAAAATTAAAAATTTGGATGCAAGAAAATTCAATGGAAAAAAATGGCCCCATTTTCACATGAACAATACTGTTAGTGTTATCTAAATCAGCTCAAGTAAAGTAATAATATTAAATCACACATTTTAATTCACAAGTTAAATACTTGAGTAAAGCACATGCCACTATCACCAGGTTATTCTTAAAATTTATATTTTTCCTTCAACTAAGAGTTTCTACCATGACACACTTTAACAAACTTCAAGAGGAACAACTCCACAGAAAAAATGCATGGTGTACTGTGAAGAAGGAATAAATATTATCAACTAGATTTTTTGATAGAAGAAACAGTACAGATTTAAGTGCTTGAAAAATCTTTTAATCCAAACTCATTACAAAAATGTTGGTCATTGGCAAGCACAAAAGCAACAGAAATGAGCTGTGTACTGGACAGAATATAAAAGCTTTTATATCAAAATAGTCAAAATAGACACAAATTAGCTTCTTACTAATGACTAGTTCACTATTCTTTACTCACCAGATAGTCGGGCATCAGTTTCTTACTAGAGATTGCACAGAAACAGCTTGTAAAAAAAAATTGACTATGATTTGATACATAATAAACAAGAGTACAAGACCATACCTACCAGGAATACTCAATTAAAAAGCGGACTGGTTCCTGCATTGGCCCTTCAAGGATTTTAATGATAGGCATGTGCCCAAATTACTCAATTTAAAGCTGAATGGTAAATTACAAATCTTGAACTGCATCATTAGCACATGTATATGATTGATTTCAGCTCAAAAATTACAAGAACAAACCTGCCCAAACAATCCCACAACAAACAATCTGAAATTTTCTGCCCAACCTAAACCTGAGTCCAAATCCAATTAAACACAGAAACAAAACAAAAGCAAAAATTGGACCTCCAAAACAAAAACTGAGAGTAAAATCCATAGCATCCAGGGAATAATAACTAATGATATGAATTGAAACCTTAGACCGATCGATCAAACTGAACGAAATCCAAAATTAAAAATTGCATGATAAAAGTATTTGTTTTTTTTTTTTTTTGGGGGGGGGGGGGGGGGGGGGGGGGGGGCTATGCAATAAAAGTATTGATATACGATATAATATATATATATATATAATATAAATATAAATGATGGCCACATATGCGATACAACCAGAAAACTAGCTTTCCTATTCAGCATCTGAAGTGAAGAATTTTAATGAGTAGCCATTTTCTCTCGAACAATACTGTTATCTAAATCAGCTAGCTCAAGTAAAGTAATAATATTAGGTCACACATTTTAATTCACAAGTTCAATACTTGAGTAAAGCACATGCCACTATCACCAGGTTATTCTTAAAATTTATATTTTTCCTTCAACTAAGAGTTTCTACCTTGACGCACTTCAACAAACTTCAAGAGGAACAACTCCACAGAAAAAATGCATGGTGTACTGTGAAGAAGGAATAAATATTATCAACTAGAATTTTTGATAGAAGAAACAGTACAGATTTAAGTGCTTGAAAATCTTCTAATCCAAACTCATTACAAAAGTGTTGGTCATTGGCAAGCACAAAAGCAACAGAAATGAGCTGTGTACTGGACTGTATATAAAAGCTTTTATATCAAAATAGTCAAAATAGACACAAATTAGCAAGGAAAACATGTCACTTAAAATAGTTGAAATCCTTGCTGAGAAAGGAGTAGAACTAGTACTTCAACTGGCACCAAGAAACATACCGTGGATGAATTATGGTTTTACACAAAAACATGTACTCACTAGCTAACAAATTGATAACTAACAGATGCTAATCCTCCCTCTTATCCTGAACAATCAATTTTTTTCTCGCTGGTATAGATTTAACAGCTGAACAGTTTCCTCTTTGAAAATTTTCACATACTTTTCCAGAAACAATTTTTCAGACAAGACAAAAGGGGTCATTAAGCTGGCATTCTTCTTTAACAAATCTTTTGCGAGTAGATATTGGAGAACAAAAGCCCTTGGAATGATCCTTTTCTCCATACTATATCTAAAAAACCCTGGATAAATGACAAGGTCCAGAGAATTCCAACCAAGGTGATTGACCCAAAAGCTCATCAATGCATTAATTTTATCCTTAGATGCCAACATACAACGCGGATCCCTCCTGAATGCAGTAGTGATTGCTTCTTCAGACCACCCCCAGTTCTTAAAGGCATCAACTTTTGCATTCCATTTGGGTTCGGAGACACCCACTTTGGCTAACAATGCCATAACAAAACTTAATTTCGAAGGATCAAACCCCAATTCCTTTACTTCATCCACGGCTTTCCTCAAGCCATTAGTATGAAATGTAGAAGCTCTTGTGCGAATCAAATAGGCAATGTTTGAGTCCCTCAATCCTACATCATGCAACAATTTCAAATTTTGATTCACAAGATTCTTTGTTCCTAATAAATTAGGCCAACAAATTAAACGATTAAGGGCTTTCTTATCAGATTGAAGGAATCTTCTCAGGAATCCATATATAGGGACTATGCTATTCTCTAGGCTTGAACTTAGGAATCGAGGGCACTTATTCACTGCCAGCACAATGTCAGAGCTGGAAGCACCTTTGGAGGCTAAAAATTCAAACTTTGGCAAAACATATTTGTGGGGATCACATAAAAGCAACTGTGGCAATCTTCTAAGGATACTACTAACCTGGGAATCTGAAAAGCCATGGCTTCTGAAGAAGGCGACAACTGTATCTGGCTTCTTCTGTGAGGTCTCCAAACGATATCGTTTGGAAGCTTTTAAAGCATTTTCTGGCGTGAAGCCAAGATTGTTGATGAGATAGGAAACAGTAAAAGAGTGAGAATGTGAAGTGGCTGTGCAGAATTTGAGAGAAAATGGAAATGGGTAAAAATTAGGGTTTGGTAGTGGAGATGTTGATTGGAATGTGACAGAGATGAGGCGGAGAAGGGATTTGTAACCATGGGATTTGAACATCATCTTTGGAAAGCATCCCCTTCTCTGCATCATGATAGTGGCGATTGGGTACTGAGTGTTCTGTGGTTGCTTGCACCAACTATCCACACTCCATGGCTGTGTTGATGTTTTTTTTTTCTCTTCTCTTCTTAAAAATATATGTTTGTCTTGTTGTTAAGCAAAACATTATTTATTTTATGTTACAATTTGGATAGTTATGCACGGATGGATACATAAATTTTGTCATTTTGACTAGTGAAGGTAAGAATATAGTCTACAATACTACCAAAAAAAAAAAAAAAAAATATAGTCTACAGATATTTGTACAGAAGGAAAATATCGTAATTATAAAAATAATATAAGATTAAGATGCACGAGATATAGGCTCTGTTTGTTCTATCAAATCTGCTAGCTTCTAACAGATGAAAATATAGTCTCATTTGATAAGTATTTTTAAAATTAGCTTATTGAGTCTGTATGGTTTGTCAAATCTACCAGCATATAACGGATGAAAAAATAGCCTCGTTTGGTAATGATTTTTAAAATTAGCTTATAGCGTTTTTTTACTAACATATAACATTTTTTCCGGATGCTATTTGAAGTAGCGTTTGAGCTTATAGCATATAGTTTATCATTTTTTTCTTCCATTTTTATGCCTATAATCTTAATTGAATTTCTCACTTATCCTTATCTAATAATTACTAATCATTTAACATAGTATATAAATAAGAACTCAATAGGTGCAGCTCAGTTGGCAAGCAACGCTGAGATGGTGGAGGAAGGTCTCAAGATCGATCCCCATGGAATGCTTCCTTGGAGAGGGGGATAGACCTTAAGCTGCTACTTGACCCCCGAGCGAAGAATAGCGGGTCCAAAAGAGCAAAGTCGTGATGATACTTCGTAGACTAACTAGGGTACCAAAGGCCCTAATTACGGCGAGCCCTTAATAAAAAAGGTAGAAACCATATTTTTATCTGTAAAAATTAAAATTTATATAAAAATCATATCAATATATAATTTAATTTTTATTATTCCATTTTATTTATTAAAGATAATTATAACTAAATTAATATTTTAATTTTTTAAATGGTAAATAATTTTAAATAAATTAAAGTGTTAAAAGTCATAATTATTTTAAAATAAACAATATATATAATTTATAAAAAAAATTGCAGACATATCATTTTATGTCATTTTACATTTATCAGCTAGTCCAACAGCTAGTTTTATCAAACACTTCAAATCTAATCAGCTAGCTTATCCGCTATCCACTATCTGCTATCAGCTAGCTTATCCGCTAACCGTTAGTTTTTACCAAGTAGAGCTATAGTGTTTTTTCAGTAGTTTATAGTATTTTTTACAGACATTACTTGAAGTAACGTTTAAACTTATAACTTATAGCTTATCATTATTTTTTTCACTTTTGTCCCTTTATCTTAATTAAATTTTGTACTTATTAATAAAATAAGAGTTTAATTGGTATGCATTGTTAATATAAAGTTTTTTATACTGTCAATCAATCACAAATCATGGTATGAATGACTTTTAAGGTGATTTGGAGTGAACGCTATGGTGTACCACCCAAGTGGCACATAGTGGTCCAATCCTTTTACCACATGGGATGATTTGAATTTTCAACATTATTTGTATTGGTAAAAGTGTCTAAATAATGTATTTGCTTGATATTAGCACATAAGGACCTTAATTATTCGTATTTGCACATAACAATTTTTTATTAAATTTGTAATGTAATTATTTTAAAATATATTTATTTAATTTTATTATTTTAATATATAACTATTTAAATTTTTGGTTTTTTTTTGTTAGCTCCATAATTTTATTTGAAATTTTATTATGAAAAATAACTTCTTTTTGTTGAAATAAAAAAAATATAAGTAATTCTTAAGTACCTAAAATACTCGTTTCTTGATTCTTACTTATTAGAAGGAAGAAAAAAAAAAAAGATCGTCTAACATATTCCTTGGATACTTTGTTAACTTATTTTATTACTTAAATAATTTATACAACTAGGGTTGTGTACCCGTGCGTGTATAGTTTTGTTGAATATCATTTATATTTAAAAAAAAAATTATTAGTTTTTTTTTTGGGCTAAAAAATATTAGTATGTTAGTATATTAGTTGTTAGTTCTCTTTCTCTTATACAAATTTAAATTCTAACCCTTCAACTCCTTGAAAATCTTTTTTTTCTAAAATGAAAATCCTTCAAAATCTTAAACCTATAAATCAAACCAAATGAGTTATGCATCGTTGTCATCACACTGATTGACCAGCGCTTCTTCAACCTTCAGATTTCAATCCCACAGTCCAACTTCAAAACCCAGGTCACAATCGACTCAACACCTACCTCCCTCATCGTGGAAAAAAGAATCTCCGATTGGTAAGTATTCTTTGATGTTGAACCACTACATGCAATGAATGTCTAATTGGTTTGATTTGTATATATTTCTTTTGTTCTCAATAGTTACAACAACTATTTATTGTCATCAGATTCTAATTTATTGGCCTCCAACATCGTATGTGTCCAACAGTGCCATCATTAGCCACCATTGTTTATCATTCTGTTTGTTGAGATTGTGTTAACAATGTAACTATTTTGATTGTGAAAGAATAGATCCAACCTATGCATACTTGATTTTTTAAATTCATGTTAATTACTAATGAATAGATGTGGGATTCTGATATATGGATGGACCTGTAGTTTTTTTTAAAAAAAAAAAATTAAATTGGGGAAGTCTTATGATTTCAATGTAAAAATCATAGCTCTTTCTACTATGGAATATTAACAGAGCACTAAGAAAGTAATACTATGATCCAATGATTTGAAGTATATTTCTTATATAAAATAAAAAGTTTGTAGCTTACTTTTAGAATTAGTATATCTTAGAAAATGTCATAAATTGAATCATTAACATATAATACTTAAATTTGTTGTACTTAAACCGTTAGCTGTGATGTGCTGACCATGTTAAATGATTATCAATGCTTTTTTGATAATTAATTAAATTGATATTAAAGGAATCCAAATTGAAAGTATACTCAACTATGGAATCTTGCCTTCTTAGATAATTAATTAAATTGATATTAAAGGAATCCAAATTGAAAGTAGACTCAACTATGGAATCTTGCCTTCTTATTAATGTCTTTAAAATGTCTGCAATTATTATTTTTCCAAAACAAAATTGTGAAAATTGTATATAGATGCAAAGGCAAATTGTATTGCATCTCTGTTTAGTCTTGTGTTCATACATATATCTCCTATTTTAAGTATTCATTTGATTTGAATATAGCTATTACTAAGTAATTAATATAAATATAATGAAGTAGGTAAAATGGAATTAATTGATGGTTTTCAGATTTATGTGTCTTTAACTTTTTGAGTAGTGGTGTAGCAGTATTAAGCTGATGGTTCCATAGAATCAATTGATCTATTATTAAAATATTTTTAATGGATTTTATAGAGCATTCATTTTCTTGTAGAAACACAAATACATTGCATTTTTTTGTTTCTGTCAACTAATTTTTGATATATCGTAGGGAAATGGACAACAACAGAACTTTCTTCATTTTATTTGATCGCAGCGTGCAATTCCTAGTTAGTTTCACATTATTCATGTCTAAATAAAAATAATCTTCCACAGTGCAAATAATTACCTAAAAGACCCAAACTGGTCCCTGACAAAAAACTCAGAGACACATTTAGTCCATGAGAAATGAAAAATAATGATTTGAGACATTTTAGTCGACAAACATTTTGAATAATGTTCAAAATAGTCCTTTTAGGATAAATTTTATGGACATTTTAGTCTCTCGAAAACTATTTTAAATATCATTTGAATTTTTCGAGACTAAAATGATCTAAATTAATATTTTCAATTTCCCAAGGACCAAATGTGTCTGTATTTTCGGTCAAGGACCAGTTTAATTCTTTACTCTAACACATAACCAAAACATACTTATAAACATATATACATAAGTCCAAAGGAGCATCATTATAATTTATAATCCAATATGAGCATCCTAAATTATGAACCAACTGAATTCACATCACATGTGATTTGTGACACCCTTCTACCCCGCATGTTATAAAGCATTTAATATAACACAATTAAAAGAAAAACATGTATTTACGGAATAATATAAAATATTGTCCATGGGTAGAAAAGTCCCATATGAACCAGTTCACAACGCGGAAATTAAAATAAGTTCTAAACTGTTAAAACATAACAAAGAAATAAACATATCCCAACCCCGATGTCACATACAGAGCTGGTATAACCGTTTCGGAACAAAATCCACAGAATACAACTGAAAACTAACAAACTAACTGAACCAGAAACTAGCCCTAACTATGAGTGGCGGCTCCTCAGAGTCACTCCTCTCCGGGCTGCTCGTCATCCTCTGCAAGGTGTTAATCAGGCCAACAACAAACAAACAGACAAACATAGGGAGTAAGAATCATGTAAACATAATAGCAAGGAAGTGGGAAGTAAAGTAAAACATACCACATAGCAACAACTTAAACAACACCAACAACCAACATGCTATGCAGTGCAGTGCAATCCTACTCCACTAAACCAACAATGCATGTGGATCCACTAAACTCGGGATGAACGACTTCGGAGTTAAATATCCACATTGAGAATCTACTCAACGCCGGAGAATCTACTCCTTGGATAGCCAACGCATCAAACCAACGAATGCCTCGTCATGGGGGCGCTAGGAGAATCTACTCCAACCGTGGATGGCCAGATCACCGTACTCTAGGACGACTTCCCCTATGTCGAACATCCCTAAACAACAACTCCGATGCAATGCGCATGCAACACAACAACAACGGTAACACCACCTCCATAACTCCAACGGAATCGACCGAAGATAACAGCGGAATCGACTGTAACAACTTGCTTCGTGGAATCTACCCGAGGACTTTAGCGAAATCAACCGCAGCACCTGGGGCAAACTCCCGGCCACCAAGGTACACAACACCTTAGACCCAAACCGCGGGGTCAGGGCTTCCTTGGTCAAAAAACACCATGGCACAGCTCACCAGCTTGCGGTACCCAATGGGTACCGACTTATCAAACTCAACACCTCACCATCTCATCATTTTAATTATCTTTAGTAGACATTAGCCAAGTTGTCTAATCAACTTATCATTATTGGGGAAGTGGGGTTTGAAACCCCTTAAGTCTTTAATTCTGATTCTGTCCAGGAGGGTTGAGCACGGCCGTGCTTGAACCCCAGCACGGTCGTGCTTCAACACGTGGGGGCGTACTTCCTTTTTTAGTGAAGCATGGTCGTGCTTCTTATTGAGCGTGGTCGTGCTCAACAGTACGATCATGCTCTTTGTCCTGTACGGCCGTGCTAAACAGCACGACCATTTTCCAGAATTCCACTGGGAGCACGGTCGTACTCCCTGTTCAGCACGGTCATGCTCATCGCGCGACAATGCTGTTCTGGGCAGGGACAGAGACTGAAACTTAACCAATTTCAAGGATTTAATCCGTTTAAACATCTTAAATCAGTTATCAATACATTTTAAGGATTAAACTCATCAACATTATCAACATCAACTCAGTAGTGGCATCAACCCAACAATATCATCATGTTCATAGTCATCACAACAACATAAACACAACCAATGTCATGAACATAGACATAAGAACAACATATTACCAACTATTAACATCTTATCAGAATAACTAACAAATCATTTACATACTCATACAATCAACCGGGGTTATGGGAACCCCTTTACTTTACCCTAACCCCGAGCCTATGATTACACTACACTTCTCCCCATACCTAGATTGAAGGTAGCTCTATTGGCATCCTAAACAACGAACCGGTTCCTCCCCTTTAAGCGGCTCACACCCGAAACAAACCTTGGATCAACAAAAACACCAACGACTAGTTCCCCATTCAAAATAATGAAATGGAAACTAAGAAAGGGGAAAGAACGTTACCTATAAAACTGACACGGATATGTTAACGGTCTCCCAAGGTCTCCAACACTCACGAAACTGCTCAAGAAGGAGGAAAAAGGCGGAGAACTCGTTCTGGCCGCAATAGGGTGGTTGCTGCTACCAAAAGTTAGGGTTAAACCTAAACCCTCGAGTTCTGATCACGTATATAAAACTCGGACCTGAGCACGATCATGCTCACCATTGAGCACGGTCGTGCTCAATTTAGCGTCACCGAGACGCGGTCAGCGCATTGAGCACGGGCGTGCTCACTGTTGAGCACGATCATGCTCAACTTCAAATCAGAAATACGCTTCTGGCTAATGAGCAAGGGCGTGCTCATGTACCAGAAGCCAAAAATCCCACTAAGCCCTCAACCGATAATTCCAACTTAAAAACCAGCTTTATAAAAATACATCCGAAAAACACGGTGTTACATGATTGCTCTTCTTACAAATCAAATTCTAACCATTCTATCTTTTAAATTTAGCTTATTAGCAAGTCCTTGTTTCCAAGACTATACAGGAAATAGAAACCAACCATATATTCCCTTTAACCTATTACCATACAGCTCAATAATCACCTTAGATTAGTCATATATTAAAATCACATGGCAGATTTGTGGATAAAATGATTTTTGAATGATTTTGAACCCCAAGTTATGTATCTAGACACTAATATCGTGTCCTTCGATCCATAAGGAATTCCATGAAGGGAACCTTCAATGAGAGCAAAAATTTAATTTCAACATAAAAAATCTTTCAGTACTCGAGTGCTTATCAGTTCTGCATAAGTAGAAAGTAGAAAGTGGGAACTTTCTGATTTTAAAAACTAAATGTTCTGCAATAGGTATGCTTAAACAGAACTAAGCATGTTACATGGTATAAGATGGACAGACCTAAATTATAGTCAATCATGTAATTAAGTGATTTTGATGACATAGCAAATGTCTCCTGCAGGATGTGTAAGAATATTTTATATTGATCATATTTGGATGGTTGGGTTCCAAAATAATGTATTGGTCCATATTGGTCTTTCTAAAACGTAAAAGTACATTAGGTAATAGGTGAATAAATTAAATTAATCATCACTTCTGAAGGCTCTCATGCTAGGGAAAAAATAACTATCTAGATGGACTCCTTGGCTAAGGAACTCATCGGACTCTTTTGATTGTTTATGTGCCAACTCATCGGTATAAGTGACCACAACTTCAAGAATATAATTGTACCTGGTGTTCGTTCAACATGACATAGTTAGGCAAGAAGATAAGTTTTAAATATAATTGAAAGTCTCCATATCAAAAGCACACAAGATAAACATAATACAAATTTCAACAATCGCTAGCAATAATAACATTCCTGTACTACTTTTTAAATCTCCAAAAGAATATTTGTGTAAGTTTCTTGGAAGCTTTTTTTTTTGTTCTGATGTGTTCATCTAAGCACACAAGATAAACATAATACAAATTTCAACAATCGGTAGCAGGAATAACATTCCATTACTACGTTTTTAAATCTCCAAAAGAATATTTGTGTAAGTTTCTTGGATTTCTTTTTTTGTTTTGATGCGTTCATCTAATTCAAGAACCAGGTTTGAAACATGGAAAAAGCCATTCCTGTAACTGTAACACTAACACATACTAAAATGTTTATATCAAATATAATCAAAGTCAAAATAGAGGTCTGTCAGCAATGGATCACTCACACTCATAAATGCAATATCTTCTTCAGATTCAGGTCTCTGCATCACAGAGATTTAAAGATAATTGAACCTTTTGTTTGCAAAGTAAATTGTCATATATTAAAATCACATCGTTGTCTTCAACTAAAACATGGCAGTATCATAAAGATTAAATTGTCAAATTAGCCGCAAAAGATGCAGTGTTGATCATTAACAGAATTACATGACAAAATTGATACTAATAATAAAGAGGAAAAAAATATCATAAATCAATAATTCATGACTACTCATCACTCCAAGCAAGGTTGTAGACTTTTGTTGAATATAAAGCTCTCCAAACACTACCAAGTAGATGGAACCATTCTAAACACATTCAAAATGTTCCTATATAGTTACAAATGACTGCAAGCCATAGCACATTAATCAAGACTAACAATTAAATGAAGTACCAAATTTTCATTTAAGTAACAATCTTCGTATGCTTGTTTAAATCAACTCCCAAAGAGGGTTACCTAACAGTTCCATCTAGATAAGCTATAGGCAATAATTTTACCTGGCACTATACTTTGACCTCAAGAAAATCTTAGCCACCGTTTTATTGACAACAGGATTTGACCTTTATTTTTCAAATTCCACTCAAAAGATTTGACAACAAAGAACCAATTAGTATGGTGTAAAATCCATCTCACAAGCTGCAAAACACATAAGCATTATCGGTTCAGCATACATAACATTGCAATAAGAATAACTATTGACAAAATGTGTATTAAGGATTTTTTTAAAGGAAATAATGAACTTCTGGTTACCTGCCTGAAACAACCTTTGTTAATTTTGTCCACCTGTTGCAAAATAATTTTTTAGCCTACAGAGATAATAGCAAGAAATTAGCTCAAATAGATTGCAATCTACCACACAAAAGGAGAAGATAGAAAGGAAAATTTGAAGTCCAAAATTTAGCTTGTTAAATTCCAATGGCAACTGGTGTATCATGAAATTGTAGCTTTGTAATACAGGGAGCAACTTTGTAACACACGTGCTGATGATGCAAGAGAGAAACTAAAGGGTTTAAATGCATTGCCCGTGCAAAGAATGAGAAATTAATTTGAAGAAGAGTATACTAATTGAATTACCAAGTTGAGATTGGCTGATGCTGAGGAAATGCATAAACAAAAATATGAAGAACTCCAAGCATTAGAGAAGGCACCTCTGGAATATTTCAACATGAAAATGAGAATGGATGCAGACATTAAAGATATGTTATCCAAAATTGAAGCTACTAAAAGAAGCCTTGTCATGTAATCACCTATCTAAATCTCTAGAATAGTTATTTCAGGTAAATGAAACGTTTCATCCTGAAATTTGTAGGTTCTAATGCCACCTTAGCTGTCAGAGATCATCACTACAGTTATTATAAAACAATTCCAGTCATAAAAGAAATTTAAAATAGATCAATATTAAAACACTTGAAAATGACCAGCATAAGGCTACATTTGTTGTACAGTTTTATCTAAACCATAACCTTATCCAAAGCCTCCTTTCTTGAAATAAGAATACAAATAAGTTTGCAAAGTAAGTTATTAAAACACATTGTCAACCTCAACACCAATAGCAAATAGCATTAGGGGGGAACATCAAATTATTGTCTATGGTCAAACACCCGATCCAAATCCTATTTTAATTAAAAGAGAAAACTTACAACATATTTGTTGTGAGAGAAGAGCAATATGAAAAAAAACCTTCCATTTGAAGCTATTCAGAATGAAATTACGGTCAATTAAAGAGGCATTTGTCTCCTTAAAGAGCTGCTCATAATGAGGCTGAGTAAAGAACACCTTCCATTGAGGAATAGTTGCTCAGCTGAAACATAAAAATCATCAATAGTCATGCTTTTTTTTATTGAACAACCTAGATCAAATAATATACTTAAGGGAAGCTTTGAAATAACAGAAATGGAGAGAGAAAAATACATTATGAGTTCTAATATAATTTTCTTTATTGAATATATTTTGTTAACCTATTTCTCTTTTTGAAGGTTTTAATTGATACCCACACTAAAGTTCAGTCAGCCAGGTAAATACTAAATAGCCCTTCGGCTTCAATAGGTTATTGATCCTATCATCGCTAAACTGAAATTGAAAAGTGTCATGCCAAGGAATTAAAAATATCAAAAAAGAAATACAGGTAGCTCCTAGAATTCTAATATTTTAGCTCAAACATGACTTTATATATATTTCAAAAGCAACAAACTCCATTCTATTTGGAGTAACAAAACTAAAGTTATGTAACAGTGTAACAATATGCAATGACCAAACAGGACAATGAGGACATGTTGTTTTGTCAATTTGGCCTGACTTCAAACTTAAACTCAAAACACATGAGAAATGCTAATTTCTTGAAAATTTTATAGAATATAGTATTGCATTATAGCTTTAAAGTGCCAGAATCATATAAATCATTGTGTCTTTATTTCCAGTTACCTCAAACCATTATTCCTCAAATACCATGACGCAACCTCACACAATATGCTTCTCAACAAACCACAAAAGAGAAGAGGTGTTGCCCATCCCTTTGTGAAGACTTTACCATGGAAATCATATAAACGAAACCATGTAAAAAATATAATAGAACTCATTTATCTGCAACTTTACTGACCAACACCATCTCCTTCCACAAAATTTGGGCATTCAAATAAGCAAATAAACAAAGAAAAATTAAACATGTCCCGATTTAAGAATTAAGAGAGGGAATTACATTTGAGAACTATGTATCTTATCAAAGTGCACACCAACTGGAGTTAACGTTGAAGGTTGAAGAAATCCCTATAAAGGTTGAAGAAATTCAACTCAAAGGAAGAAGAGAATGCCATTCCTATCAATAACTCAAACAAAAAAAAAAAAAATATGAAACAATAAATTATTTGAACACCATACCTGCATATACTAAACAGATATAGTGTCGGAATAAAATGTCAAAGGAAAGAATAAGATATATCAGTAATAGAGTTAGAATTATGGCAAAATCTTCATCAAAAGGACTGTAAAGAAAAAAAGATTGATAAAGGAAGAATAAATGATAATGTAGAGAAAATAAACTCATGTAACATACCTCTTGTACATCCTTGCTCTAGTCTTCCCATGGTAAAATTAGTGTATTTGATCATCTTCAGTTACTTAAGATATTTGATCTTGACAATACCATTCTTTAGCTACAAAGAAGGAAGGAATAGAAGCATATAATTGTTAAAAATAGAAAGCAACAAATCTTCCTAGAAAAGCAAACACAATGTTACCTAAAAAATGAAAGGTAAAAAAGAAAAAGAAAATCGTTTAAGAAGTGCAAATATTAATAATATAGTTCATTTTGTTATTTATGTCTACAATTTAACTATAAAAATGTATATAACAGTTGCAGAAAATTGAAAAGTGGAAAGGCAAGAAGTAGTCACTTGAGGGTTTCAAGAAAACGATTACCCAATAAAATTTCAAAGAGTCAATTTTTATCAAAGTTTAGTTGAGAAAGAAGATAGAGGCGTCGTCCTCTCCGTCGTTGCCGCCGTTAGATCCCGCTGTTGGTTCTCCACGGTGCTTGGTCGTCGTCGTCCTTGCAGCCATCACCACCGCCGACATCACTAACTCCCGTAACTCCCTCCAAGACCCCCAATAAGAAACCCTAGAAATGTAATCGAAATCAGAATGATTCCCAGGAATGAAAATAATATAAAATTTAGAAACTAAAAGCAACTGAAGAAAAAAATTTAGGAACGAAGCTTCCTTCAAACCTTCCATGGCAACATCATCCCCTAGGAGTCCTCATCTTCCTCCTTCATATTGTTCAGAAAGCCATCTCTTTCTCTGTCTCTCCCCATAATGGACCTCCATGTCTTTACCCATGGACTTTTTGTTCACTGTTTTCGCCGTTCAGTACCGTCGCCTCGCCCTCCTCCTCGACCCTTACTGCAACCGCTTCGCTTTCTCTGGCCACGCCTTATCCGTCGTCTTCGCCGCCTTCGGGAAAGTGAAGAGAAAGGGAGCAGGTTTTGAGAAGAGAAGGGGAAGAGAAAGTGAGATATGAGATGGCTTTGTCCTAACAATGTTGTGTGTTCTTTAAGGTGTGTTTGGTTAGGGAGAGGAGGGATTTTAATGGAGGAGAAGGGAGGGGAGGGGAGAGATTTTAATTAGCTACTGTGTTTGGCTGGATGAGGGGAGGGGAGAGATTTTAAAACAAATTTACTCTTAAACCCTTATAATTATTTATTTTAAAATATATAAGTGGGATATTTTAGTCAATACATAGGTTATGTTTTAAAATTCCTTCCCTCCCCTCCCCTCCCCTCCCATCCAAATCCCCCCATTCTTGGAGGGGAGGCAAAACTCACTTAAGGAGGGATTTTACTCCCCTCCTCTCCAAATTCCTCTAACCAAACACTATATAAAGATGTCCTTTTTTTTCAAATAAAAAAATGTTAAGAAAAGGGAAGGATGAGGAGCCGTGTTATGCTCAAAAAATAAAAATTCTAAAGTCATGATGATGATTGACCAGTTGTCCTTGCAAATGTCTAATCCAATTAAATGCTTCTCTACCTGATTAAGCAAGCTCAAAAATAATAAAAATAACAAAAATAAAAAATAAAAAATAATTAAAAAATCAGAAGCAAAAAGCCATTAAAAATGATTAAACTTCTTTAATTCATGGACAAGCCGCCGAGTAAGCCAAATAGTAACTTGTCACATTGAGGCATATTAAAGTTAGGATTAAATGTAGGTAGCACCACTTCAGGGATTCTAATGTGTTTTATTACTTTATTTCACTCAACATAATTATACATAAGTAATCAAGGAAAAATTATGGAGTTCACAAATATAAAAAAGCAAAAAAATAAATAATTATATCTTAAAATAAAAATTCAAATGATTATATTTTTAAAATAAATATATTTTAAATTTAATAAAAAATATTAATGTACAAATATTAATTGAGGTTCTCATGTACAAATACCAAGCAAATTTAGTATTTAGAAACTTTGACCAATAAAAAGAATGTTGAAAACTCAAATCACCACAAGTGGCAAAAGGATTGCACCACAACGTGTTCACTTTGGTGGGAGATATGCCTTAGACAATGTCATGATTTGAACAAGAATAAAAGATTTTCAATGACGTGGCGATTTATCATTGGTTGACAATGTAAAAAACATTTACACCGACAATATATACCAATTAAACTCATAAAATAAATACTAATCATAAATTTCTAAATAAAAATAGAAAATATATTTTTATCTATAAAAAAAAATTATATCAAAATCATATCAATATATAATTTTATTTTTATTATCTCATTTTACTTACTGAAAATAGTAAAAAAACAAAACTAATATTAAAATTAAATTAATATTTAATTATTGAAATGATAAATAATTTAAAATAAATTAAAGTATTAAAAGTGATGCTTATTTTAAAATGAATAAGATAAATAATATGTATAGATATATATATATATATATATATAGAATTTATATAAAAACACATGCAAACATGTCCTTTTATGCCATTTTATATTTATCAGCTTGTTCAACCGCTAGTTTTACCAAACACTTCAAATCTAATCTGCTAGTTTATCTACTATCCACTATCAGCTAGCTTATCCGCTATAAGTTCACCCACTATCAACTAACTTATCCGCTATCCGCTAGTTTTTATTGAATAAAACCATAATGTGGTTTGGTTTCAATATGTGAAACCCAAATTCATGAGTGAGAAATAAAAAGCACTCATGTGACAGGTTTTGGCTGGTGTATGCGGGACTTTAGAGGTTCTTTCATTCATGCAGCCTCCTCTTAGTATTCGCCTATGTTGAGTCCTCATGTTGGGGAAGCGTTGGGTCTCTCCGGCGCTTTATGCTGGGTTCGTGATCTTGGCTTTGATAGGATGATCTTTGAGCTCGATTGCAAGCAGGTAGTGAATGTCGTGGACAGTGTTAAGATTAACATCACAAAGTTTGGTTCCATTATCTCTTAATGCAAAGATATCCTATCTCTTGTTGCTAACTTTCAAGTAAAGTTTGTTAAGAGACAAGTTAACTTTGTGGCTCATTATCTTGGTTTTCAGTATTTCCTGTACAAATTTCTAAAAAACAGAAAACAAAATGAAAATAAAGTGACAGTTTTGTAATTATTTCTGAAAACAGGAAATGAAAACAGGAACTGAAAACAAAACAAACAGGCCCGTAGTTTTCCTCCTTTTCTTTTTTGCAAGTGAAATATCTAAGGAAAGGAAGTGCAATAACATGTATTATTTAGGATTAATTATACTTTTAGTCTTAGAGGTATCATGATTATGTAGTTTTGATCCCTCGGGTTTTAATTGCGACAACTGGGTTCCTCGGATATCATCATTGTGCAATTTAGTCTCTCAGATTCCAATTTTGCCAATTGGGTCCCCCAAATTTAGATGTCACATGTGGGACTGATTTGACACTTAACGGGGCTATCATGGCAGCTTACATGGCATTACTGCATTAGTGACACTTTACACACTTTAATCGTGTGGATGAATAGGGGTCCAATGTTTCTCACCAAAGGACATTTTTTAAAATGGTCCCAAAGGACATGGGCTAAAGTTTGCAATATAGCTACTTACATTTGACCAATTTTAATTTAGTTTCTGGATTGATTTATATTTTGTTTGGATGTGATTGAGTTACAATGTACATAATACAACATACACGAGGGAGCATTATCTAAGTTTTTATGCCCCTGTGCAAAGTCAGCAATTGGTTCATAAGTTACTTGGGTTTAAAATGCATTTCTACTTCATTATCTTGTGCTCAAGCTCCATGGGTTAATTCACTAGCGCTAGTGACTATAAGCAATTCGATTTGGCCAGCAATTCCATTCAATCTTTGCCAAGCCGTAGTAAGTCACTTGGTCATGTAGTGACTTATGTATTTGGCAGATGAGGCCTATTGTATAAATTGATCTTAAAAGTAATTTTTACACCTTGGACACCGTGCAATAAATTCAAACTGATATGCTATATCTCAGGATTCTGCAGCCTAATTCCAAACTTTGAACTCTGAATAAATTTGCTTGCCAACATGTTCTTTTTATTCTCTGCCATTATAATGCTTTCTAGTTTCTACACATGAATAACTTACTTAAAGAACACGAAAAAATTTATTTCTGAAGATACAACCATCGATCCTTTTTTATCTTCTTCTAACTTCGGCGAGGAGCTTATATGCATTTCTATTTCCTATGAAACTCATGCATTCTTATTCCCAACAGCAAAACAATTGCAATTGGGTATTTTTTTTTTTTTTTCAATTAAGTAAAAGGTTAATTTTACAGACAACAAAGTATAATCCAAAATTCTTTCAATCCAGAGGAGGAAGAGCACACACTGCACATACTGTTTTATTTTATTTTAACGAGTATCACCATTGGAGTATTGCAAGCATAAACAATCATCTGTAATTCTTGGAGGTGATTTGGTATCATGATGATTCTGCTATTTTGGTGTATCCGTACAGTGGTTGCTGGAAAGACCACCTAGCAAATGGAGACAATAGCTGGTAAAGGGGGCCTCGGATATGAAACTAGTTACAACATGGCAACAACACACTGAATAGTAATGGGTAGGCGTTACCAATATCACTGAATTGATATTAAATCGGAGAATTTTAAAATATAGTTATAGAATTAAACAGAACTTTGTCATAATACTTCATAAACAAAAACTTGCTCATTCTGCAAAAGTTGAGTGTCTGGGTGATTACTACAAGCAGGTTGAATCAATTAAATTTATAAATTCCACATTGAGCAACATACCAAGACAAAGGAGCTTTGATACCTTCAACAATCTCAACAGATCCTCAAAAATTGTGGTGAAAAGTATAATTTAAAATTTAATGCAAGTAGCCAATCCCATAAAATCTTAAAGATTATACATTAAAACTGAATACATAAGAACAAATCAATATGTTATAACAACTTAGAGAATATCAGTTAATACTCGTAACCCAATAATAATAACAAACAGATACAGATGTCGTGATTGTGGGAGGGGGGCAACTATGCAATGAATTTAACAAACTTCAAGAGGAACAACTCAGAAAAAACACATGGTGTGAAGAAGCAAGCAATATCACCAACCAGACCTTTAAATAGAAGAAAAGGCACAGCTTTAAGTCCTTGAAAAATCTTTTAATCCAAACTTATTACAGAAGTGTTGGTCATTGGCAGGTACCAAAGGTACAGAAATGTGCTGTGTACTGTAATATGTAGGAAAGCTTTTCTATCAAAATAGTCAAATCAGACACAACTTAGAAAAGAAAACATGTCACTTAGAATAGTTGAAATTATTGCTGAGACAGGAGTAGAAATAGTACTTCAACTGGTATCAAGGAACATAACATCACAAATTTAATTGTAAGATCAAGAAATTGGTTTCACACTCCTAGAATTTATGGGAACCACAGATTTAACTGATTCCAGAAGCTGATATATGAAAGTAGTTTCAACATAGTAACAACAAACTGAATAGTAATGCTACGAGTAATGGCTTATCTGTCTGCCAATGAGCATGCATTACCAATAGCACTCAACATTGAAATTAAATGGAAGAATTTAAAAATAAAATTATAGAATTAAACATAACTTTGTCATAATTCTTCATCCACAAAAACTTGCTCATTCTGCAAAAGTTGAGTGCCTGTGTGCTTACATACAATATGCAAGTTACACCAATTAAATTTATAAATTCCACAATGAATACAACTCAAAGACAAAGGAGCTTTGAAACCTTCAACTATCCCACCAAATCCTCAAACCAATGTGGTGAAAAAGTTTCATTTAAAATTTCAAGCAATAGCCAATACTAGGAAATTTTAAACATTATGAACTAAACTAAATACATAAAGAACAAATCAATGTGTCTAACCCTAAATACATTAACAGTTAACACTCGTAACCAAACAAAACTAAATAACAGATGCATAAGAGGTGGTTGTGGGAAGGAGGATAAATCATTGTAAAATATAGGATATACATGAAAATAAGAATGCTGACCACATATACGATAACAGGCAGAAAACTAGCTTTCTTATCAGCATCTGAGGTGAAGATTTTTAATGAGTAGCCATTTTCACTTGAACAATACGGTTATTTAAATCAGCTCAAATAAAGTAACAATACTGAACCACACATTTTAATTCACAAGTTAAATAGTTGAGTAAAGACATGCCACTATTACCAGATTATTCTTAAAATATGTTGTTTTCTCCCCTTCAACTAAGAGTTTCTAGCTTGACACACTTTAGCAAACTTCAAGAGGAACAACTCCAAAGAAAAAACACATGGTGTGAAGAAGCCAGCAATATGATCAACTAGACCTTTGTTAGAAGAAACAGCACAGTTTTAAGTGCATGAAAAAACTTTTAAACCAAACTCATTACAGAAGTGTTGGTCATTGGCAAGCACCAAAGATACAGTAATGTGCTGTCCACTGTACTGTATATGAAAGCATTTATATCAAAATAGTCAAATTAGACACAAGTTAGCAAAGAAAACATGTCACTTGAAAAAGTTGGAATCTTTTGAGACAGGAGTAGAACTAGTTGAAATAGTCGATTTTTTTCCTCCCTGGTATATCTTTAACAGTTGAACAGTTTCCTCCTTGAAATTTTTCACATACTTTTCAAGAAACAACTTTTCAGACAGGACAAAAGGTGTAAATAAGCTGGCATTCTTCTTCATCAAACCTTTTGTGAGTAGATACTGGACAACGGAAGCCCTTGGAATGATCCTTTTCTCCAAACTATATCCAAAAAGCAGTGGACACATGACAAGGTCCAAAGAATTCCATTTTAGCTGATTGACCCAAAAGCTCATCAACGCATTAATTTTATCCTCAGATCTCAACATACAATCCGGATGCCTCCTAAATGCAGCAGCAATTGCTTCTTCAGACCACCCCCAGCTCTTAAAGGCTTCAACCTTTGCATTCCATTTGGGTTCGGAGACACTCACTTTGGCTTCCAATGCTATAACTACTTTTGAAGGATCAAACTCCAATCCCTTTACTTCATCCACGGCTTTGCTCAAGCTATTATCATGGAATACAGAAGCTCTCCTCTGAATCAAATGGGCAATGTTTGAGTCCCTCACTCCTTCATCGCGCAACAATTTCAAATTTTGATTCACAAGATTCTTCGATCCTAATAAAGCAGGCATAGTAAGGAAAATTTGAAGGGTTTTCTTATCAGATTGAAAGAATGTTCTCATCAATTCATACACAGGGATTATGTTATTCTCTAGGCTTGCACTTAGGAATCGAGGGCACTTATTCACTGACAGCACAATGTCAGAGTTGGAAGCACCTTTGGAGGCTAAAAATTCAAACTTTGGCAAAACATATTTGTGGGGATCGCATAAAAGCAACTGTGGTAACCTTCTAAGAATACTACTGACCTGGGAATCTGAAAAGCCATGGCTTCTGAAGAAGGCGACCACTGTATCCGGCTTCTCCTGTGAGGTCTCTAAACGATATCGTTTGGAAGCTTTTGCAGCATTTTCTGGCGTGAACCCAAGAGTGTTGATTAGGTAGGAGACAGGAAAAGAGTGAATTTGAAGTGGATGTGCAGAATTTGAGAGAAAATGGGAATGGATAAGAATTAGGGTATGGTAGTGGAGATGTAGATTGGAATGTTAGAGAGATGAGGTGGAGAAGGGGTTTGTAACGGTGGGATCTGAATCTGAACATCATCAATTCATCATAGCCCCAAAACCCTTTCTGGTACATAGGTTTTAATGTTTTATACTTTTATTCTGTTTTTCTTTCTGTTGTAAATGCCCAAATGAGTTCCTGTAAAATTTAAAGACTTACTTTTCATCCCTAAAAAAATAAATAATTATTTAGTTTCTGAAATTTATAAATATGGGATATATTACCATGCTGCCTGACTTGTTATCAAGACTCTCGATGGCCTATGACATTTTTTTTTACTGTAAAAAAATGAATAAAAGTGGAGAAAAAATGCAAAATTTTAAAATTATAATACCTGAAAATTGAGCAATTTTTTTTTTTTTTTTACTTTTTATTCGTTTTTCATTGTAGAATTTTGTCGTAGGCTATAAAGGACCATTAACGAGTCAGACATGATGATTAACGGGGCACATAGGCGAGTAAACAACCATTAGAAATGGAAGGAGTGACTAATATATCCCACCTTTATAAATATGATGTACTAAATGGTTAATTTATTTTTTTTTTGACCAAAAGTGGGCCTTCTAATTTTTTTGGGACCAACTTGGACCTTTATTCTTTTTTTTTTTAATTCTCTTTTTACGGTAACTCTAACATTATTTTTATGTTGCAGTTTGGGTAGATCATACACAGTCCATATATAATGATGGATCCATAAATTTTGATTAGTGGAAATAAGAATATATTCTATATATATTTTTATGAAAGATAAATATGGTAAATATGAATATAAATAAGTAATAAAAAATAAAAAATAATTTAAATACGCAAGTTATAACATGATTTGATTTTAATATAAAACTTATATTAAAGAGTTTGAAATGTTCATAAAAAGAGAGTTTGAAATGTGAAGCACTCTACACTCCACTAAGCAAAAGGTGAAAATTACAAAGAAATTGTTGGTCTCATCAAATCCCTAATCATACTCAATATCTTTCATACAAAATACATAATCTAACTAAAATAACACAAGACACCTGGATTTTGCAAATTATGATTGCTCTATGTGCATTTTCAATTTTTTTAAAATGTTGTATGATTTTTCATTTTCAATACTATAAAAAATATATCTTCATATGTATACAATCAAATAATCATTCAATCATTTATTCCTCATACGAGTGCGCATTTCATTCTCCACAAAATTCATTATAAATAAACACCACAAAAATAAAAAAATTCTAGTGACATTTATTTTCGTCAAAATATTAAGAAGGATCTTACAAAAGCCTATCTTTTTCTTTTCATCTCTTTATCTCTTATGATTTTATATATTCCTTTCTCTCTCTCTCCTTTTTTTTGTTTCAATATACTCTTTTCTAGTGTTCCTTTTCAATTTAAATCTAAGTAATTCTTAAATTCAAATTTTTTTTTTTAAAAAAAATCCTTAGTGAGTGAGGTACAACTAACAAGATGAGTGATAATGATTTGGCATAAGGGAGCAATATCTATTTTTTACGAGGGCAAAAAACTTTTACTAAATATATTAGTAGAAATAAATTGCCTTATGGAGACGATTGCCTCCACATCGTCGTACACGTATATTTTTTCATGCGTACATGTATCTCAATATTAAATCTTAATTATAACCTAGTTCATGATGAATAAAACCAAACAAAACCTCTCCAATAAAAAACGCTCTCTCCCTCCCTCCCTCCCCTCCCCTACTAAGCTAAACCGTTATTGTTGAACCACCATTTCGCATCTTGCCAAAGAATCAGGGGCGGCCTAACGCTTATTGAGACCTAAATCAAACTCTGAGATAGGGGTGTGCAATATCCGGGCCGGCCCTAAGACCCATCCCAACCTGTAATGTTCGGGTCGGGTCTGACCCTAACCCATAGAAAAGAAGGTACGAACCCGCATCTCATTTAATGACCTGGTGTCAGGTTAAGAACAGGTCCGGGTTGACCTACGGGTTACCCATCCTATCCCATATAATAAAAATCTACTTCTACTTTTATCCTTCCCTGACTTACGTTTTACGCACGGTCACTAAGAAGTCTGAAGTAAATTACTAAACTTTTACTCTCACATCTCACGTCTCACACTAGCCCAATTGGTGGCTTTTAGGAAGCATTTTGTGGCTTTTGTAACATTGAAAGAATCTTGTTTGATGAAAGTATCATGTGTTTAACAATGTGACTTTGGCAACACGAGTATCAAGGAAGCATCCATCAAAAGGATTTATTTGTTGATATTTTGCAACATCCAGTTTTGAATCTATTTGGTGACACGAGATCAATTGGTGGCTTTTAGGTAATATTTTTTGCTAATATTTTGGCTTATAAAAAAATAACATTTTTTCTCACTCACATAAATTTAGTTTACAAAGAATCTATTTAACTTCAGATCAACCCGGTCCCGTCCCATTTAGACCCGGTCTTAAACCAACCCGCATATGATCGGGTTTCTTCGGGTCTAGGGACAGGTTCGGGTTCAAAGAATTGACCCTATCATTGTTTAGGGCTGGGTAAGGGACAAACAAAACCCGTCCATGCTCACCCCTACTCTGAGATATGGCCTTTTCAAAATTAATAAAGCAAAACTCATGTGTTTTTTGACTGATAACTCAACACATGCAAAAACGACGTTGGCACCCGACACAAAGGTCATCCGGAGCCGGTCCAACACCAATTTAGGTCTAAAGCGGACTCTGAGGTCATGAATTTTAAAAACCAAAATAATAATATTTTATAAATATATTATATTTATAAAAATTAAAAAGTGAGTTTTAAAGTTATAAATAATCACAAATTAACTTCTGATTCAAATAAAACTTTTAAAAAATAATCTTTTTATACAATATAAATATAGTTTTAAATCTTAAACAATCATATATTCCTTTCAATTATTTTTAACCTTATTTTCTTTAATAGTTTGATATTGTTTAAATAAAATAAAAAATATAATGAAATGTCTTAAGAATAAATAAAAAAAACGTAATAAAAAGAAAAGAAAACAAAGAAATGTGGGTGGGTGGGTGGAGTCACTCAACAAAGCTCACCACTGCAGTATGTGAAAAAAACGTGTCCACCGTGGATTTCGAGCACGGAAGTAGGGAGTAATAAATCAGGAGCTTAGCCACACGTTCCACAAAACCATATATATATATAAAAGAGAACTTGTCGGCCATCTTTAATTGTTGAGAGAGAGATGTGACAAGACCATAGTAACTTTGTGAATTATTGATCAAAGAACCCAACATCTGGATCTGCATTTTCCTGATATGGATTGTAATCAGATCCATGAGAAGATAAATTATCGTCTTCTTCGTCTGAACCAATGGAGGAAAGGGCGTCTTTCAACAACTTTTTATATTCTGCCGGAGTTGAAGCACTGATATTAACTATGAATGGGGTTACTGCTTGAGTAGATGAACTGCAAACTTCATTTAATTTTAATGAAGTTTGGGGAGTTTTTGGAAAAGAAACTCTTTTTGAATGAGTTCTTTTCCATGTGATGAACTTGGTTTCAATCACATTATTATTAAACTTCTTCCACCAAGAGACTATATTTATTGAACAGATGTACTTGGGAAATGGTTCTGGTAAATGTTGATGGTATTCATAATTGAATTTGAGTAACCAAGCAATCCCAAATTGAGCACAAAAGTGAAGTAATTTTGAAGGAGGAGTTACCTTTTTATAACCAAATTGTTCACAAAAATTTCCTAACTCTTTGTTATTTGTTTTACTTTCATATTTTGCTTGTCTATGCATTTTTATATCTGTGCAAAATTGTAAACCTATTTTATTTATTAATGAAATTAATCTTCCATTTGTTATTTCTTCTAAAGGAATTCCTGGATATTCCATTTTTATATTATCACGTGCCTTTTGCACAAAATTCTTTGGAAGACCAGAGATAAACCTATCTTTCCAATAAGAATGTTGATAGGCTCCGGCAAGTGTACCGGATCGAAGCAAGTAATAATAAAACGGTGAGAAACCAAGTATCGAACTCAGGGATTGGGAAACCAAGTAGCACTTCACAAATTAAACAACTATTTTAGACTAAGAAATAAGTGTGAATAGATTTCAAGGAAATAAAAGAAACAATAAAATAAATCAAATATTTTTGGGTTTTTGAAATATGAGAAGAGAGCTTCCAGGATCGGGACTACCGCAATGACCAATTATGAATCCTAATTGATTATAACTTTGTTAATATCTAACTCAATTGAAGGTGAATCATCCTAACTTAGTTAATGTTCCATCTCGAGATACAAGAACCATGCCCAATTAAACCAACATCTACTCTCGTGATAATTGTATTTAAATTGAACCCATTAAGGTTTGTGACAATCCAATGAACCCTCGAAGGACCGCTTCTAACTCTCGTGATTTAAGTCCTAAGTTCAATTCCTATAGATCCGATACCTAAGTTCACCGCTAAGTTCGTCCTTAGAATATCTAAGACATGCAAAAATGTGATCAAACAATTCACATGGATAAAGCACAATAAGAACCAAATCAATGAATCAAACATTAACAAAAGGGAATGATCAAATATTCATCATAATAATGTCAAAGGGCATTGCCCAATCCTAGAAACAAAATAACTACTCAACCATAAAAGAAATAACAAGAAGAAAAGAAAACTCCTTTGAAAATTTCGTTGTGTGGCCTAGGCGGTACTGGACTAGCGGTTATGGGACTCCTCTCGCGGACTGCTCACTGTGTTGCAGCGTTGCTGTGAGGCGCTCTCCCTCTTCTGCTCTCCTTTTCACGCTACTGCATTGGTCTTTTTATATTGCCAATTGAATCTCCAATATTTTAATTCAATCCAAATTGAAGACGTGTGGGTCCCAGGTTTCCTTGCAAATCACCAAGTTTCGATTGTAATCAATTTGCTAAAAGATATGTATGTTGCTTCACGTGATTTTTGGATTAGCAATTTGCCAAAACCAGATCTAAATTCATACTCTTGATAATCATTAACTTCTCATGGGTCCCAAACCAATTAATGGCAATTGATTTTTCAAATATTGATCTTGCCTTCACTGAAGCTTCACGCTGGTCCAACCTCTGGGACTTTCAAATTCCAATTTCAACTTTAAGTCTCCAAGCAAACATTGACCAAGTCCATAGCATTCATGTTACATTATTTTGTCAAAGTCAAATCTTTTTCTTATCTTCAATATCAATTCCATTCCATGATTGATATTCTTTAATGGCTTCAATCTTCCAAACTAATTGCCAAATCAATATCTCCAAATTAATTGTCAAATTTTATTATATCCTTTATTGTTGTGATAGGCAACTATTATCCAAATCCAAATTGATTTGGATCCAATCTTTTATCTCATTGCCAATTGAATTATCTTTTAATCATAATAATCCAAATCCAAATTGATTTGGATTCAAATCCATCATGTGGTCCCTCGCAATTTACTTGGCAATCTTCAACTTAATTGCAATCCTTTTTATTTGTCCTTTCCTAAAAATAAAAATAAGAAAATCTTGAGAAAATCAATTAAATTCTAATTAAAATCAATTAAATGCACACATTGACTCTAAAATAACTAAAATAGGAAAAAAAAAATCTAATTTGGGTTAAATCAAGCATTCAACAAAATTTAATTAATGAAATTCACTCTAAAATATTAGCTAAAACATGATAAGCCAGCGGATTATCAAATGTCTACCGTCTGTCCTAGCATAAATTTTTGATATAAAATTATCTTTATACCATCTGAATTCTCCTAAGGTTAGACAATAAAGATTATTTAATATTTCCAAAGATCTATCGATAAAGACATTAGCGTCTCCAATAAACGCTTGAGAAATTGCAAAGATTAATGCTTCTACCTGTTGATCTATATTTACAGTATTAAATTCTCCATTTTCATTTGTTACTGTTTCAGTTTTTACAAATGTAAGAATTTGTTGTCTTTCAAATTCTCTTAAATTATTATCCCACCATCCTTTTAAACTTCCTGTGAAACCTTGAATTAATAACTTAACTGTACTTGCAGCAATATTTCTTTTTGACCTTTAGGTAGTTGCTGCCATTGACATTTCTTCTAATTTTCGCATTATTTGATGTTCAGAAAACCCATCAATATTCCATTCTACAATACCATCACCAGTATATTGTGATGCTAAATCAAGATAATTTTCTTCAAATTAAATATTTGGCAAAGTGGGTTTTGGATAGTAATTTTGAGATGTTGGGTAACTTCTCGAAGTGTTTTTTATTTTATTTATTGTGTCTATTTCAGTGTCCTTGAATTGATTTTCTAAATCTAAAATATCTTCTTCATTTATCAGATTTAATTTTGGTTGAGATATTTTTAATGAAGCTAATCTTTTATTTGTTTCATCTAAAAGATCACTTGTTGGTTCTTTTCCTATTTTTATTTCTTTTATTTCTGAATCTGAAAGTTTATAAGGAGTTATTATTGATTTTTCTAATTTTATTGATGTATCAATTTTTGGAGGTATTTCATTATCATCTGAGGTATTAGCTACCTGGTATAAAAGTTGATTTGTAAAATTTAACTGTTGTTGAATGTTTTTTATATCATTTCGGGTAGGTTGTTGAATTGTTAAAACTTTTGTATCTTCTTTCATAGTTTTGAAAGGAGATGCTATTATTTCAATATTTTCTATGTTTGGAAAAGTTATTTCTTCTAGAGGGGGAATTACCGAAATGACTTAATTTCCCTTTGTGATTTTCCATATCTTTTTTGTTGAATTCAAAGTTTTTATTTCTAAATTTTTGAAACAGTGTTCTTCAAACCAAGTGAAGTAAGGGATATTATCATCCTCTACTTCCTCAAGATAAGTATAATAGGCTTCCCTATATTGTCTTATCTCTTTTTGTGAAAAAATGGTAAAAAACCATTTTATTTTTTTATCATTTTTTGTATCTAAAAATTCTTTTCGAAGTTTTTCTTTATCAATGTAAAATTTTGTAATGACAAAACATTGATGAACTTCAAAACTTTGATTTATTTCAGATTGAGTCGGAGACTCTCCCTGAATTGGTTGAACAGATTGAGGAGTTTCAACCCTATATTCAGGTTGAGGAATTACAGGATGATCCCTCACTCCTGCTAATCTTAGTGAATGAATTAGAGATAACTATGATTGCAAATTCACTATTAATGTTATTTCAAAAGAAGCTAAAGTCTTGTTAGACTTAGTTGGGAAAATTGAAGATCCCCAAATAAAATTAACAATGTTAGAAAAATATAAAAAATTAGAAAACCAAGAAATAACAACTAAAGAATTTAAAGGCTATAATTTAAAAGATATACTCAATCCTCAATCATCTTTTCTAGAAGAACCAATAACTCTTCCTTCTTTGTATAAAGAAGAAGTTAAAAATTTAAAGACAGAAGTAAGCCAGTTAAAACAACAATATAAAATTTTGCAACAAAATTTTCAAAATTCCTTGGGGAAAGGAAAGGCTAAAGCTTCCTATTCTTCGTCAAATCGTTCTGATGAAGATCTTGAAAATGAGTTTGATGTTCTTTATAAAGAGCATAAAGAAGCCATTAATGATACAAATTTCTTTTTAAGAATTAAAACAATGCAACAAAAATGGCATGCTAAAATAAATCTAAAAATTAAAAAATCTTTTCACAAACCATTTATTGCCCTAATAGATTCTGGAGCAGATCTTAATTGTATTCAAGAAGGTTTAATTCCAACTCAATACTATGAAAAGACGCTTCAAAAATTATATACTGCAAATAACCAAAAATTACAAGTAAGTTATAAACTAGAAGATGCTAGTATTTGCAATAATGGAGTTTGCTTTGCTAGTTAATTTCTTTTAGTAAAAGACACTTCAGAGCAAATAATATTAGGAACTCATTTTCTCACTCAACTATATCCAATACAAAAAACTTAAGAAAGAATAAAAACTGTAAAAGATAATCAAGAAGTTTTATTTGAATTTATTAACCCAATTAAAAGAAAAGAGTTAAATAATCTAAATGACGATTTAGATGAAAAGAATTTCTTATCTATAATTCATAGAAAAGAAAATCAAATAGGATTTAAAAAAAAAGAAATTCTTTATGCTAAAATAGAAAAACAACTTCAAGATCCTTCAATAAAAGAAAAAAAAATAAAATACAAAAAGAAATTGAACAAGAAGTTTGTTCAAAAGTACCCAATGCGTTTTGGGAAAGAAAAACTCTTATGGTTTCTTTACCATATGAAGAAGGTTTTCATGAAAGCAAAATACCCACAAAAGCTAGAGCCATTCAAATGAATAATGAAACGTTGGAATATTGTAAAAAGGAAATTAAAGGTTTTCTTGATAAAAAAAACTTATTAGGCCTAGCAAGTCCCTCTAGAGTTGAACTGCCTTTTATGTTTCAAATCAATCTGAGATTGAATGAGGAGAACCTCGCATGGTAATAAATTACAAACCTTTAAATAAAGTCTTGAAATGGATCAAATATCCTATTCCAAATAAAAGAGTTTTAATAAAAAGATTACATGTTGGAATCATCTTCTCTAAATTTGATATGAAGTCAGGCTTTTATCAAATTAAGATGAAAGAAGAAGATAAATACAAAACGGCTTTTACAGTACCTTTTGGACATTACGAATGGAATGTTATGCCCATGGGATTGAAAAATGCCCCTTCAGAATTTCAACATATTATGAATGATAGTTTAAATCCTAATTCAGATTTTACCATTGTTTATATTGATGATGTATTGATTTTTTCAAAATCATTAGATCAACATTTTAAACATTTAAACATTTTTAAAGATACAATAAAGAAACATGGAATGGTTATATCTGCCAAAAAGATAAAACTATTTCAGACAAAAATTAGATTCCTAGGTCATGGAATTTACCTAGGAACTATTACTCCAATAAGTAGAAGTATTACTTTTGCAGAAAAGTTTCCAAATGAAATAAAAGATAAAAAACAGTTACAAAGGTTTTTATGGTGTTAAAATTATTATTATTATTATTATTATTATTATTTTATATATATATATATATATATATATATATATATATATATATATATATATATATATATATATATATATATATATATATATATAATGTTTCTGGGTGAGGCCTAAAGCAATGGTTTTAGTGGCCTCACCCTTGGGCCGGGCCTGCCCAGAATGATGCTTCTCCAACCTTAAACCTTAACCACTGCTCACCTAGCCCAAACTGTCCCCAACTAGCAAATTCCATCCAAAATTGTTGCGGCCAATGTTATTAAAACCGAACCGGTGATCGACTCGGTCAGGGCACTGGGTTACTGAGTCGCTGGTTCAACCGGGGGTCACTGGTTGACTCGGTTTGAATCGGTATATATTAAATATATAAATTTTGTATGCAAACTATGTATGTATGTATGTATGTATGTATGTATATATATATATATATATATATATATATGTATATATATATATATATATATATATATATATATATATATATATATATATATATATATATATATATATTATTTTGTGAATAAGCAACAATCAAACGGATTGGTCCAGTGGTGCAGCTTCTTGCTTGCTATCATCTCCACTAGTGTTCCAGTCCTGCGAGCGATTTTTGCTTGGAAATATTCACTTCCACGTGCTGACCGTCAGCTTGCCTGTGTGATTACATCAGCATCTAGTTTGCTCGCGAGTCAAAGTCTCTGGTTCATACCGGTTCACATGCCTAACCGGTCTGACATGCTCACCGAACCGGCCATATGTAACACCTCGATTTTTTCCGCTTTCTAAGATCGGTATAAATAGAAATAAACGTTTATATTTTTATCTAAAACTTAGAAAATGATTTTGGGAAAACCAAAGTCATATTCATATCATACTTATTTTTATAAGTATACGGTTAAATTTTTAGTTGAAAATTCAGACGGAACCCGGTCTGCGTTTTCACTGACAGTAAGATTTTACTGATCAGAAAACCTAATTTTGACCCGAGAACGAAATGATTAAATTTTATATCTCATTTCCAACGATATAGGCTATGTTGAAAATTTTCAAAATAAATAAGTTATTTCGGACGTAAAACCCTGAATCGGGTAATCGACGAAATCGAGAACGGAAGTGCAGAGACAAAATTCGACACCGGATGGATGAAGACAATGAGTCATTAGGGGGTGACTCACCAATGTCATCATTACCTTTAATCAAAATATCTAGATATTTCTTTAAACTAGTGTAAAGACCGTTTTACCCTTGGACGATTTTACCCTTGAACTTTCATCAAAATGACAAGTTTACCCCACAATTTATGGACACAAATCAGCTACATCCTCACTCATTTCTCACCATATGTTGGTCATGATTACTTTAGGCAACCATTTAATCACAAAATTGCCTTAAGTGAAATTACACCTTTGTCCTTAAATTTTTATGACTTGGACCCAAATACCCCCAAAGGGCCACGACCCTAGGCAGCCAAGAGGCCCATGTTCACTTCTATAAAAGGCCATCTTCATCTTCTTCATCAAGCTTTGCCATTTTTGCCATTAAAGCTATAAGTACCACAGCTTGATTTTGTGAAGGAAGTAGGTGATTCCTTGCCCATTTTTCATTTCCAAGACGTATACCATGCTACTCTCACTCAATCATCATCATGTTCTTCATTTGATTTTATGTTTTAAATTCTTGATCATATTTTTCAATTCTTAGATCTAGAAACTTTGAAAATTCATAGTAAATCATAGAAAAATCCAATGAGCATGAAACCAATTTCTATGATCTTATTATCCTCTCTATATTTAAGATCCAAGAGGATACATCAAACTAAAATTTCGTGCCTATTGGTCTTGTTGAGGCCGAACCCTAACTTAAGTGGGGGGAGGAACTTTGTTCATTTTTTTGACATGTCTTGCTTGATTCAATCCTTATAGCTCATATAGGTCTTGAATCCATGCTTGTTTAGTCAAATGAAAACCTCTAAGCCATATTTTTACTCATGGCCAAAATTATGTTTTAAGGAATGGAAAGATTGTTTCATTTTTCAACTTATGATAACTTGTCTTAACTCTACACTACTCTAAGGTCTTGGATCTAAGAGTATGTGAAATTTTGAAATCTCTAACTCAAATTTAGTGTCATGGCTGAATGAGGGTTCTTGAAAGGTTGGAATATTTTATTTCAATCTTTGTATTCTAATCTTTGTTTTAGGGTTCTAAGTGATCAAGGATCACTAATTCAAGAGCTTAGGAATTTTAGAAAATGTTTATCCATCCAAACACCTCATGGCCGAACCTAGTATGTAGGAGCATAGGTGTATTTATTGTTTAATTGATATTTCATGGTTATGTTTTGATTGAAGGATAAATTGTTGTGTGAGTCGTGTACGTGTTTGTGGAATCCGGACTTTTGACGGAATTTCAATTCGAAAAGAAAAATCTTCAAGAGGTAAGGGGAGTACCTGAGGGATTTTTTTTTGATAGCTATATGATATTTGTTTGTTGTCTGTATAATTTAGTTGGTGTGTTAATTATTTTCTGTAGTTTGAAATTATCAGTTTTGCAATTATCTGCTTTTAAATATTTATTTATCTGCATTTAATTGTTATTATATGTTGTTGCATGTCCTTAATTGTGCTATATGCTATATTATTGACATGATTGTTGTTGATGTGGATTGTGGATTGAAAAGCCTGACAGTGGTCAGTACTCAATTAATAATAAGGTTAAAAGCGTTAAAAAGCTTTTTACGGGATAATGAGTTTTAACTGAGGAGAAATAGTAATATAATATTACTTAAATATTTTGGTTGGTTGAAAATGAGAAAAGTTAAAAATAATAGTATTTTAATGGTTTAACGGCGTAAAAGCGTTTTACGAGTCATAGTGAGGACGTAACCGTGAAAATATTTTAGCACTGCTAATTTTCACCTAAGGAATTTCTAAATATTAGAAAATGATGTTTTAAGTGAAAAAGTTTCGAAAAAGATTTATTACAGTGTTGGAGAAATTATTTTACGACAAAGAGTCTTATTTTGACCTAAATGCGTTTTAAAATGGCAAACGACGGACAATTCCGTCAATATTTGTGAAAGTAGTTTTAAAAAAGGGTAATATCGAGTAATACGGAGAGTTTGTCTCAAATGATGTTTTCAAGTTCAAATTATTAATTTTTAAAGAAAAATGAGTTTTAAGGAATTTTGACAAGTTTACAAAACGAATTTCCAACGAAAAAGGATTTTCGGTAAACAATGAGTTATTTCCGTCAACTTAGATAAGTTGAGGAAATTTTGGTTTTTGTATTTCACAAAACAAAAGTGGTTTGAACGAACCTAGCAACCGAGACATCGGGTCTAGAGTTCTATGAGGTTGAAGTTGTGGGCAAAATGTCCTATAAGTGATGTTTCAGGTTTTGTGCACTAAAATCTACGTATCTACGACTGGTGCATCGGTCTAGATTTTGTGATTTGCACACTTTTGACTTAAAGTCAATTATTGTTTGAAAGAGTTATTAAACTTGAAAGTTTAAAATGTTGTTTTGGTCGTGAGACTTTTAGCTCCGACAACCAAAGAATGAACACAAAGAAAATTACGAGAACAAAACGTTTTACATGCATTTTGCATTTTGTTGGCAGACATGTCTAAAGGTTTTATGCATGGTACCTTGGTAGGTACCCATGTTATGGGATATATTTCGCCTTTGAGTGAAATAAAAGGGGGTCTAGGAAAGGCCGGGCTAATTACGACTATTTCGGGAGCTCGGATATTGGTAATATTTTATAGGCCAAGTTAATTACGACTATCGTTGGATGTTATTGTGAACTACTTACGATGATGGTTGGAGCTCGTATCCTACCGAGTTATTTACCTAAATAGTTGGAACTCGGAACCTTGACAGGCCAAATCAGTTGAAACTTGCCTTATCTGGCAACGTTTATATTCTACCTTATTCGGCAATAAGAGCCTGATCAGCTCATTTACTTGATGGTTGGAGCTCCGGAGATTAAGTCTCAAAGTTAGTTGATGATATTGAAGTGTCATGGTTTTTAAAACGGTTACGACTGTCGGATATGAAACCCTCTGATAAATATATTGTTTATCCTAGTATATTCATGTTAAATGTTATTAAATGTCATTTGTGAGTCGTACATGTGGTTATCGTTTTAAAATCCATATATTGGAACTCACCCTTACAATATATCAGGTTTTATTTGTTATTGCTGCTGTACCTTGGTATTGCAAGTAGATGGTGCAGAGGAAGTTTTAACTTCAATCGGGGATACGAATCCCGATCTTTGCAGAGGTTGGTAATAGTGGTGAGAACTACAGAGTTCTTCCGGTCAGTGTTTTGTAGAGCGACCAGCTTAGGATTTCCTTTGAATAGTACATTTTGAGAAAGTCTGTATAGGTGTTTTAAAACCTTTATATAGTTTGACGTTTTGTGGTGAGTAATATTCTTTTTACTATTGTGATGTGCACGTTATGTTTGTAGTATTTAGAAAAAAAAAATTTATACCCAGATTTTCCGACATCAAAATAGATCAATTTCCGAAAGTAACCAGCAAAATTCTTTTTAATTTATTTCCGCATGTATTTATATAGTAATGCCTAAGGGGGGTGTTACACCATAGGTCTGGTTTCCGGTCCAACCGGTCGGTCCGGTTCGGTTTTAATAACCCTGGTTGTGACCAGGCAACTGGTGAACGACAATAACAGGAACATCACTTGTTTAAGTAGCAATTCAAAACTCCAAAATTGAAGGAAGCCATTCATGAAGTTCTCAAAGTCTGAAGAAAGTCATTAGTGTGATCTGGGAAGAAAATAAAAGGAAAAAAAAAAGAGAAAAATAATTTTGTATTGAGTTTTAATAGATATTGTTATAGAGATAATTAAAAACCAGCACCTTAATATTTGTCAACAGAGGAGCTTTGATACCTTCAACCTGGATCCTCAAACCAACTTGGTGAAAACTTTAATTTAAAATTTCATGCAATTAGCCAATCCCAGGAAATTTTAAAGATTATGACCCAACAACTAAATACATAAATAAAATTCTAAAAGTAGGTCAGATGCATGATTTTACATCGATGTGACCTTCAATCAGTGTTTTAAATACCAATCCAATTGGTTGGACTGTCGAGCAGACACCCCTCCAATCTAGGTCGAACCATAAAATATAAAAGCAATCTAATCAATAAAAAATGTCCAAAATCGAATAAACAGATCTAAATTGGAACCATTCCAACCGACCGATTCATTTAAAAAAAAACTAAACGAAGTATTTTTTTTTTCAAAGAAAAAAAAAAAAAGCAGGTTTTTACATTTTTGGCAAGTCTCACGCTCTTAGCTCTCCAAAATTAGAACATTTTCAACCCAAAAACCATTATCATCAGGAGAACTCCCTCATTCTGTGCATTGTGCGCTATCATTTACGTTATTGCATTGTGTGCTTATCTCAATGCAGCCAACGCCATGCATGTATGTCTTAAATGGTTAATACTTAATACATTTATGGTTTGTTCGGTGGTCAGGATAAAAGACGAGATATGATAGTATCATATCCTATCTGAAACTATTATTTGATGAGCCAGTAGGATAGGATAAACCAATCCTATCACATATCATATTCTGTCCATCTAGTTACAATTCTAACCTGAAGGGAGGGCTGGGTTAGAATCCAACATGATAGGATAAGGTAATTTAAAGTATAATAAAATATAAAAATATTTTATATATAAAATAATTAATGTATAATAAAATATAACATGGTTACAAAAAAAAGTATAATAAAATATAAGATATTTTAAATAATAAAAGTATTAAAAATTAATTTTAAAATTTAGTTTTATTTTATCACAAGGCTAATTTTGTTATTTTATTTTATTTTAAAAAACTGAAAAATATAAATAAAAAAAAAGTATTCTAATAATTTAACTATTTGTAAAGTAAAAACTAAAAATGAATATTTAAAATTATAAAAAATTAATTTAAGTTAAAAAATTTTTACAAATTTAAAATATTGTATGTAATTTTATCACAAGAGTAATTTTGTCTTTTTATATAATTTTAAAAAATTAAAATTATAAAAAGAAACTGAAATATTATAAAATATAAAAACATTTAGAATAAAATCGAAAATTTTAAAATTCACACTAAAATTATAATGCTATCCAGTTAGTTATCCGGTGAACACCAAATAACGGATAGGATAATAGCTTATCATGCTCATATCATATCCTACTCCTATCCTGCTCTCTTATCCTATCCGCCCCTATCCTATCCTGACCACCAAACGAGCCCTTAATGGTAGCAATTTTTTTAGTCTTACTATTCAATTTGATAGCTGAACCTATTCGTTGTCCACAGTGAAAGGAATATGAATATTATTAGAGAAAAGAGAGTAAATATCAAAAAAGAAAATGATTGAATGGAATCTGTCCTGGAATAAGCATTCCAAAGCCAGTAGCAGCTGAATCAATGCATTCAACAAGGCCCATAAGTACCCATGAGTTAAAACCCACAAGAGGCTAGGGAAAGAAATTGCCTTTGGTGATGAGTTTGGTCTTTTAGGAAAGCACTTGGGATGTATCACTGACCACAAGAACAATCATAACAAATCTTTGAAGTCTGGGAGGAAAAAAACAGAGAACTTATCTGATGCAGATCAACTGATCAAGTAAACACAACATGCCACAAAAACTAATAAACACACAACATTTCAATCAAACATATCTTTATCTTGATTTCTTCCTACATTCAATATTTCAATTAGCCCAATATTTCAACACAATGTAGACACGAAAAAATGGACTTCATCAAATTGACACTCGATGGTTTTTCAGCCCATGAAACACATTTACTGCTCTAATTAGTAATTACTCAACTGAACTGCAAAAAATCAGCTAATCTCCAGCATAAAAATATCTGTGGTATGCATGCTTATCAACCCTTCTACTTCTAAATTCATGTTCGAAAACTAAAAATTAATAGAAAAATCAAAACAGATTGGCAAATTGGTTGGTTAAAGCTTTTCCCTTTGCCTCTATAAATCAGTGTAAAAACTGTAAAGCATTACACCTATATTTGCATAGTTTTTGGTCAGGCATCATTTCTTACTAGAGATTGCACAGAATAAACTTATATAAACTTATAAAAAACATTTACTATGATTTGATACATCAAAAACAAGACATGCCTACCAGGAAGGCTCAATTGAAAAACTGAGTGGTTCCTGCATTGGTCATTCATGGATATTAATGATATGTATGTGTCCGAATTACTCAGTTAAAAGCTGATTGCTAAATTAAAAAACTTGATCTGCATCATTAGTACATTTATATGATTGATTTTGCCCAAAAACTACAATAGCGAATCTGTCGTAAAAAATCCCACAACAAACAATCTAAAATTTTCTGTGATGTGATATCCAACCTAAACCTGAGTCCAAATCCAATGCAATACAGAAACAAAACAAAAGCCAAAATTGGACCTCGCAAACAAAAAGTGAAAGTAAAATCCATAGCATTGGATTTTATCTAGAATCAATTCCTTCCAAGTTTCATCGAATCAATTCCTTGTGGTGGGTTGGAGCATCAAATCTAACATGTATTATTTATTTTCTGTTATATTGATCAAATATATGCTTAATATATGGGGAAAAACTGTTACGAAGTAGGAACTATGGTTCATTGAATTTATCTAGAATTCAATGATATTTTTTCATGTAACGATCAATCTTTTGTTATAACTTACATAAATACAAGTTGAAGTAATCCGTCAATTTTTTTTTTACATTTGTGTTATTTAAACACAAAAATGGGATAACAATGAGTCATGTATATTTGAATTTGAACACCTAAAAATAGTTGTCAATGGTGTTTAAAATCATTGTTAATAACGTACAGTGGATGGTTAATAAGTTGTGACACCTTGTTATATCCATTGAGTCATTGACAATCCACTCAACGTAATTAGCCATATATTTGAATTGTGTCAACCAACCAAATTATTGTCCCATTTATTTTGTCAAAAATCATTTTTTTTAAGGGACTATCATCAACAATGGGCTTAGAGGCCTCTAGGACCCGAATTTCCTACTATCACATAATTCACACAATCAACCAATCTATCATCATTGAATTAGCTTCTCTCACATTTTTAACCCTCCATTTATTTTGTAAAAAAAAAAAAATACAAGTAGAGAGAGATAGATATGGACAAAAGCAGAGAATCTGCATCCAGCCCCCTAGGATGGCTTGGAAAAAGTGGAGGAGGTGGGAAATGAGCGGCCAAACCCTGATTCATTGTCCAAAAGAGGAATGTTGTGGAAACACTCCATTAGGCACACCTACTTATATGAATATGAAGTCACGTCATCCCATTCTTTTAGTCATTTACCTGATAACCGACACTATAAGTTAAGAGAACTTAACTTTTATTTTATTTTATTATTGATTAAAATAATAATGTGGTCTCTATACGTGACTCGAATTCTTCATTTAGTCCCTATACATAAAAAAAATCAAATAAGTCCCTATTTGTGTAAACGTTAGCAAATTCATTCCTGCCGTCAGTAAATTGGTCCTTATACATGACAAGAATTTTGTTTTGGTCCCTAAACTTGGAAAAAGTTTAAATCGAGTAACATTATTAATTATTTTATTTCTAATACAAACTTACTTTTGTATTCCTTAACTAGTGCCCTACAAGAAGTGATTATGATCAACATTCTAGCAACATCAAGGATACGTCAACTCGCATAATATTCTATAATTAATATATGAATATTTGGAAAAGAATCTACCCTTTTGATATATTTTAACACTTTTTAATCTTTCATTGATTTCTTTTGTTAGAACTTCTTTTAATACCTTCGATTCTAAAAATAAATCAAGACGATTAATATCTAAATACTTATAAAAACTTACAAACTTTTCAAGATTAATAATACAATATTTTTGGAATTCAAATAAAAACCAAAAATGGTTTTATATTTTGAAAATCATCCAAGTTGACTCTCAATAAAAGAAATAGATTGATATAATATATAAAAAAATAATCAATACGAAAAGAATCTTTTGTTGGGTCCAGGCTCCTTGGCAGACGATAGAGACAAAATTATTATCGATTGCAGATATCGGGACCCATTTTTTCCCAGGTTCAGGGACTAATTCAAAAATTTGTGCCACGTATAAGGACCAATTTGCTGACGGCAAAGACGAATTTGCTAATGTTTACACATGTAAGGACCAAATTTGCTAAGGTTTACACATGCAGGGATTCATTTCCAAATTTTTTTATATATAGAGACTAAATTATATGGTTTCTTGTTTTTGTATTTTTTTCTAGCATGTGATTATATGAATTTGAAGTCTGGATTGGCTAAAAAAGAAGCAATGAATACCTTTGAAGTTCTCAATGATGAAGTGATGGATGCATCAACAATAATAATATAAAATGATGTTTTTCCTTATGTGGAGAGCTCGAATGGAGTTAATTCATTTTAGATGTTTAATTAGTAGTTGCATTTTGAGTTATCATCTAACTATGTCTCATTCTTTTCATTTTTGCAGGAAAAGCAATAATGCTTGTAGCAGAGCTCTGTCCGGAAGTGGGTTTTTTTTTTCTTTTATTATTTTATTTTATTTTTTATAAATATAAACCTTATTGGATATTACTATTTTTTTTACTTCAGATTTAGAGTGTGTTTGGGAAAGATTATTTTCCCACATTTCAGCTGTTTTTTAGCTTAAAAGCTGTTTCATAGATAATCTATCATGTTTGGCATTTTGCTTAAATTTATAAAAAAGCTTTTTTAGGGGAAAAAAGCTGTTTTATGCTATCTAGTTTTTTGTAGCTTAAGATTGTTGTAATTTGATTATTTTTCATTCTCAAAACTCCCTTCCATGTTTACCCCTACAAAACTAACTTCTAAAGAAATATTATTAAATTATACAAATAATTTCATACCCTTTTTCGTAATTCACTATGTAAAAGTGATTATTTTTGCACCACCCAAACGAAATAGATTATCTTAAAATCACTTTTCAGCAAACATACCCAAACAAAAACAGATTATGATTATAATCGATTATCACAATAATCGATTATTTGAAAACAGATTATCAGCATAATTTTTTTTTTTCCAGCTTTCCCAAACGCACTCTTAGTGCGAGTTTAGCTACTTAAAATTTTACCATTTTTATAACTTGACCAGATTTAGATGGGCTAAAGTTTGCAATATAGCTACTTACATTTGACCATTTTTAATTTAGTTTCTGGATTGATTCATATGACTTGAGAAATTGAAATATTTGCACTGGATATCTTGTAAAGAAAGGATGCTCTGTTTGTTGGCTAGCTACCATTTAGAGTGTGTTTGGGAAAGCTGGAAAAAAAAGATTATGCTGATAATCAATTTTTGTATAATCGATTATTGTGATAATCGATTATAATCAGAATCTGTTTTTGTTTGGGTCTGTTTGCTGAAAAGTGGTTTTAAGATAATCTATTTCGTTTGGGTGATGCAAAAAAAATCACTTTTATATAATAAATTACCAAAAAGGGTATGAAGTTATTTGTATAATTTAATAATATTTATTTATAAGTTAGTTTTGTAGGGGTAAACAGGGAAGAGGGTTTTGAGAATGAAAAATAATCAAATCACAACAATCTTAAGCTAGAAAAAACTAGATGGCATAAAACAGCTTTTTTTCCTAAAAAAAGCTTTTTTATAAATTTAAGCAAAATGCCAAACATGATAGATTATCTATGAAACAGCTTTTAAGCTAAAAAACAGCTGAAATGTGGGATTATAATTTTTCCCAAACACACTCTTATTTTGTTTGGATGTGATTGAGTTACAATGTACATAATACAACATACATGAGGGAGCATTATCTAAGGTTTTATGCCCCCGTACAAAGTCAGCATTTGGTTCATAAGTTACTTGGGTTTAAAATGCATTTCTACTTCATTATCTTGTGCTCAAGCACCATGGGTTAATTCACTAGCGCTAGTGACTATAAGCAATTCGATTTGGCCAGCAATTCAATTCAATATTTGCCAAGCCGTAGTAAGTCACTTGGTCATGTAGTGACTTATGTATCTGGTAGATGAGGCCTATTGTATAAATTGATCTTAAGGGTACCGACTACTCAAGAATTTTACATTTCATTTCTTTTCTGTTGTAATTGAAAATTGGATAAATAATTCAGAAAATCTAAATAAAAAGAAGAAAAGTAATTTTTACCCCTTGGACTTAGTTCAATAAATTCAAACTGATATGCTATATCTCTAGGATTCTGCAGCCTAATTCCAAACTTTGTACTCTGAATAGATTTGCTTGCCAACATGTTCTTTTATTCTCTGCCATTATAATGCTTTCTACACATGAATAGCTTACTTAAAAACAGGAAAAAAATTAATCCTGAAGATACTACCATCGATCCTTTTTTATCTTCTTCTAACTCCGGGCGAGAAGCTAATATGCATTTCCATTTATATGCATCTCTATTTCCTTTCCTATGAAATTCATTCATTCTTATTCCCAGCAGCAAAACAATTGCAATTGGGTATTTTTTTCAATTAAGTAAAAGGTTAAAGTATGATTTAAAATTTGATGCAAGTAGCCAATCCCAGAAAATCTTAAAGATTATACATTAAAACTGAAAACATAAAGAACAAATCAATATGTCATAACAACTTAGAGAATATCAGTTAATACTCGTAACCCAATAATAATAACAAACAGGTGCAGATGACGTGATTGTGGGAGGGGGGCAACTATGCAATGAATTTAACAAACTTCAAGAGGAACAACTCAGGAAAAAAAAAAAAAGACATGGTGTGAAGCAGCAAGCAATATTATCAACCAGAACTTTAAATAGAAGAAAAAGCATTAACTAGTACTTCAACAAGCATCAAGAAACATTAACATGGATGAATTACAGTTTTCCACAAGTATGTATTCAGCAGCTAACAATTTGATAACTAATAGATGCTAAATTGCTAATCCTCCCTCTTATCTTGAAAATCCAATTTTTTTCCTCCCCTGTATAGCTTTAACAGCTGAACAGTTTCTTCCTTGAATTTTTTTACATACCTTTCTAGAAACAACTTTTCAGACAGGACAAAAGGTGACATTAAGCTGGCATTCTTCTTTATCAAACCTTTTGTGAGTAGATACTGGAGAACGAAAGCCCTTGGAATGATCCTTTTCTCCAAACTGTATCCTACAAACCTTGGATAAATGACAAGGTCCAAAGAATTCCAACCTAGCTGATTAACCCAAAAGCTCATCATCGCATTAATTTTATCCTTAGATTTCAACATACAATCCGGTTGCCTCCTGAATGCAGCAGCAATTGCTTCTTCAGACCATCCCCAGCTCTTAAAGGCTTCAACTTTTGCATTCCATTTGGGTTTGGAGACAGTCACTTTGGCTAGCAATGCTATAACAAAACTTAATTTTGAAGGATCAAACCCTAACTCCTTTACTTCATCCACAGCCTCCCTCAAGCCCTGAGCATTGAATACAGAAGCTCTTGTCTGAATCAAATAGGCAATGTTTGAGTCTCTCACTCCTTCATCACGCAACAATTTCAAATTTTGATTCACAAGATTCTTCATTCCTAATAAATTAGGCCAACTCATTAAACGATCAAAGGCTTTCTTATCAGATTGAAAGAATCCTCTGACCAATTCATACACAGGGATTATGTTATTCTCTAGGCTTGCACGTAGGAATCGAGGGCACTTATTCACTGCCAGCACAATGTCAGAGCTGGAAGCACCTTTGGAGGCTAAAAATTCAAACTTTGGCAAAACATATTTGTGGGCATCACATAAAAGCAACTGTGGCAATCTTCTAAGGATACTACTAACCTGGGAATCTGAAAAGCCATGGCTTCTGAAGAAGGCGACAACTGTATCTGGCTTCTTCTGTGAGGTCTCCAAACGATATCGTTTGGAAGCTTTTAAAGCAAATTCTGGCGTGAACCCAAGAGTGTTGATGAGGTAGGAGACAGTAAAAGAGTGTGAATGGGAAGTGGTTGTGCAGAATTTTAGAGAAAAGGGAAATGAGTACAATTTAGGGTTTGGTAGTGGAGATGTAGCTTGGAATGAGAGAGAGATGAGGTGGAGAAGGGGTGGGCAACGGTGAGATCTGAATCTGAACATCATTCATAGCTCCAAAACCCACTTCGTTCCATCAAATCAAAGGAAAGGAAAGCATCACATGATTTTCTTCTCCCCATCCAACTGGGCCACCAAGCGTACACGATTTGTTTATTTGACAAAAAATTGCTTTTTTTTTTTTTTCAAGTGAAAAATCTTTTTCAATGAGTTTGAGTTTGAGTTTTTTTTTCCGGCTTAATTACATTTTTGGTCCCCAATTATCATGATTGTACAAATTTAGTTCCTCATGTTTCAATTGCGACAATTAGTTTCCCCAGGTATCGTGATTGTGCAATTTTAGTCACTCAGATTTCAATTGCACCAATTAGAACCCTCAAGCATCATGATTGTGCAATTTTGGTCCCACATATATATCATAATTATGCAATTGTAAATGTTAGCAGCCAATGTGGCACACGTGGAACTGATTTGACACTTAGTGGAGTCAACTTGACAACTTACATGACATTCCTATGTGGCATTATTGACACTTCACACACTTTAATTGACACATAAGAATGTCATGTAAGCTACTAAGTTGACCTCACCTAGTGTCAAATCAGTGTGCCACGTAGGCTACCAACATTTAAAAATTCACAATTGTGTTATCTGGGGGACCAAAATTGCACAATCATAATACCCGGGGGACCCAATTGGCCCAATTGAAATCTGGGGGATTAAAATTGCACAATTGGGATACCTGGGGGACCCAATTGTCACAATTAAAACCCGAGGAACCAAAATCGCACAATCATGATACTTAGGGGACCAAAAGTATAATTAAGCCTTATTTTTTTTAAGCTTTTCATAAAATTAATTTTTTTATTTAAAAAAAATAATTAAGGTTAAAATAAAATGTTACTTTCATAGAAGCAAGCTTCACCATCAGTTTGATTCTCATAAAGACTATGAGTCTCCTGTCTCCATCTTCCTTATCTTCCAATTCCATGTCATGTACGTTATTCAATTGCATGCATTGTATTCCTGTCCATTTATTTTGTTTTTAATCTATTCAAGTTTGGGAATATGGCTTATTCTGTTTGTTGATGATATCAGAAGTTAATTTATTAAACTGCAATTCATTTATGGAAATGTTACAAAAGGAGGATGACTCAGTTACATGGCATGGTTGAATGGTGGACAAATGTACAAGCTGATGTGTATTTGATGAATATATCAAGTAGTTTGCAATCTGATTATTGGTAGTTTTAAAAGTTAGACATATTTAGATTTAGTTAATAGGACAACTGTTGTGGCTTAAAACTTTGAGTGCCCTATAAATCCTTGCTAATTCTGTTGTTCTGCTAGGTTTTAAAACTTCCACTTGAAAACCTCATTTCTTCTGCCATCTTCACCATATTCTTATTAGTTATAGCTCTTGATCCACTTCTTAAGAGAATAACCAATTTAGGCTTCTTTCATGGATTTTCTTGCACCTATTGCAAACTACTTGATATTGTTTCTTTAGAGAATAACTCATGATCATAGCAGGTTTCTTTTTCATATTGCTTCTACAAGTTCGGACTAAATGGTGCAATGACTAGCTAAAATAAGTTGTAGCACTCTTGATGTCAACTAAATGAGAGTTTAAACTATTTAGTCATAGGGCTTTGAAGAAAAAGTTGTCTCCGTAGTTTATTATTATTAGAAGGATCGGTTGTTAAATCCATTGGTGTAATTATTATGCACAAGGTGGAAGTTTTTCCTTTTTGGATTGGTGCACCAACCCTATCAATTGTTTCACATTGACAGTGCATCAAAATTAAACTCAAATTTTATATAATTAATTAATTTTAAATTTTGAGTAAATCATTTTAGTTAGTAACTAATGGCTCCCCCAATACTTTTAGCAAACCTTTTAACCCTAACAAAATGTTTAACATAAGCATACTTCAGTATGCATATCCAAGTATGGATTTCTTCATATAAGACGTGAAAATTCTGCTACACATAGTTCCCAATCCCCAAACCAGATCTTTCATGTATAGAGCATTTCTCTTATAATAAACTTCTAAACTCTACTCTTTTAAAGAATTACGTATATTTTTAAATAGATGGATACCACTAAATGTATATACACACTAAAGGTAAGTCATTTTGAATAAATTCACTTCCTGAACATACTCAAAAATTGGTGGAATGACTATTGCAAGAGTTGTCCAATAAGCTAGAAGATTGTTCTGGCATGCCAAATGTAGAATAAGAGATCAATTGTTTCAACCAAATAAAAAAATCTAATTTAGGCACAACCGCAAATGTAAGGGCACCAATAGCCACCCAAATATATATTTATTAGGAGCTTGATAGCCATGGAACTATATTAACAAACAAAATGGCCATTCAAGCATCAGAGAATGGATATGAACTATTCCATGCCTCATCTTCTAGCTGCTGCCATGGTCATTCTCCTCTTAAAATGCAGAAGGTCCATGGGGAAATTAAGCACTGTCCCTTTCTCACTCCAGCTTTCTCTATACTAACGAAAATATAGAAAAAGAAAATTAGAATTTTTGCAGGCTTGATACATTGCAATGGTAAAGCAATAATCTTCCTGAGTTAGGAAGAACAGCAAAGTTATACCTCCTAGAAAGAGGCACTCCACAAGTAATTCTCACCATCTCATTGGCATACTTGTGAAGAAACATTCCTGAGACAAAATATACACACACACACATGGTGAGAGCAAAATGTTAGCACCCTTTAGTCCATTAATTTGGTCTCATTTATAATTGAACTCTTCCTCTCCCCCTCATTTAGCTGTTGAATATATGCTTTCAAACACTCACTACCTTCTAAACAAAAGTATAAATCGTGGGTGTGATATGGGCTTTAAACCAGTTAGTTTAATGAAAGACAAATTTCAAATATACTACCAACATGTGCTTATAATACATGCATCACTGCATGGCACAGTGCACACTGAACGTAACTAAAAACTTCCAAGATTCTTCCCCTTAATATGGGGTGGTACCCACACGACAACACCCCACACAAAAAAAGGTTTGTACCACCAATACAGTGGACCAAATGAAACCAAAAATAAGGAACTTGTAGAACAGAAAAAAATAACTTCATGCAATCTTAATTGTGGTATAATTACCTAAATCCCATTAGTAATTCTGCTTCAAACTGGTTGGGAGTTAACATCGAAGCTACTGGAACAACCTGCCAAAAATGTGTGTTACTCAGATGCTGCCACAAGGAATGTACTTTTAAAATTAAGAATGGGACACATGAAAGGGAAGTATGCTTGAATCATATCATAAAAATAGGAACGCCTAACTATGCATTAAAATCTTTTTTTTGTTGTTATAAAAACTGTATATTAAAATGTATTTTTCAATTCAATTATTGGTGACTTAAACTTGAGGTATAGATTATAGAATGGTTCAGCCATGGAAGTTTATATTCTTTAAACTTGTTGCATTGTATATTTTATTTGCACATGCACACCTGCAGAAACATCTTTGTGGAATATTCTTACCCTCTCACAATAGACTGATACCAGCTCTTGGGGAACATAAAGCCTTCCTTCATCACCCATCACTGGATCACATACTGACAAGGAAATACAATTTTTTTTTTCAATAATGCAGATATAAAAAATAAAATAAAAAGAGAGAGAAGTAATATTCTCATGCTTTAACTGTCAAAGCTGAATGAAAATCACAACAAAAAAGTTTAGGCCCTTAGGGGCACGGATTGTAGTCAAAATTTATTGACAAAAAAGCATAGTCCCTACTAGCTACAACAATATGTCAATATGTAAAAGCTCCTTTTCAATTTCTCCCTATGTGTCTATAGAAATACAATCTCTTTCTCCCTATTAGGCCATACTTTGATCTTTACAACAATGTTGTGTTTTTATTATCTGTTAGCCATTTGTAGTAAGTTTAAGCTCAAATCTAACGATATTGGCATATTTCCATACATATGATCTTACTGTTACATTACAAAACGAATGTAACAAACAATGAAGTGACGTGGATAGATGATAGGAGTCTTTATTTAACTGCAATCAAGTAAAAATAAGGAATAAAATAGGAGTCTTTATTTTTCTTCCTGTCCATGTTCTAAAAGTTTTGAAAAATATCTCATAGGGCATTCAAGGAAAGCAGGAAAACATCCTCTATGTAGCAGAAAATGCAGCTGATCCTAATTCTACATTGGATGTTTTTATGGGCTTGTCAACCCTCCCTTCACTTGCCTAGAAGTTAATGCATCATAGTTTATACCCTCAGACCCCATTTCCAGCCATGGAGCAAGGACCACATGGTCTACATCTCAACATCGCATGATTAGCATAACTGATGTGATCATATCTTCCCTTTCACATAGTTGTACAATAGCATTGATTGAGTAGCTAAGCTTCTCTCATTTCTATAGTCACTTTAATGCCCAATCATTGTTGATGTAATAAGAAGGTTTGGGTTTGTAATGGAAATGGAGGAACCTAAAAAAAAGCTAGATTTCAACAGCATCTTCCACAGATAGAATAGGTTGTTCAAGATTTTCAATGTCGTAATCAACAATAGCAGGCATTCAACCAATATCAGCAAGTTCCCGAGTATATGAGACTTGAAGAAGTTAATCAGTGACTAAAATGGAAGTATTTCATGTATCAATCTAAACAAAAAATGAAACAGAAGTTCATACATTGTTGGATCAAAATTCCGGGTGATGTTATATTGTCTGCCTGATTCTCAAAAGTGCATTGAATTTAAACTCACAGCCAAAGCATCTTTAGACCCTGAAACTCAAAACTAACTCTAAGGACGTGTTCACTCTAAAACATGAAGAAATCATTATACGCTTGTTATTGAAGTATAAAAAACTAACATCAATACCTGTTCTCTTCCACACTCAAATATTTGCTTATGTATTTATTCAAGTCAAAAATATTTTTAATCTCAAATTTATAGAAATGAAATTACCTTCAAATAAGGTTATACCTTTTTCAAAATGCTTCCTGGTGTGAAAAGTTGTCTGGAACTGGATAAGGTAATACCTTGAAAGAGAAATAGTCAACAGCGAAATCTGGTAATACCTTGAAATAAGTTACCATGAAATTACCTTGAAATACGGTAATACCTTGAAATAGATTTCGGTCAACGGCAAAATCTGGAACTGGAAAGCAAAGTGCTCCCAGTGTGAAAAATTGTCTTGGATCTGTCAAAAAACACTCCTCCGTTGCTGAAGTTGATAAAATCACTCTAAAGTAATTGAAGCATTCTACCAAATCTACGGTGAGTTTTTCAAAACTATAGACTTTATAATAGATCAACAACTGATTGTACATTCCGTGCAACTAATTGAACGTCTTTCGAAGCATTCTGAGGAATTAAGAACTGATTATACATTCAGTGTAACTAATTGCGTGTTTTTGAAAGCATTCTAAGGATTTTGACTCTCTGAAATGGATCATTGAATTCTAAAGCAGTCTTTGAAAACACCTTTGCTATATCTCTTAATGTTGGACCAGTGCTCATTGGGGTATAAGCTCATTGACAGTAAAAACCTTTGCACACAGAGATAGCTAACTATACTGGATGGAGTGTAATTTACTCAACAATTTTTTGTAATATCATTCATTCTATTTGATAAATTAAATCTAACAACCCAAACAAAAATACATAATGAGTCTCTTACTAAGAATACATCGTAGGGATGAACAACGCGGTTAAGAACTTTAGAGTGGAAGGAGTTAGGACCTGGTTATTTCCAATCTTATACATGTAACATAAAATCTTCTTTTAAAAGTAAATATTGTTTCAAAGGAACTTACAACTGAAGCAGGAAACAATAGACTAAGATAAAAACGGGAGAAGAAATGGTATTATTTAGAACATTTTCTATTAGCATTGCAAGTAAAACCGCAATGACTTTCCAATGTACATAAACCATGGCAAACATTGCTTAACAATGACTCTATCCTTAAACAATCTAAACTTATCTATCATTTCATCTAAAAAATTAGAAGGAAAAAAGGGCTGCAATTAATTCAACCATTAATACCCGAGATACACATCAAAGGTAAAGGGATCGACTTAGAAGCAACCTCTACCCCCACCCCAAAAAAAAGAGAAAAAAGAAGTAAGGTGTAAAAATGGGTAACAAAGAGTTCTAAAGGCCACAATGAAAAGTGAATTTTTTTTTAGAAAAGTTCAAAATCTAAAAAACATAACTCTTTTGCAAACAAAACAGAACCCCACCAAATCACCAATAAATTCAAAACTACAATGCTAGAGAAAGAGAACTTATCTAGCAATGCACGATCCAGGTAACCCTAGAAGAAGAAAATCATATGATATGAAAAGCAACCAAAAAAAAAAATTTGCTAAAAAGAAAACACCCTAAGCCACATATTTCACAACATTTTCACTTGAACAATACTGTTATTTAAATCAGTTCAAGTAAAGTAATAATCTTAAATTACACATTTTAATTCACAAGTTACCACTATCACCAGGTTACTATTAAAATTTACATTTTCCTTTCAACTAAGAGGAGTTTCTACCTTGAAACACTTTAACAACACATGGTGAAATATTATCATTGGCAAGCAACAAAGCAACAGAAATGAGCTGTGTGCTGTACTGTATATGAAAGCTTTTATATCAAAATAGTCAAATTAGACACAAATTAGCAAAGAAAACATGTCACTTTAAATAGTTGAAATCCTTGCTGAGACAAGAATAGAACTAGTACTTCGATTGGCATCAAGAAACATACCATGGATGAATTACAGTTTTGCCCAAAAACATGTACTCACTAGCTAACAAATTGACAACTAACAGATGCTAATCCTCCCTATTATCTTGAACATTCAATTATTTCTCTCGCTGGTATAGCTTTAACAGCTGAACAGTTTCCTCCTTGAAATTTTTCACATACTTTTCCAGAAACAATTTTTCAGACAAGATAAAAGGTGTCATTAAGCCGGCATTCTTCTTTATCAAACCTTTTGCGAGTAGATACTGGAGAACAAAAGCCCTCGGAATGATCCTTTTCTCCAAACTATATCTAAAAAACCCTGGATAAGTGACCAGGTTCAAAGAATTCCAACCTAGATGATTGACCCAAAAGCTCATCAACACATTAATTTTGTCCTTAGCTGTCAACATACAGCGCGGATCCCTCCTGAATGCAGCAGTGATTGCTTCTTCAGACCACCCCCAGCTCTTAAAGGCTTCAACTTTTGCATTCCATTTGGGTTTGGACACACCCACTTTGGCTACCAATGCTACAACAAAACTTTGTTTCAAAGGATCAAACCCCAATTCCTTGACTTCATCCACAGCCTTCCTCAAGTCCTGAGCAGTGAATACAGAAGCTCTTATCTGAATCAAATAGGCAATGTTTGAGTCCCTCACTCCTTCATCATGCAACAATTTCAAATTTTGATTCACATGCGTCTTCAATCCTAATGTATTGGACCAAGTAAGTAAAGTAACAAGGGTTTTCTTATCAGATTCAAAGAATCTTCTCACCAATTCGTACACAGGGATTATGTTATTCTTGAGGCTTGAACTTAGGAATCGAGGGCTCTTAGTCACTGCCAGCACAATGTCAGAGGTGGAAGCACCTTTGGAGGCTAAAAATTCAAACTTTGGCAAAATAGATTTGTAGGGATCGCATAAAAGCAACTGTGGTAACCTTCTAAGAATGCTACTAACCTGGGAATCCGAAAAGCCATGGCTTCTGAAGAAGGCGACAACTGTATCCGGCTTCTTCTGTGAGGTCTCTAAACGATATCGTTTGGAAGCTTTTACAGCATTTTCTGTCGTGAACCCATGAGTGTTGATGAGGTAGGGGAGAGTAAAAGAGTGTGAATGTGAAGTGGCTGTGCAGAAATTGAGAGAAAATGGAAATGGATAAAATTTAGGGTTTGGTAATGGAGATGTTGATGTGGATTGGAATGTGAGAGAGACGAGACGGAGAAGGGGTTTGTAACGGTGAGACGTGAACATCATCATGGCCAAAACCCTCTTCCTTCCATCAAATCAAAGGAAAGCGTCCCCTTCTTCTTCCCGTGTTCTCCTTCTCCTCTCCCAATTGCACTAGCACTAGCACTAGCACTAGCCAGCGTTTGTGTATTGATTTTTTTATTTTATTTTATTTTTTTTGACCTTTTCTCTCTTCCTTTTCCCCCTTCCCCTTCACTTCTTGATGCAACTTTATGTTACACGTTTTTAATCTAACCACTAATAGCAAGTTTCTGTGTATTTACTGGTATCTTTAAATTTAAAAAGAAATATAAAAATATTATAAGAAAAATAGTTCGGGAAAAATATTTAAACTCATGGTTGTAATGTACATAATTAATTTGAGGAGAATCTAAAATTTAAATTTAAGAATTGATGTCAAAAAATTTAAAATTTAAGACTAAAGGCTTAAATTGATCCGTGAAAATATCAGGGGACCTAATTTTGGTCCCTACAAAAATAAAGAGTCTTACTAATGAGTATCCTTAGGACACTAGTTAAGTAACCCAAAAATATCAATATTTTATTGAAAAATCAAGTGTTTATATTCTCAAAGTATTAAATACAGCACTTTCAATGAGATTTTTCTTTTTTTTCTTCCTTAACCAGTGTCCTAAGGACATTCGTTAGTATTTTCCTTTAATTATAATGTTCTGTTAGTGTAAAACATTTTTACATTAACAACAAATCATAAATTGACACATTACCTGAAAAAGGCACACATTAGGTAACGAGATTGATTGACTGCGTAAAAAAATTTTAATTTAGATTGAATCAAAATTAAGCTCAATAGGTAGATTCTACAAGGATTTGGTAGCAAGTGGCAATAATATTTAATTTGTAGATTGAAAATACATAGATTTAATGTTTATGCACTGATAATATAATTTTTTTTTACACAATCATCCAATCATATCCAACCACATAGATATTTGTGGAGATGTTTTATGAACTAATATAACAAAACGGCATAATAGTGAAATATGATTGGATGTCCGTGTAAAACTTTTTTACATTGTCAATATATATTTATTAAACTCAAAATACATTTAAAAAAAAAATAAAAATATCTTTTGACATATTGACGCCACTTGACTCAATGAAGAGGAGGAGAATACAAAAAATGACTCATTCAAAAATAAATAATCTAATTTATTGTATAAGGATTGACGTTTACATTATTTTATTTTACGCATTATGCTTAAAAACGTAGACTGATTAATACATACTATATTAAATATTAATTTTTAAATTAGTTCATAATTTTAATGTTTTCAAAATCAGTCTCCTAAAATGAAAGGTGTAAAAGACCCAAAATTGACTTTTAATGCAGTTACTTTAAAAGTCAATTTTTTTTAATAAATTGGTAGTATAATTTTTTATACAAAAGGTGGTAATATAAAATTGATTGAGAATGTAAAATCTCTTTTCATACACAATGTATTGTAATTAAATCCTACATTATAAACGTATAATAAAAATAATATATCATTTATGAAGGAAAAAAAACTACACTGCATAAATATCTAGGCATATATCTTATATGAAATAAACACATAATTTTAAGAATTGCTCTTACTATATATATATATATATATATATATATATATATATATATATATATATATAACAGTCTCACAAAAAATACTGTTAGCACAGTGCCTTGTCAGTTGTCACTTTCAGCAGTCCCACTATTGTTCTTGTTTCTTGTATGTTTATTGATATTACTGCAGATTTTCATTTTTAGTGATGATATTTGAATAAAAAAATAATGTTCAACATCATATAAAAATACTCCTCCATGCTTATTTATTGTTTTTTTTCTCTCATAATATATTTTATCACTCTCAAGACACTTATAAGATCTACAATATCTATACAATATGTCACAATTGTATGTCAAAATATCCTTACTCTTCATTTTTCACATGCATTGTGTGTGCTGTACTTTCTCAAGGGGAACCATATTGGAACCTCGGTTACAATTTGTCACCACCATCCTAAGCTAACTAAGATAGCCTGGCAACCTCTAGCCATGCGAAACTCTAACACCAAGGAATAAAATTACCAATTTATAAATTCTATCTTTTTAAGGAAACTGCTACCGAAAGTTCAACAAAATTTCCTTGTAATATGGACTTCCCAAAATAATACAAGTGCTTGCAAATCAACAACTAAACACGGCCAACCAACAACAAGGTCTCACACTGGCTCAAACAGTTCCGAACCTATCCACTAAAGTGATACTAGAAAGTGTAACTTAACTATTATAGAATTTATATTGCTACAATCCAAAATGACATCATAATGAAACAAGGGTAACAAATGGCAATAATCCTCCAGCAACGGGGCCTCGCCTCACCCCAAATTCTAAAGCCGAGGTCTAGAACAGGTGTCCGGTTCAACAGGAGCTTGAAACATATTAAGGAGATGATGTGAGTCACCACTCAGTGAGCAAATAATGAAGAGTATAACCAACGGGGCATGGTAATGATATAGCATATAAAAGGAAATTGCCAAACCTAGGGTTAAACCCAATTCAATGTACATAGTATACTACCAAGAAGTATACTGAGACAGACAACAAAGTTCCCCGTGCAAGGGGGTACTCTTCACACATGAAATTTAGGCTCCTGGCCTGCAATAAATCAAGGATGTCTATTTACTAAGACTTCCAGCCTGAAATAAATCAATAAAAGGGTCCCCACCTGGACATAAATCAATAACAGACTCCCTACTTGAAGTATATGATAACAAGCAGCAAACTAGCAATCCTATCAGTATTTGAATTTTGAAGTGAAGAATTTTAAGAAAGTAACCATTTTCATTGGAACAATACATCTATTTAAATCAGCTCAAGTAAAACAATAATAATGAATCACACACTTATTTTAATTCATATAAGTTAAATACATCGGTAAAGCCACATGCCACCATCACCAGGTTATTCTTAAATATACATTTTTCCATCAACCAAGAGTTTCTACCTTAACACACTTTAACAAACTTCAAGAGGAACAACCCCTCACAAAAGACACTTGGTCAGAAGAAGCAATATTATCAATTAGATACTTTGATAAAAGAAACAACGCAGTTTAAAATGCTTGAAAAATCTTTTAAACCGAACTCATTGCAGAAGCGTTGGTCATTGGTAAGCGCCAAAGAAACAGAAATGAGATGTCTACTGTACTGTATATGAAAGCTTTTATATCAAAATAGTCAAATTAGACGCAAATTAGCAAAGAAAACATGTTACTTAAAATAGTTGAAATCCTTGTCTCACACTAGTACTTCAACTGGCATCAAGAAACATACCATGGATGAATTACAGTTTTACACAAAAACATGTACTCACTACCTAACAATTTGATAACTAATTGACGCTAATCCTCTCTCTTATCTTGAAAATTCGATTTTTTCCTCCCTGGAATAGCTTTAACAGCTGAACAGTTTCCTCCTTGAAATTTTTCACATACTTTTCAAGAAACAACTTTTCGGACAAGATAAAAGGTGTAAATAAGCTGGCATTCTTCTTTATCAAACCTTTTGTGAGTAGATAGTGGACAACAAAAGCCCTTGGAATGATCCTTTTCTCCAAACTGTATCCAAAAAGCAGTGGACACATGACAAGGTCCAAAGAATTCCATTTTAGCTGATTGACCCAAAAGCTCATCATCGCATTAATTTTATCCTCAGATTTCAACATACAATACGGATGCCTCCTAAATGCAGCAGCAATTGCTTCTTCAGACCACCCCCAGCTCTTAAAGGCTTCAACTTTTGCATTCCATTTGGGTTTGGAGACACTCACTTTGGCTTCCAATGCTATAACAAAACTTAATTTTGAAGGATCAAACCCCAATTCCTTTACTTCATCCACGGCCTTCCTTAAGCTATCATCATTTAAAACAAAAGTTCTCGGGCGAATCAAATAGGCAATGTTTGATTCCCTCACTCCTTCATTACACAACAACTTCAGATTTTCCCTAAGACGTTTCTTGTTTACTAATAAACTAGGCGAACTAAGTAAAACATCAAGGGTTTTCTTATCAGATTGAAAGAAACTTCTAAGCAATCCATACATAGGGATTATGCTATTCTCTAGGCTTGCACATAGGAAACGAGGGCTCCTAGTCACTGTCAGCACAATGTCAGAGGTGGAAGCACCTTTGGAGGCTAAAAATTCAAACTTTGGCAAAATAGATTTGTGGGGATTGCATGAAAGCAACTGCGGTAACTTTTTAAGAATATTACTCACCTGGGAATCTGAAAAGCCATGGCTTCTGAAGACGGCAAAAACTGTATCCGGCTTTTGTGAGGTCTGAAAACGACATCGTTTGGAAGCTTTTAGAGCAAATTCTGGCGTGAACCCAAGATTGTTGATGAGGTAGGAGACAGTAAAAGAGTGTGAATGGGAAGGGGTTGTGCAGAATTTGAGAGAAGATGGGAATGAGTAAAATATAGGGTTTGGTAATGGAGATGTAGTTTGGAATGTGAGAGAGATGAAGTGGAGAAGGGGTTTATAACGGTGGGATCTGAATCTGAACATCATCTCATCATAGTGCGGAGGATCTGAGAGCGGAGACGGTGGAGATCGTGCGGTATTTCGCCGATAGCTACGGGGATGGTAGCCGGATCGACTACGGTCCCGGTCACGAGACGAATTTCGCAGCGTGGAGGAGGATTACCATGCGGTGGTACCAGGCTAGGCTAGACGAATTTAGGGTTTTTTCGTGAATTACCTAGAGGGAACTGATGAGGGATCACACGGTGCACAGAAGAGTGGGTTCAAATTTTTTTAACCCAAAAATATAAATAATATTTTATTTTTTAAAACTGAAAAAAATATAAATTAATAAGTAAAATATTTAATTATGATAAAAAAAGTTTTCAAATAAATAATTTTTAAATTACATTTGGAATAAAAATTTATTTAATTTTCTATTTGGCAGTGATGTGGCAACCATGTGGCAATGTTGATGTGGCTTTCGTTTGTCACATCAACGGATAACGGAATGTACATTACAGTAGGGTCCTTTACCTGGACTTTCGAAAATATTGGAATCAAAATCTATGAAATAAAACCAAAAGCCAAGCACTTTTTAAGGATGAAAATTTTATTTAAACAGTTTTATATATGTATTTTTTATTTTTATATTTTATAAATAGGATTTATTTGTATGGACAGTCTTTGTAAAGATTTTTTACACCTTTTTATGAACGAAAAAGATTTTTTTACACTTAACTAATCATAAATTGTCATATCATAAAAAAAAATTTGACATTTATCCTAATTATGTTGAGAGTCACTAATATCATGATATGTGATTGACTGACAATATAAAATTTATACTAGCAATACATACAGATTAAACTTTTATGAATATATACGGGAATGCACATTTAAAAATTACTGTGTCAGTGAATCAGGAGTCTGTGGGTCCTATTGTTCTAGGTAGAGGTCTCAGACAAGGGGATCCTCTTTCCCCTTACCTTTTTATTCTTTGCTCGAAGGGACTGACATCTCTTATTAACGAAGCTGAGAATAGAGGTGACTTACATGGGGGCAAAAATTTGTCGAGGAGCCCCTATTATTTCTCATCTCCTTTTTGGAGATGATTGCTTTTTATTTTTTAAAGCAAAGGAGAGTGAAGCCAATACTATGAAGAATATTCTTGCAACTTATGAAGCTGCTTCCGGTCAGGTAATTAAATTTCAGAAGTCAAAAATTTATTATAGTAGAAATGTTGGTTTGGAAGTGCGTGATTTAATTGTCAATCTGCTTGATGTCCAAATTTGTCTGGGTACTGGTAAATATCTAGGTCTCCCATCCATGATTGATAGGAGTAAGAAAGCTCTGTTCAATTTCATCAAAGACCGGGTTTGGAGGAAGATTAATTCTTGGGGTGGTCGCTCTCTTTCCAAGGCTGGCAAGGAGGTGATGATTAAATCGGTCCTCCAATCGATTCCGACTTATTTCATGAATGTCTTTCTTATCCCTCAGTCTCTTGGGGATGAAATTCAAAAGCTTATGAATTCCTTTTGGTGGGGTAATGGTGGTGATTCAAATAAGGGAATTAATTGGCTCTCTTGGGATAAATTAGCAATGCATAAATTTGATGGTGGCATGGGTTTTAGAAATCTTTATGCTTTCAATGTGGCACTTCTTGGTAAGTAAGGCTGGAGGTTTTTAACTGAACCAAATTCTCTTGTTGTGAAGCTATTCAAAGCTAAATATTTTCCACATTGTAATTTCCTTGAGGCAAGTATTGGAAATAATTCCAGTTATGTTTGGCAAAGTTTATGTGAAGCTAGAGCAGTTCTTAGGGAGGGGTGAGTTGGAAGATTGGTGATGAAAATAATATTAAAGTTTGGTCTCACAAATGGACCAAAGACCTGAGCTTGGTTGAGCCCATTGGTATTGCGCCTTATGATGTTGACTTGCGGGTGAGGAGCTTGCTAGATGGTAATCAGAAGGCTTGGAACATGAATGTCTTGCACAGCTGCATGTCCCTTTCATCCATCACAACAGTGTTGCGCACTCCTCTTATAGATGCGGTACAACATGATGGCTTGGTTTGGCACCCGGATCGTAAAGGTATGTACTCTGTGCGGTATGGGTATTTTCTGTGCATAAATAATTTGCTTGACGTGGACCATTTGAAAGTGGCATGGAATTGGCATGGCATTTGGACTATTGCTTCTCCTCCAAAAGTAAAAAATTTTCTTTGGAGAGCAGCTAGAGATTGTCGTCCTTCAAGGAGCAAGTTAGTTACCCGTGGTGTTCATTGTACTCCTTATTATCCCTTGGTGTGGAACTAATGTGGAAAATACTTGGCATATCCTTGTTTCATGTACCAAGTCAGAAGCTGTGTGGCGTAAGGTAAAGTTATGGGATAAAATATCCAATTTGTTAGAGCATGTCAATGACTTTAAGGAGCTGTTTTTTGCTATGATTGACCAACTCTCAGATAATGACAGGGTGTTGTGGTCTATGACGCTTTGGAGCTTATGGAGGAGTCGGAATTTAATGGTTTGGGATGGTGTGGATGAGCCCCCTAGTAGCATTGTTTATCAGGGTGTTAATATGTTAGAGGAATGGTCCAAAGCAAAAAATGTTTATGTGCAGCCTCAAACATCTCCGGCCTTGGCTTCCAATAGCATTCGTTGGACTAGACCGCCTGTGGATTTTGTGAAGTGCAATGTGGATGCCTCCTTTTCGGTTGACTTGAATAAGGTGGGTATTGGTATGTGCCTTAGAGATGAAGATGGTATTTTTATGGGAGCTAAAACAGTTTCTTTCTCCCCCATGGTTGATGTGCATATGGGCGAAGCCGCTGGTCTATATTTTGCAATTAATTGGATGTGTGAGATTAGAGTGGAGAAGGTGATTTTTGAGCTTGATTCTAAGTTAGTTGTTGATGGTTTTAATTTGTTTAGTGTTGATCTTACCGAAGTTGGTTCCATTATTTCTTCTTGTAAGGATCTTCTTAGTTTATTTTTCCAAAACTCTCATGTGGAGTTCTCTAGGAGACAAGCTAACATGGTTGCTCACAGCTTAGCAAGAGTGGCCATTTCTAATGCTTGTTCTCAAATGTTTTCTGATATCCCAACATGTATTGCTCCTTTGATTTTTAATAAAATGCAGTAGTTTTCTCTTGTAAAAAAAAAACTAGCATGTAATTTTTGAAGAAGAAGGGGGGAAAAAATAGCATGTAATTGAATAAAAAAAATGACTCTATCACTATAGAGTAAATACCCAATTTGGTCCATAAAATTATGAGGTAGTATCAACCCGCCCCCTGAAATTATCGAAATTTCAAGTTAGTCCATGAAATTATAAAACGGTAATCAACTTAGTCCCTCCATTGAAAATCATATGGACTAAGTTGATTTTAAGTTAACAGTATCAGAGATTTAATTGATATTAAGTGAGTAAAATAAGGGACCAAATTGATACTAACTTATCATTCAGGGACGCTTTTGGAATTTCAATAATTTCAAGGACAAAGTTGATACTACTTCACAATTTCAGAGACCAAATTGGGTATTTACTCATCACTATAAAATTGCATCACGATACCTTAAAAAATATAACAAAAAGTAATATATCTACATTATATAAATATCTATGCATTTATCTAATTTGAAATTAAAATATATATATGTTTAAGAATTATTCTTAATATAAAAACCAGATCCAACATATAAAAAAATATTAATAGTTGAATTTAATTGGTATATACTTTCATTCTAAATTTTTTCTACATTGTCAATCAATCATAATTTATTACATCATATAGGTAGTTTATGATTTATGATTGACGGACTATTATGATTTAAGTCCATGAGAAGACTTCAACTCAATAGGCTAATCCATTAGGTGGGAGAGTCTTATAACTTAAGTACCACACAGAACTCCTTTGTTTACTCAACGTGAGACTTATATTGTGGGACTCTATGTCATTAATGTTGCATATATATATTTTTTAATAAAAAGTTGTATATTAAGTTACTAATTTTAATGTTACATTTATTTTATTCATTTTATACATGCACCCAAACACACTGTATAATATAAAAATATCATAAATTTAACCTTTGCAAAATTGTTTTTAAGAAGGCACTTAATAACTGAGCATTAGATATTGTTCATCTCGAGGATATGAATTTAGTTTTTCCTCTTGCTTGTTCATCAAGACATAGGGAACTACACCCAACTTGGTTGAAACTTCATTTCAGATATGCAAAAAGCATGACATCTTGATAGCAACTGTTGTCAGTAGAAGTATGTATTATTAATGAAAAAGGGAAAATACAAGAAAGGAGGAAGAGCAAAATGCTCCCAGAGCATAATTGGTCCCAAACCAGAGAACTAACTCTCGGATCTTGATACAATTTCTAAATCCAGAATGATCCCACAATCTGTTATCCCCCTTACATATAACCTTTTTTTTCTATTCTCTCTCTATAATTGTTTCCCTATCTCATTCTATAACAGTTTCTCCCATCTGCACATGCCTAAGGAATCTCTGAGTGAGCCTAAACATTCGGGCCTGCGAGATATCGAGAACCTATCAATACCACCCACCTGAAAAGTTACCTTGTCCTCAAGGCAGAAGTAAGAATACTAAGTATAAGTGTTGTCTTCTTTCTGAGTTGTTTCCTTGGCAAGCTTGGGCTACCCCACAATGAGCCAATTAGCAGTGCATTTGTTGGGATGATAGGTGCACTCATTTGAAGCATTATGCCTTGAGCTCGATAGGAATTCTTCTCAAAACTACTGCGAAAGAGGGGACTTGTATCACTAGCTGTACCACATGGAAAAGCAAACAACTTCACTCTCTTGTGAATCCAACTCCTAGCAGGAGCTTTGTGGGGTCTGAAAGTCACAGGATGTGTTTTCCTTGAAGAGACCATACCCACTAAATGCACCCCTAGGATACTTATTACAATACATACCACTTCTCCATCATCTTGTCCTTCCTTGCCTTCAACTACTAATAAGGAACCAATAGGTCCTTCATTCTCACCCTCACCCGCTTCCCAAACTATCAATTTTAAGTGATGAGCTGGGCATCGATGAATGGGGCTGTGGTGCTTCCCACATTTAAAATACAACCCCTATTCCTCTTTTCTATAAGCTCTTGATAGGGTAAATTGTATGTACCTCTTAATAATTCCCCACTGGATCTTTCCAAGCCATTTTCAGACTTATTCATCTTCTTAGTTCCCATTTGTTTAGGCTGGAATTCCAGTTCACTCCAAAAGTAGGTACTCCAGAATTCGACATCCCTCTTGCCATGGCACTAGAGGAAGAAAAAATCCCCTGAAAATTGTCATGTGCTTGCCAAGTTGGTGAACTGTTAGGTCCAGCATTACAGACCATCTTCCTTTCACTCATCCATGTAGTAAAGAACATTTTATAAAAGTTGGCAAGTTCAAGTTCCATTACCTCTAGCTGAACCTCTTCTTTTAATCTTCCGAGAAGGAGCCCCATGTAATGATCATCAAGCATGGGTGAAATTTGAGCATTGAGCAACTCAATTTTTTCCACATACTTATCCGCTGCCCCTTGTTGCCGCAATAATTCTGGTTCGGAGAGTGGGGATTCTAGTTCAGAAAGTGGGTTTTCGGAATGACGACCTACATGTCCAATGAAGTGAGATCGTTTGAGTCCCGCCTTGTCCTGATTTGTTTCTTTTTCCAGAACCCATCCAACAACAGCCTTACATTTCTTTCTGGTGCACACGCACAGCGGCACAACTGATAAGAATTCTCAAACTGCTGCTTGGTGACTGGTGACCGACGGCTGTGGTGGTGGTGAGAGCATGGGTGGATCCCATGCAATTTGGATTACCCTAGTCGCCGTCTGTAAATTCTCATTGGGTGGTTCTGGTGGCTCCGATAGTGGAAGTATAGACAGCCAGTGAGAAAATGCTCTGCCGATGACCGATCACCCTCCAGCAAAAAAACAAAGTCCGCCGATGACCCGTCATTAACCAATTATTTTCATTTTGGCTGCCTGATAACACATGCTAAAAGGCTTGATTTGGATCTCCTACCCGCATGGATCCTATTAGTGTGGGCTTGGCCCATTAGATTAAGAAGTTAACCCACTCTGCGAAATTTCACTTCTGCCCCCTCTCAGTTTTTGGGCTAGCCCGATTTGTCCCAATTTAGCCCCAACCCTTGCTCTTTGCAGAATTTTTTTGCAATCTTGTAACAGCGTAACAACACCCATCTTCTCCTTTGTCTTCATCACCAGCGAGATGTCATCCGCCATATCAACGGTGGCTGCCACATGGGGATTATTGCTCATCTCTCTAGATCACGAACGACTCCCTTCACTACCCCTACATCTCAATCTCTTGTCGTCTGAGTTCAAGTCGCTCTTCTTCGTTTCTCCAAACACTTGGTTGTTGCTGTTCGGAACCCCATGCAACATCCCTTGCTCGGAAAAACTCACTCCAACACAAGATTTCCACCCGAGAGGGCAGCCTTCATCAAAGGATGGAAATTCGACACACTTGGCAGAGAGTCGAGGTTTTGATGATGATAAACATTCAGATGATTTAATGAACCTTAGAAAATATCAACAAATAAAACATACAGAATTAAGACAAGTTGAAATTTTCTTAACCAGATAGGTTGTGCAGACAAGTGCATTTAGGTTCAATTCATATTAGGAGTTCTTTAAAGCATATTATTAGAGAGCTTTTATCAGTTAAGAGAGCATTTAACTTTTGTTCAGAAATTATGATAAGTTAAGTTATGCAACTCAGACAGGTCAATTTTAATCATCTTAATCTTTACTTTCTCCCCCTTTTGGTAACAGCAAAAAGGAAACAATTATGAAGAAGAAAAGTAAAAGACAGTAGAGATAAAGGATAAAAGGTATATTTTATTCATCATAAGTTGTGTACAAGGCAGATTCTAAATCAGAAACTACTTAGGCTGACTAAAAAGTAAAAAACAGATATTCAACTCTCTTTTCTAACAACAGCCTAGCATGCCTTTCTTCATCCAGCTGTCTTCTGGTTTCTTCTAGCTCAGCTTTAAGCAAATTGAAGCTGTGTAAGTCCACCATCTGAGTAGTAGGGGCTCCTGCAGTCAAGCTAGTTGATACAGCAGACTAGTCTGAATGCCAGGGCAAGTCCAAAACAGGAGGTGCCTTAGGCACATAGATACAAGGGAAGACATTTTTATGAAGGGTTCTAAAGTAAAAGAAAGAAAGAAAAGCAAGTTTAAACAACGGTCTGATTCTGAAATGGTCAGTATCAGGGGATGAAAAGACACGAGATAGTTTCTCAGATAGAGACAGACGGGTTACTCTAATTTGAATAGGAGGGGGAAGAGGTTGTTTGGCAGGAACAGAGGGAGGTAGGGTTAACAAAAAATCTATGTAACAAAAGAAAGAGTTACCTAGATATAGATGGTAACATTGCAACAGATGCAGGATATTGAGTCATTTCCAATGTTCTAATGAAGAGAACTATAGGGGGATAGAAGAAAATCTCCCTACAGGGATTAAGAATATGAGGTGGAGAAAAGGGAATGACAAACAGGTTAGAAAAACTTGCAGTCATGAGAGATTGCAAGTTAGACACAAAAAGACTTGATGATGTGCGAGCTTGTTCTTTGGGAGTTGCATCCCTGTGAACTACTATGTACTACATATATCAGACACTACATCATAAGATGATGTTTGGGTTTGGTGAGAAGAGACAGGTGAATAAAATGGAGACACATGGGAAAGGGGTTGGACAGACAAGGCTGGTGGAGAAGAGACATAAGGGTTTAGGATACCTTGATGAGAGGGGGAAGATGGTCCAGGAGAGGTGGATGGAAGGACTACTTGGTTTTCTGACATCCTCATCTTCTTCCTTTGCAGGAGAGGATTCAGAGGGTCAATCTCTGGATAGACAACTATCTGTGTCCCAACAGACAGGTCTTCAGCAATTACAGCAACAACTTCAACCTCTGCAGCCTCTGCAGACATTTCTATCCTTTTAGCAATTGCCACAGTAGGCATTGGGTAGCCATACCTTCTCTTTCTGGGAATAGGTCCCAAATTGAGTGTCTTCTTCTCCTTGGGCACCTCCAAGGGATTTGTCTTTTACTCCCCCTGAGCAGGTGGTTCCTCCTTGCTAGGTGCAGACTCAACTTGTCTGTCCTTATCAAAGGTCTTCATAAGTCTTCTCTTCTTGCTAGGCTGATCTTCTTCTTCTTCTTCTTCTTCTTCTTCTTCTTCTTCTTCTTCTTCTTCTTCTTCTTCTTCTTCTTCTTCTTCTTCTTCTTCTTCCAGAGGAATACCTTCTATGTCCATCATAGACAAATTCTACCTTCTATGTCCATCATAGACAAATTCTTCCTGTCTATGGGAAGGGACATATTGACAAACTCTCCATCACTAGGGACAAAAAGCTTGTTCCTGAAGAGTCTTGTCAGCAACATTCCATAAGGGAAAATCTGCATGTTTGTCCTCTTGATCAGGGTTTCCAGTTAGATAAAGATCAGATCATTGATAGCCACCTTGATCTTGTGTATCAAGTGGTACAGGGCAAACCTGTCCATCTTGGTCACACTGTCCCTCAAGCCTTTCCTAGGCATCACACCCTCCAGTAGCAGCTTGTGCATGAATCTGCACTTAACAACCATGCTTACTGGATTCAGGTTTTCTTGGTTGGGAACTCCATATAGAGCAATATTCACATTCTCTGTTCCCACTTGATCTTCCCACTCAAGCTTGTAAGCTGCTCCAATCCTTGGGCATTTGGTGACAAGTTCCAGAGAACTGATGGGAACGAAGATAGTTGTATCCAGCACTTGAGCATGATAGCTTTTGGTTCCATCAACAATACTGGTGAGAACAACAACACTTGTCCAGAAGTCTCTTACCAGCTTAGGATGAACCAACTCCTTTAAGTCGAAGAAGGAGGTCCACTAGGAGTATTCCAACTCCTCTGTGACATCCATGCCCCACTTTTTCATTTGTTGGAGATCAATAGTCTTTCCACCCAAAATCTTTTCAACATCAGATATTCTCATGTTGTATTTCTCAGCAATTTCTTTGGAAGAGAGATTCCTTGAGGGTGCCATTGCACGATTAGTTTTAAGAACCCAAAACCCTTTTTTCAAAATACCATGGAGGTGTGAGAAAGATAGTGTTTTACTTACCTCTTGAAGACCTCCCGAGATGCGCCCCAAGAACTTCTAGGATTACTGCTTTGACATCCCCACCTCAAGCCTAACGATCCCTTCATCTATTCCAAGGTCCATTCTCCTTCCTCTTCTTATATTCCTTTTTCTCTTTGGATGTTTCTCCTTCAAAAACTCATCAATTCTAGTCTCCTAAGTTGCCTCTATGTTTCTAAACTCATTTAGGTTCCAAAATGGTGTTCTAGGGGTATTGGGGAAAAAAAAAATTCAGGATGTTACCGAAAACGTGATGCCTACTCCTTAAGGCTTAAGCTTTGAGAGTTGAATTTCAATTTGTTACTTTTAACGTCCTCCATCTTTTGGTTTTCTATATATTTTTCTTTCTTTTGTTACATAAAAAACGTTGGTCCTATACTCCTATTCCCTTCAGAGTTCGATGCTTATATCCCTTTCTTCAATCTCTTCCAAAACCTTCATCTCTCTCTCTCTCTTTCATGTGTGTGTGTGTGTGTGTTCCTCACCCAGATCCGAACTCCCCAAACCCAGTCGTCGGTGTTGTCCCAGATCCGGTGAAGATAAGCCACCATCTGCCTCAACCTGACCTCATCGCCGTCAGTAGCTCGTCGTTGTGGAAGGTGTGGACTGTGGAGACTGGAGCACTAACTCGTTTCTACTGGTTATGAGTTTTTTTTTAATTTTAAAATAAATTAAATTTAGGGAACCAGTCCAGACCGGCCTATAATCGGTTTTGGCCGATTTTACCAGTTTTGAACCGGTTCAACAGTTTTTCCACTGGTTCTGCACAAAGCCGGTTCTGGGGGTCAGTCTAACCGGCTCGGTGACCGGTTCCCGGTCGGACCGGCCGGTTCAGTCCGGTTTTAACTACCTCGACCACTACTGGCACCATCACAGAAGACACCATTGGAGCTACTACAAAGGTGGCTCTATCTGGGTAAGCTCTTTCCCCTTCTAAGGGAAAAGTCATGGGATGGTTCGGGACATTAGACCACCTAACAACCCATGAACCGTCGGCAGTCATACTTGACTCAAAAAGAGGAATATCAAGCATGATAAAAACACGAGCACCACCATCTTGGACCATTGGGACATTGGAAGTGGCGCCCCCTAGAGACTCCACCATTTCGCCCTCGTGCTCGAACCTCCAAACCTCGAATAATCAGTCAGAAGGATGAAAAGATAAGCCATAAGCATCAAATGAAGTCCTGACATTGAAGTTATGTCAAAAGAATAACATAAGGCAAATAACAGGGCAATAAAGTAACGAGGTGAGATTCACATTCATCAACACAACATATTTCAAGTTTAAAAATAGGCAAAATAGGTAAATTGGTCCTATACGTGTATTTTATTTTTCATATTGGTCCTATAAGTTTTTTATTTTTCAAATTGGTCCTACGCCTTACGTTCCGTTTTTACATTAGTCCTTTAAGTCAACTTTGACCTAACGCCGTCAGTTTTGATCTGACGTGGTTATCACCTTAGTCCGACACGTGGCATCAAAACTGACGGCGTTAGGTCAAAATTGATGGAAATGACTAATGTGAAAACGGAATGTAACATGTAGGACCAATTTGAAAAATAAAAAACTTATAGAACCAATATGAAAAATAAAATAAACGTATAGGACCAATTTACCTATTTTGCCTTAAAAATATCACGACACAACATATCGCATATACATGTACATACATATATCAATATATCTCATATTAATGATATTATCATTCATTCTTGGACAGACAAATCTGTCAATGTACAAGTAACAAACACCATATATATCCAAAGTTATGCAATTACAATATAAACAACAAGCTCATCATAGCATGTCAAAACACTGTTAGTTCACAGATACACGAGAACGAAGTTAAGTCATCCTAGACACAATACCTGTCTAGCAAGGAAGACTTTGATTTCCTACACCATGGTTCTATAGAATTGGTCAAAGAGTGGTCAAAAGGATATGTTCCTGATTATACCAGCCTTGGTCAATAATGCTACAACATTCGTAACATGCACACTTGGCTTTTCGAGAACACTCCTACACTAATCGTGAATACAATAGCATCTACTTGAGAATGTTGGTGTATTGCAAGATCACCACGACACAGAGGAGCTACCAACTGGTCTTACATGAATATTTCAAATTGTCGACATCTATGTGTCAAGCTGGTTGATAAGACTTTAACAATTGTAGACAAATGAAACTTTTCATTTTAAGGTTCTTCTTCTTCTTCTTGACACATCAAACTAAAGCAAGTAATTTGAGACTTATAAACATGTAGTCTTTATTTGTAGGACTTTTGCTTTGAGTTTGTGATGCTTCATATCTTCAGACTTTTATGATCTTAGGAGCATTCCACTTCTTCATGTTTGAGCTTTGTTAGATCTTGTACCTGATTGTGAGCTCATATTTTATGTTTCATTTGTGAAGCATCTTGGCTTGATCATGGGCTTGTATCGTCTGATCCGACCTTTGGTTGATCTGGAATCAAGTATTCTCTTCTTGACTCGCCTGATCTTCCTTGACTTTGCTATCTATGGCCATTTATCAAGACTTATCCGTTTTATCCTTCTTCAGCACATATATCCTTGTCCCTAGCTTTGTCTCGTCTTATTAATTCCTTGTTCTTCCATAGGCTTGACCATTACCTACTTGTTCTTGATCTTGAGTCTTCTTTTCATAAATTAAGCTTATGTCTTCTATTTGACTAGTCTGATCTTATCTTTTGAATTCTTCAATCATCTTCTTATGTATGTCTCCATTCTTCTTCAATTGTAAGATGATTGTTGTAATGATTGATCAGATGATTTATTTTTATAGCTTCAAGCTTTATGTGTATTTTTCCATATCGGTTTATGTTCATCTTCTTTAAACACTCTTAACGGGAAACCATGAGTAATATAAATCTCAAAACACTTGAAATTAATATTCGGAAGTTTGTTGTCATTAAACATTGAATACCAAAGGGTCTTTGACTCAACATAAGTAACTTTTAATCTGGACAATTCATGTACGGTTGTATTACGAAGATTTATCATTCTCACTTTCTTAAAATGCAAATTGTTCTCAGTACACTAACTAAAATCAAACAAAACTTATCAATTATGTGAACTGGTTTGGCGGGTTTGGCTTGTTTTCTTTAGGTGAAGTTTAGTTTGGGAATGTTTTATTCCCATGTAAACTATATTATCGGAAATCTCATTTTCAGGAATGTTTCTTTCCAACCCTCGCATATAGGAAGAAAATTTTCAGATTGAATTCACAAATTTAATTTTGCACATCTTTTATGTATGGGAATGACTTTTATCTCTTGTATCAAACATGGAAAATTTAATTCTCGCCTCACTTTCTCAAGAATGTCAAAGTATATCTAATACCAAACGCAAAATATAACATAAATTCCTATGGATTCTATGTCATTAATGTTGTATAGATTTTTTTTTTCAATAAAAAAATACATATTAATTTATTATTTTTAATGTTGCATTTATCGTATCCGTTATACATGCACCCAGACATATAGTCTAATATAAAATTTTAAAAATTTAACCTTTGCAGAATTATATTCCTTTTAAATTATTTTTAAAAAGACACCTAATAATTGAGCATTACATATATTCATCTCGAGATTTTGAATTTAAACTTTTGCCAAAAACAAATAAAGTAAGATTAATAGGATTAATGTTGTCAAAACGAACCTACTACCACAAGATTAAAAAAATGAATATGATCGGGTTCACTGTTTTCAATACAAATGGGTTAAATGAGTTACCTTAGAGTGAAACTTTGAAACGTTTCACATTTTAATAAAGGAGTATTATTTTTTATTATTATATTATGTTACACTATCAACGAATTAATCAATTACACGCGGATCACCCAGTTCACGCGCATGCTTTTCGATACATAAAAAATTGTTATTAATTTTCTATATTAAAATTATAAAAGTATATCCTTTTAGAATTTTATTTCTTAAAATTTATTTTTAAGAATGCACATATTAATTATGCATTAGATATAATGCATTTATTATCAATTTAAATTTTGTAAAATAAATAATATTTATTTATAAGAATAATGCTACTAAAGTGAGTCAAGAATATGAGTTGTAAAGGATAAATCAGACCAAGTCATATATCTCATTTAAACATCGTTGAGGATAATACTAGCTCACTCAGGTTAATATGGTCAACTTAATTTCGATATCAATAAGATAGTAATTTATTTTCTACATCAAATTAGGTTTACAAGTTAATAAGTTGCAAGAGCTTCAGGAAGTACTCTTAATTTTGTATTGATCGAGCCTTTTAAGCTCGATTAACTCATTATCCGCATAATATGGTTATATCATATGAAAGAGTCTTAATTTTCTCACCCTATTTGTTTCATTATTTTTTATAAGTAATATATAACTTTATAGTTCACATATTATTAACTATAAATTTATATATGATTAACCAATATGAAAATTGATGTAAAAATTTAGTATGAGATAGTTATTTTAAAATTTTTTAACACAAACTCTAGTTCCTGAATCTAGCTTACTGACTAATTAAGGAGCCAAGCCTTGACTAGCTTGCCAATTATGGGAAATTCTCTCTCTGCGCATAGTGGGATGGTAATCTTGGAAGCGACGTGTCTATAATATTCATACTCGCAGATGAATTGCGCGTGAGCAAAACTCCTCTCAAACCCTGGTCCCTGAACAGGTCATAGCCCCATCTCTCTCTCACTGCACACAAACACACCCTCTCTTTGTATCCGGATTGCCTCCGGTAGCAAGTTCACGCATTTCTTACAGTGGTGCGATCAATCACAATTGTACTTGCTTCTTTCACATTTTTAATCCTTAATTTGCTTTGACCGAAAAAATAGCAAAAGAATACGGTGGATTCTACAATACTCCAACATGGGAGTTGAGAACTAAGGAGTTTTGATCCTCCAGAGGGTATAATGGGTATTTCACAAAAATAAAAAAACCCCTCTCTTTTTCAGGTCCACCCAAACCTCCCCCTCCCTCCTCCACCGTCTTCCCTCTCCCTTCACTCTTCGACACATTCAAATATGTATTAGAAAATTCCAGAACAATCAATAATCACTCCTTGATTCTATCACTCACCACAAGAAGCCTTGCTTTACTACTCATTCTCTTTTGTTCTTTGTTTTTGTTACTTAGATCTTGCACTTGCTTGTAATTTTTGCAAGTCAGATGGGTCAGAGGAAAAGGGTTTGAGGTGAAGAAAGCACTCGAGTTACTCCAAAAATAAACTCAAGGACCTCGCCATTTTTGCATTGCAATGGGTTCGAACGATGTCTTCGACTTAATCGCAGCTTGGGGGAGGTTGAAGAACGAATCCGTTGGTTTCAACAGAAAACCAAGCTTGATTGAAGACAGGGCACGACCATTGTCAAACTACCCAGGTCCATTGCCCTCTCTCATCACATCCTCGGCCTCAACACTGTCGCCCGTTGCGCCAGTCTCCGCTGCTTTAGTCTCTCCTCTGCCCCCTCCGCCTCCAGCCTCATGTCGCCATCAACAAAGGTGAAAAAACAAGAGAGTAGAGAGAGATACAGAAAGCAGCAAATGGGAGAGAAAGAGAAAAGAAATAAGGATTACCCATCTTACCCTTCTTCAATCTTAACCATTCAATATTTTTATTATTATATCAATGGTCAAAACTTAAGGAGGGTGGATCCTCCTACTCCACAAGGGAGAATTCTAGACAACGCATACAAGTAGAGAGAGATAGAGATTGGCTACTACAAAGAATCACATCCGCCTCTCTCTCTAACCTCGTATAATATTAGTCATTTTTTTTTATTTTTTTAGAGAAAAGACCTAAACTAATCATGAGAAAAAAAAACGTACATATTTAGTCTATGAAAATGTAAAATATCAATTAAGACATTTTAGTCTCAAAAATTTTAAATAACGTTCAAAATAGTCTTTTATCGAAACTAAAAGGCTCCTATAATTTATCCTAACAAGTATTATTCTGAACGTCATCAAAAAATTTTAAGACTAAAATATGTTGAACAATGACCAAATATGTCTCCGTGTTTTTTTTTTTTCAAGTTTGAGTTTGAATCTTTACTCAATTTTTTAATATTTATTCTTATTATATATATCACCTGTGTTTTCTCACTTCTACCCACTCAAGTCCGTTTCTTTTTATCTCGTATGTGTTTTCTTCTCTTTTCTCTCTATCGACCACAGTCTCTCACTCCCTTCAATCCAACCTTCGTGTCCATGAAAGCTTAGCTTTCTCAACACAGGTACCACCCTCTCTCTCCCTACCCTCTCTCTCTCTGTGTAATCCATTTTTATATGTAAAACTTGGTACATGTGCGTGTGTTTTTTGCTAGCTTTTCTTTCTCAAAAACTCAGCTTTTTTCACGTTTTCTTTGTTTTCAATCTCTAAACTTATCAATTTTTGTGTAACCATGAACACCTTTTTTGCAGGCTAGCTTCTTCACGTGGTTCTAAGGCTTCTGTCCTTCTCCATCTTCATCGTCTTCTTCTTCTTCTTCATCCATGGAGGTGACACCGAGAATCTCTCTTCGTTTTTCTGTTGTTTTCTCTTTTGTATCTGCTTTATCCTTCGACTAACGTGGCATCGCCATCGTGCTTTTCTTGCTTTTATAGGATTTCAATGACCTTGTGTGTGTTTTCTCGTTGTTCTATATTGAGTGAAGAACTCGAATTTTCTTGGATCATGTTGGATTTTCTGTACTCACTGGGAAAAACCCAGTGGTGTCTGTGCTTATCTGTTTCTCGCTGCTTTTTATATTTTTATTTTAATTTATTTTTTTGTCGTTTGATATATTTTTTTTATTACTTTTTTTTTTCCTTCTTTCTTCTTTGTTTGGTTGAGTGTGGTTTCAGCTTTGAATGTTGCTGCTGGTTTTCGGAGCGGTTGTTTTGCTTTTTGGCATTTGAGAGAGTAATGTGTTTAATGGGTTTTCATGCATCTGTGTCAAAGTCTTCAACTTTGTATACCCGGTTCCTCATGTTTGGTTTTTTCCGGTCTAAAAATGGATCTGGTTCGATTTTTCGGTCTGAGTTTTCTTTTTCTGCTCCTCCCTTTCACAGAAATATATCGACTCAATATTTATGAATTTTTTTTAAATCAAAATATTTATGATTTTTTTTTAAATGCCAATGTTTGTTGACTCAAGTTGGTTTCATACTTTCATAAACTTGACGAAAAAGTTTTTCAAATTTTTTTTGTTGTTTAATTCGGGATTTTTAATTCGTGGGAGTGGGTTTTTATGTTTTTTTTTTTTTGGCGAAAATAAAAAGTACATATATCTGTCGTAAGATTGTTTAGTTTTTTTTTTTTTTTTGAAAATTAATATTTTTTTCTTACTTTAAATTCTCCATTTTTGTTGACTACAATGTGTGCTGGTCAGAATTGTGAATGTTGTTGGAGTTCAAACCCTGAGGAACTATTCTTTGGAGAGTCTCATAGTTGTGATGATGATACGTTAGTCTCTATTTTGCAATGAGAAAATAGTCAAAATACTATGGTCAAAGGCCATATACAAATGTTTTTAAAATCTGCTTCAGATTGTCTGAACTTTTGCTTTACTATCATATCGGATTCAGATTCTCTGCATTCAAAAAATCATGCACTCATGCATTTATACATTAATATACCATTGGATTAATCCTAAACTCTCTCAAACACTTTTTTTAAATTGATCTAATAATACATTAATGTATGAATGCGTGAATAAATGATGTTTTCAATCCACCAAATCTATTTTCTACTGTCCCACCAAATATAATAATATTTTTTATGGTTTGTTTAATTTTATTCAAATATTTTTTTGTATGTGGATGCATTTCAAGTTAATAACCTTGTGAATTGCTTTGACGAGCAGCCAGAGGAGCAATCATTTTCTCATGTGGGATCGAATAACCAGGTTGAAATTCCAAATATAATGTCAGCATCCGACTATAGAAGAATTTCCCATGATGATCATGAAGCAAGAGATCACATTCCTATAATTTGGATCAAGGATGCAGAAGAGAACAATGAACATGATCCGCTGAGACATACATGCAACCCAATTGGAGTTACCAATGAAAGTGATCCTGAGATTGAGGCCATTGATACTACATTGGTCAATGGAAATTTCAATGTGCAACAAGAAACAAATACTGGGAAGCATGAGAAGAATAGAGGCATAGGCAATTGTGCAGTTCCTGAGACTCCATGTGGCACCTGGAATGAACTAGAAAAGGACAGTTTCATCCTTGGCTTGTATATATTTGGGAAGAAATTTGCTCATGTGAAAAAACTTGTTGGGACTAAGAATATGAATGATGTTCAGTCATTCTATTATGGGAAGTTTTACAAGTCTGATGCATATCGAAGATGGCATGAATGTAAAAAGATGAAAAGCAGGAGATGCATTAATTATGGGCAAAAGATTTTCACAGGAGAAAGGCAAGAAGAGTTCTTTTCACGTTTGCTACAAAATATATCGGTCAAATGCATCAATAAATTACATAAGGTATTGACTTAAATTGTTCCAAAGTTTATGTCCTTTTAATTCCATCATTTGATGACATTAACAATATGAACTACATCACTGGCATGCATTGTTCTTGCCTCAATAGTCAATACCATTGCATCACCACATCAACAAATGGAAAACTTGTAATATAGTTTTTGTTTTTTTATTGCCTACAAATTCTGTTTGACTAACATACATTGCCAATATATCTGAAATTTTCAATGTATGACCATTTAATCTTAATTGCTGCACCATTATATATCTTGAAAAGTCTTTGCATCATGGACCTCATTAGCTATGGCTAAAATCAAATTCAATTACTTGGCAGGTGAACCAGAAATTTGTGGAGGAAGAAATGAATCTACCGGAATATGTTTTTACTTTGAAGGATGCAGTTGGGTTGAAGGCTCTTGTTGAGGCAGTTGGAATTGGTCAAGGAGAAAGAGATCTCACAGGTTTCATTGCAGATTCTAAGAAGTCCAAGGCACCCCCAGGAACACCAGTTGGCAAAGATTGCTCAACCCTTACACCTGCAGGAATAATGAGCATTCTAAAAGGCGATTTCAGATTAAGTAAAGCACGATCAACTAATCTCTTCTGGGAAGCGGTTTGGCCTCGTTTACTTGCCAAAGGTTGGCACTCTGAGCAGCCAAATAGTGATAAGAGTGGTGCTTCTTCTTCTAAGCCTCAACTATTTTTCTTGGTCCCTGGAGTTGCAAAGTTTTCAAGGAAACTAGTAAAGGGGACTCAATATTTTGATTCCATTAGTGATGTGCTTACTAAAGTTGGTGAAGATCCTGGACTCATTGATCTTGACACAGCTGCAAATATTGATTGCACAAGCAAGGAAGTAAATGGGGTGATGAAAGAAACCAAATCGGACCGCGAAATTTCCCCTGATCAGCAACCCCATTGCTATCTCAAGCCGCGAACTTCGAATGGAAGTACAGATGTGAAGAAGTTTACTATTGTGGACACAAGTCTGGGTGGTGGAAGGATGAGACAACTGAGAAGCTTACCTGATGAAGTTGTAAAGGCTTCTGCTGTTGAATATGGTAATGATGGTGAGGATACTTCAGAGGAGCAAACTAATGAAGCTGACATTGTTGACAACATGTCCATTGATAGGGGGAAGACTGTTAGTACTAATGCTAGCAAATCTACCAATGGTAAGGGAGTATCACCTGACATGATTGGTACTGAAAATAACTCTTCAAAACAAGTGTTTTCAACAAGAAGCATTTGTTCTACTAATCCATCTGCTGCCTCCAAGCACAAGAAGATAGACCTGTTGAGTAACGTGGTGCGAAGAGAGGCTTTGAGGAGTCAGTCATTCCAGAGAGTGGAACCTGATATCACAAATTTTGTACTTCCTGTTGCGAAAAGAGGGAGGAGATCAAACAGCTTTAGCCGTGCAGACAGGAATTTCAACATCAACAGTTCTAGCATCTTTATGGTTCCAGGAGGAAAACAAGATAAGGCTGGTTCCGTTCCTGACAAATCAATGCCTGTCAAGGATTTAGATGCTAACATCTCTGAGGCTCCAATAGCAAGAAAAGATAAGGCCGCTAACCCCCTTTTGAAGTCAAATTTTACTGAGAATGTCATTCAACAGGAAACTCCAGCCAAGGAGAACATGACATTAGCAGATCCTGTGTGTGTTCCCAGCTCCAACATCAGCAAAGAATCTGTTGATGTAGCTAGTTCTTCTGGCACTAAGGATCAACATGAAGGCAAGGAGGAAGAGCATGACATGAAGGCAAGGAGGAAGAGCAGAAGAAGCCCACAACCAATAATAAAAGGGCTGGAAGCTTTGGCCAACGGATATCTAGAAATTAATGAGAGGCGGAAAAGAAAGCTTCGCCTCCAGGACAATTTAATGCCAATGCCAAGAACTTCCCGAAGCACGCGTCCTAAAGTGGCTGGTGAGACTTCTCATAATGGTGTGCCAATGCTACCAGATTTAAGAAATGAGGAAAGATCAAATGTTGGATGTGATGCTAGTGGACATGGCAATGATAAGGCTAGTGTGATGTGTGCAGGCTTTAAGTCTAGTGGAGGACATCGATGGCCAAGCTTTCGTGTTTCTGGTTCAATCGCAATGAAATGATACGTCTTTCAGCCTAACCATGGAAAGATGGATCATTCGTTTCTAGTATCTTGAGATAACGTGCTCACTTGTTGAATTGCTCTCATTTGGTAGTTATAGTTCCATAGTTTACTTTTTCTTGTCATGATAGTTAGAATTTCTTCTTGGGGATTAGACTTTTAAAGCTTGTCAATTCTGTTGTCAACAGGAAAGGAAAATGGAGCACCTAGTAGGGGTGTGTCTTCCTGGATGTATTCCTGATGACTCAAATTATTCATCATATGTTGATGTATGAGAGGTTTTCATTCTCAGAATCATAGTTGGTGGTTATTTGGTGCTTCACTTTGCTGCTTTGATTTAAATTTCATCAGCCATTGTTATTTATCTTTGCTAATGTTTAATGATTTAATGGAAAGCATTAACCTCCGAGAACCATGAGTGGTGAACAAGTTCTCAAAATAGCTTGTGCACTATGTTTTTTAACAAGGTTATGTCAAAACAACTCTTAAACACTTGCTGCAAGCTATAAGAGCTATGAATCAGCAATATGTTAAGTTATTCAAAATACGTGCAAACTGCATTCATAGAGGTTACAAGCCTTGGCTTGAGACTAGTGAGTTTCTTGGCTATACTTCTTAAGAGTACAACCAATAACCTTTTCCCAGTTTGTGTATACCAGATAGCTGTGTTTTTGTCCCGAGAGTTCAATACAAAGTAAAAACTTTACACTGTTTTCCAACTTCGGAACATAAGTTTCAAGTATACAGACCCTAAAGAAAGTATTACTACCCTCTCCATTATTTTGTGAGTACAAAACCCACAATAAAAGTAATGTTTCATGCTAGCTAGCATTTAAAGTGTAGTTAAAATGAAAGACAATGGTTATTGGAATGTTTTATTCTCAGGCAAACTATATTCATGGGAATCACATTCTCAGGAATATTTCTTTTCCAACTTCATATATGGGAATAGAGTTTTCTCAAGTTTCTAACTATCATTCACTAATTTTATTCCCCGGGCATCTTTTATGCTTGGGAATACATTTTTAAAACTTGTATCAAACATGGAAAACTTTTATTCCTATACCAACATTCCCATGAATATATTTTTAAAACCTGTACCAAACGCTACTTAAAGAAAAACTCAAATTTTCATAATTTGGTGGAATGCAATGAAACCCTTCGTCGATCAAATTTATTATTAACTTGTTAAGGATATTTCATAGACCTCAAAGACACAATGCATTACCCATGAGTGATTGGTCGTAGTGGAAGTGGATTGTGCCATCAGATGAACTTTACTTATAAGGTTAGGTTTTGAATCCTGTAATCATCACGTTGAGGAAGACTTTACCTAACCATCACCTCGACCCAAGGGTTAATCACTTAGTTATGTCTTTGGAGATATTGGGTTAAGAAAAAGGGGCTTAATACGTTTCACCGAATATTTAACTTTCAAAAGAATTCAAGAGAAACGCTTGACAGCTTTAACCATTAAATGCTTTTTTATTTTAATGTTTAATTTTATTAATTTTGAACAAATGAAGCATCAAGCGTTTTCATGTTCAAGCATTTTAGAGTCCACCTAATCATCACCCCAGGTCCAAGGGTTAGTCACATAGTCATGTTTTTGGAGATATCATATTAAAAAAAAGGCTTAATAGTTTTCATCGAGTATTTCACTTTCAAAAGAAGTGAAGAGAAACGCTTGAGAGCATCCGCATCCCAGCACCCCACTTTGGAGTTCTTAAATGGGTCCCACAATTACACATCATCCATTCTTACTTTTTACAACTTAAGTACACCATCTCTCCAACCTAGCAACTTTTAAAAAGCAAGAAAAAAGAAAGGAAAAAAAAGAGAAATAAGACAAGATCCGGGTGCTTATACAAGCACTCCCCACTTTTGGGGTGTTTAACAAGCACCCACTGCATCGGTTGCTATTTTGCAAGCATCGATTCTTAACCCATAAGCACCCCAAAAAGCAAACCGATAAAGATGGCCTGGCATCTTTAACCATTAATTGCTTTTTTTTTAATGTTAAAATTTAATAATTTTGAACAAATGAAATGTCAAGCGTTTTCATGTTCAAACATTTTAGAGTTCACGCCTTATTCATGTTTTAAAGTGACAGAGCCCATGAACCACAACTCACATGGCACATTTCCTGATTGTTGTGATCACGAGGTTTTGAACAATGCATCACAATTCACTCCCCCATTTCCTAATTCTCGCCCGCTGTCCCGACCCTTTCTTGATCCCACCCACATTGATATGACCTCTCTGGACCACAAACATAAAAATAAAAATAGAATAGGCACTTTGGCATATAAATAAATTATTAAAAAAAACTATTTAAGACTAATCATTTTATATAAAGATTTTTTAGGAGTATGGTATGTATATATTCTTGACAAATTCATTGATAATCATCTTATTGACTTGGTAAGCTTAAATATTATATTATAGTACTTCAATAAAATTAATAGTTATTTCATACCACGGATATTGATCAAATATAAACATTTGAATAAGAAAAACGAAACATTGAAAAAATTTATTCCCGCCTCACTTTTTCAAGAATGTCAAAATATATATGATACTAAATGCAAACTTGATGCCAGTCTAATCTTCTTGTGGATTCTATGTCATTAAAGTTGTATATATTTTTTCAATAAAAAAATTGCATATGAAGTTATTACTTTTAATGTTAGGTTTATCATATCCATTATACACGTATCCAGACATACCGTATAATATAAAAATTTAAAAATTTAACCTTTGCAAAATGATATTGCTTCCAAATTAGTTTTAAAATGACACGTAATAATTAAGCATTAGATATATAGATTATGGATTTAAACCTTTGCCAAAAATGGATAAAGTAAGATTTATAGGATTAATGTTGTCAAAATGAACCTACCGCCACAAGATTTAAACAAATGAATATCTCCGGGTTGACTCTTTTCAATACCAATGGGTTAAAGGAGTTACCTTAAAGTGAAACTTTGAGAATTTCAAAAATATTTTTGTACTACATAATAGTTACAATGAGATGTATTATAACTTTGTAAGTAAATTGTGATGGTATGTATTTTACCCAAAAAAAAAAAAAATTTGTGATGGTATGTATAAGGTCCATGTAGTGATTTTCTTGAAGCTTGTGATACATGTTCAAAAGAGTACTTTTTTGCGTTAGATAGAACAGAAAAAAAATGTTAGAATTACTAAATGAATATATAATTCTAATTTAATAAAATGGTTTTTAATAACCATTTACATTTTTTTAAAAAGATATAATTAAATTATTATTATTTTTTAGACCTCAAAGGCACAATGCATTACCCATGAGTGATTGGTCGTAACAGAAGCGGATTGCGCCCTCAGATGAACTTTACTTGTAATGTTAGGGTTCGAATCCGGTCATCATCATTTTGGAGAAGACTTTACCATCACCCCAACCCGAGGGATAATCACAAGGTTATATCTTTGGAGATATTCGGTTTGAAAAAAAGACTCAATACTAATTTCACCGAATATTTAACTTTCAAAAGAATTCAAGAGAAATGCTTGACAGCTTTAACCATTAAGTGCTTTTTTATTTTAATGTTTAACTTTATTAATTTTGAACAAATGAAACGTCAAGCATTTTCATGTTCAAGCATTTTAGAGTCTACCTAAGCATCACCCCCGACCCAAGGGTTAGTCACATAGTTATGTCTTTGGAGATATCCAATTTTTAAAAAAAGGCTTAGTAGTTTTCACCTAGTATTTCACCTTCAAAAGAAGTGAAGAGAAACGCTTGACAACTTTAACTATTAATTGCATTTTTATTTTAATGTTTAAATATAGTGATATAGTAATTTGAACAAATGAAATGCCAAGCGTTTTCATGTTCAAGCATTTTAGAGTTCACTCCTTATTCATGTTTTAAAGTGAAAGATCCCATGAACCACAACTCACATGGCACATCTCTTGGTTGTCGTGATTACGAGGTTTTGAACAATGCATCACAATTCACTCCCCCGTTTCCTAATTCTTGCCCGCTGTCCCAGCCCTTTCTTGATCCCACCCACAGTGATATGACTTCTCTGGACCACAAACAAAATAATAATAATAATAATAATAATAATAATAATAGAATAGGCACTTTGGCATATTAATAAATATAAAAAAAAAACTATTTAAGACCGATCATTTTATTTAAAGAATTTTTAGGAGTATGGTATGCATGTATTCTTGACAAATTCATCGACAATCATCTTATTGACTTGGTAAGCTTAAATACTATATTATAGTACTTCAATAAAATTAATAGTTATTTCATATCACGAATATTGATCAAGTATAAATATTAAAATAAGGAAAACGAAACATTGAAAAATTTTATTCCCGCCTCACTTTTTCAGGAATGTCAAAATATATATGATACTAAATGCAAACTTGATGGTCAGTCTAATCTTCTTGTGGATTCGATGTCAATAATGTTGTATATATTTTTTTAAATAAAAAAATTGCATATGAAGTTATTACTTTTAATGTTACGTTTATCATATCCATTATACACGTATCCAGACACCCCGCATAATATAAAAATTTAAAAAGTTAACCTTTCAGAATGATATTGCTTCCAAATTAGTTTTAAAAATACACCTAATAATTAAGCATTAGATATATAGATAGATTACGGATTTAAACCTTTGCGAAAAATGAATAAAGTAAGATTTATAGGATTAATGCTGTCAAAATGAACCTACCACCACAAGATTAAACAAATGAATGTGGCCGGGTTGACTCTTTTCAATACCAATTGGTTAAAGGAGTTACCTTAAAGTGAAACTTTGACAATTTTAAAAATATTTTTGTACTTCAAAATAGTTACAATGAGATGTATATATGATAACTTTGTAAGTAAATTGTGATGGTATGTATAAGGTCCCATGTAGTGATTTTCTTGAAGCTTGTGATACATGTTCAAGAGTACTTTTTTGCATTAGATAGAAGAAAAAAAAAATGTTAGAATTATTAAATGAATGTATAATTCTAGTTTAATAGAATGGTTTTTAATAACCACTTTACATTTTTTTTTTAAATAAGATGTAATTAATAATAATTATTATTTTTAAGACCTCAAAGGCACAATGAATTACCTATGATCGACTTAAAGAAAGATACAGACCAAACATAAAGATGTGGAGACGCATCTCCTGGACATAAGGTACTTGGAGACACATACATCCTAAGTTGGCCAAACTAAACATAAAAAGGCATCTACCGACACGACCCCAAGATCCTCATTCCAGTCCCTCATCAGATGAGGGTGGAGTGGACCAGATCGGAACAGTCCGGTGAACTAATCTATAACCACGCCTTCCATGTACATCATGAGCGAGACGAACCAACTGACGAGGTCTAGTGGAGCTGTATTTGAGACCGCTATTGGCACGTCACAAAAGACACTACTGGAGCTGCTACAGAGGTAGCTCTATCCAAGTAAGCTTTTCCCCCTTCTAAGGGAAAAGTCATGGGATGGTCCAAGACATTAGACCACCTAACAACCCACGAACCTTCGGCAGTCATACTTGGCTCAAAAAGAGGAAGATCAAGCATGATAAAAGCACGAGCACAACCATCTTGGACCATTTGGACATCGGAAGTGGCGCCCCTAGAGACTCCACCATTTCGCCCATGTGCTTGAACCTCAAAACCTCTAGGGAATCAATCGAAAGGATGAAAAGATAAGCTAGAAGCATCAAATGAAGTACTGACATTGCAGTCTTCTCAAAAGAATAACATAAGGCACATAATAGGACAATAAAGTAACGACATTAGATTCCCATTCATAAACACAACATATGTCAGGTGTTAAAATAGCAAGACACAATATAAAGCATATACATGTACTTACACATACCAATATATCTCATATTATCATTCATTCTCAGATAGACAATTAAGTCAATGTACAAGTAACAAACAACATACAAATTACGCAATGGCAATATAAACAGCAAGCTCATCATAGCATGTCAAAATACTGTTAGTTCACAGATACATGAGAACTAAGTTAAGTCATCCTAGACACAATACCCATCTAACAGGGAAGACTTTGGTTTCCTACACCATGGTGCTATAGAATTGGTCAGAGAGAGTGGTCAAAAGGATATGTTCCTGATTATACCAGCCTTAGCCAATAATGCTACAACATTCGTAACAGGAACACTTAGCTTTTCGAGAACACACCTACACTAATCGTGAATACAGTAGCATCTAATCGAGAATGTCGGTGTATTGCAAGATCATTACAACACAGAGGAGCTACCAACTGGTATTTCAAACCGCCGATATCTATGTGTCTGACTGGTTGATAAGACTTTAAGGTTTGTAGATGAATGAAACTTTTCATTTCAAGGTTTTATTATCTATGGTCGCGTTAATGGTCTTCTGCTGCCTGACACGTCAAATTGAAGTACTCTGATACAGTCCTAGTAACTTAAGACTTATTTAATCATGTAGACTTTATTTGTAGGACTTTTGCTTTGAGTTTGTGATGCTTTATATCTTCAGACTTTTATGATCTTAAGAACAAATCCACTTCTTCATGTGTGAGATTGTGAGATCATATTTTCTGTTTCGTTTGTAAAGCGTCTTGTCTTGATCATGAGCTTGTATCGTTTGATCTGACCTTTGGTTTATCTTGACTCGAGCATTCTCTTCTTTACTCGCATGATCTTCATATCCTTGGATTTGCAATCTCTAGTTATTAATTTATCAAGACTTATCCATTTTATCCTTCTTCAACACATATATCCTTGTATCTGGCTTTATCTCGTCTTATTAATTACTTGTTCTTCCATGGGCTTGACCATTACCTACTTGTTCTTGAGTCTTCTTCTTCTCATAAATTAAGCTTATTATTTGACCTGTCTGATCTTATCTTTTGAATTCTTCAAATATCTTCTTACGTATGTCTCCATTCTTCTCTGTTTGTAATATGATTGTTGTAATGATTGATCAGATGACTTCTCTTTATAACTTCAAGCTTTATGTGTATTTTTCCTGATCGGTTCATGTTTATCTTCTCTAAATACTCTTAACAAGAAACCATGAGTAATATAAATCTTAGAACACTTGAAATTAATATTTGAAAGTTTGTTGTCATTAACACTGAATACGAGAGGGTCTTTGACTCAACTTAAGTAACTTTTAATCTTGACAATCCATGTATAGTTGTTTAACTTGAATTACGTAGATTTATCGTTCTCACTTTCTTAAAATGCGAATTATTCATAGTAAACTAACTAAAATCAAACAAAATTGATCAATTATGTGAATTGGTTTGGCGGGTTTAGCTTGTTTTCTTTAGGTGCCGTTTGGTTTGGGGAATGTTTTATTCCAAAGTAAACTATATTCTCGAAAATCTCATTCTCGGAAATGTTTATTTCCCACTCTCACACATGGGAATAAAATTTTCAGGTTTAATTCACGAATTTATTTTTTGAACATATTTTATGTCTGGGAATGACTTTTATCTCTTGTATCAAACATGAAAATTTTTTATTCTCGTCTCCCTTTCACGCAGTTCACAGCGCATGCTTTTCAATACAAAAAAAAATTGTTATTAAATTTCTATATCAAAATTATAAAAGTGTATCCTTCTAGAATTTTATTCCTTAAAAAATAGTTTTAAGAATGCACATATTAATTATGCATTAGATATAGTGCATTTACTATCAATTTAAATTTTGTAAAATAAATAATGTTTATTTATAAGAGTAATGCTACAAAAAAGAGTCAAGATCCATGAGTTGTAAAGGATAAACCAGACCAAGTTATACATTTAAACATGGCAGAGGATAATATAATACTAACTCACTCAGGTTAACAGGGTCAACTTAACTTCGATATTAACAGGCTAATTTACTTTTTTGGTCCCCAAATTATTTTAAAATGTTCAATTTGGTCTTCAAGTTTTTAAAATGTTCATTTTGGTCCCTTAATTCCTGAAACTTATTCAAATAGGTCCTTTCACCAAATTGACTAACGGCGATGTCAAGTTGATTAAGGGACCAAGATGAACATTTAAAAAACTTGAGGACCAAATTGAACATTTTAAAACAATTTGAGGACCAAAAGAGTAAGGCTAAATTACTCCTTTGGTCCCCAAATTGTTTTAAAATGTTCAATTTGGTCCTCAAACTTGACGTCGCCGTTAGTCAACTTGATGGAAGGAAATATTTGAATAAGTTTTAGGAATTAAAGGACCAAAATGAACATTTTAAAAACTTGAGGACCAAATTGAACATTTTAAAACAATTTAGGGACCAAAAGAGTAATTTAGCCATATTAATAAGATAGTAATTTATTTTGTACATCAAATTAATTAGGTTTATAAGTTCATAAGTTGCAAGAGCTTGAGGAAGGAAAGTTAATTTTGTATTGATCGAGCCTTTTAAGCTCGATTAACTCATTATCCGCATATTACGCTTATATCATATGAAAGAGCCTTAATTTTCTCACACTATTTGTTTCATTATTTTTTATAAGTAATATATAACTTTATAGTTCACATATTATTAACTATAAATTTATAAATGATTAACCAATATGACAAGTGATGTAAAAAATTAGTATGAGATAGTTATTTTTTAACAAGTTCTCAAAATAGCTTGCCACTATCTTTTTTAACAAGGTTATGTCAAAACAACTCTTAAACACTTGGTGCAAGCTATAAGAGCTATGAATCAACAATATGTTAAGTTATTCAAAGATACGTAAAACTACATGTTGGAAGTCTCACATCATCTGCCTAAAACGGGGTGCGGTTTAAATACTTGTTTGGCAACTCCACTTAATACTAAATACTAATTGGTTTTAGGATGCAATTTAACATGGTATCAGAGCCAAGAGCCTATCTCAGTTGTTTGTCTCCTATTATGACAATCTTCTCATGTATTGCCAGTTCTGGCAGGCTCTTGTGGAGGATGGGTGTTGGAAGTTCCACATTGTCTACTTGAAATAAGCCTTTTGGACAACTTCACTTAATACCAATTGATTATGGGATGGAATGTAACACAATCAATAAATTTTTTCCCCGCTTGTGTATACCAAATAGTTGTGTTTTTGACCCATGATTTCAATACAAAGTACAGACTTTACATTGTTTCCCAACTTCGGAACATAAGTTTCAAGCATACATACCCTAGAGAAAGTATTCCTACCCTTTCCATTATTTTGTGAGTACAAAACCCATGTTTCATGCTAGCTAGCATTTAAAGTGTAGTTAAAATGAAAGACAATGGTGATCCACAAAGCTAATGTGACATATTTAATAATAAAGCTAAAAAAAACACTCTTCTTTAAGAATCGTCTAAGAATTTCTCTACATAAAAACTCAAATTTGCATAGTTTGGTAGAATGCAATGAAATCCTTTGTCGATCAACTTTGTTATTAACTTGTTAAGGATATTTCATAGACCTCAAAGGCACAATGTTCTACCCAAGAGTGATTGGTCATAATGAAAGTTGACTGCGCCCTCAGATGAACTTTACTTGGAAGGTCAGGGTTCGAATCTTGGAATCATCACTTTGGGGAGGTTTTACCTAACCAACCCCGAAATGAGGGTTAGTCACACAATTAGGTCTTTGGAGATATCCGGTTAAAGACAAAAAAAGGCTTAATACTTTTCACAAAGTATTTCACTTTCAAAATAAGTCAAGAGAAAAGCTTGACAGCTTTAATCACTAAATGGTTTTTTTATTTTAATGTTTAAATTTATTAATTTTGAACAAATGAAACGTCAAGCGTTTTCTTGTTCAAGCATTTTAGAGCTCACGCCTTATTCATGTTTTAAAGTAAAAGAACCCATGAACCACAACTCACATGGCACCTCCCTTGGTTGTCGTGATCACGAGGTTTTGAACAATGCATCACAATTCACTCCCCCATTTCCTAATTCTAGCCCGTTGTCCCTTTTCTTGATCCCACCCACAATGGTATGACTTCTCTAGACCACAAAAAAAAAAAATTTAAAAATATATAAGAGGCACTTTGGCATATTAATAGATATATTATAAAAAAATATTTAAGACTGGTCATTTTATTAAAATATTTTTTAGGAGTATGGTATGTATGTATTTTGACAAATTCATTGATAATCATCTTATTGACTTGGTAAACTTAAATATTATATTATAGTATTTCAATAAAATTAATAGTTTTTATTTCATATCAAGAATATTGATCAAATATAAACATTTGAATAGAGAAAGTACGAAGTATGAATTAAAGATGAATTTTTTTTATTCCTGCCTCGCTTTCTCATGAATGTCAAAATATATATGATACCAAATGCAACATTAGTGGCCATCCTAAAATTCCTATGGACTCTATGTCATTAATGTTGTATATATTTTTTCAATAAAAAATTGCATATGAAGTTATTACTTTTAATGTTACGTTTATCCTATCCACTATACATGTATCCAGGCACACCGTGTAATATAAAAATTTAAAAATTTAACCTTTACAGAATTATATTCCTTTCAAAATAGTTTTAAAAAGACACCTAATAATTGAGCATTAGATATATTCATCTCGAGATTATGGATATAAACTTTTGCCAAAAACGAATAAAGTAAGATTTATAGAATTAACGTTGTCATAATGAACCTACCACCACAAGATTAAACAAATGAATATGGCCGGGTTGACTCTTTTCAATACCAATGGGTTAAAGGAGTTATCTTAGAGTGAAACTTTGATAATTTTAAAAATATTTTTGTACTACATAATAGTTACATTGAGATGTATTATAACTTTGTGATGGTATGTATGAGGCCAATGTAGTGATTTTCTTGAAGCTTGTGATACATGTTCGGGAGTACTTTTTGCCATTGGTTTTTGTTTTTACATGGTAATTACATCCAACAAGTTTTTTGTAGTCATTGTTATGAGTTATTTGATATCTCTTTGCAACCTTGTTCACAATAACCAAATCAAACAAAAGCTTACCAGACAAAGCTGTCTCGGTACCTTAAACGAGATTAGTCTCACACTCTAAAACACATAAGATATTTTTATGAAGGCAAAAAAAACTATATTATCAATTATGTGACATATTTAACTAGGTTGGGGTGATTAGATTTATAAATTGAATCCTGCCCAAAAACACATTGGGTCTAATTTCTAAAACCTAAACTCGTTGCAATTAATTTGAGTCGTGACGAGTTAATAGGATGGGATAGGTCTTAAATACTACCAGTGAGTTCTATGTTATAAACGTTGTTCTTTATTAAACAAAAATTACAAACTAAGAGTATTATTTATATTATGTTTACACTATCAATGAATCAGTTACACGTGTTCACGCGCTTCACGCGCATGCTTTTCAATTAAAAAAAAAGTATGACTCATTGAATGTATCAAGCATTAAGACATAATATATTATGATCAATCTTAAATATAATTTTCTTATAACTTATAACTTATCTGTTAACATGTTGCAGTGCTTCTTTTTGTTTGTTTTCGTTCTTCATGTTCAAGTGTTTTACTGATCACACCTTTATCGTGTTATAGATAGAAAGAGCCAATGAGCCAAAACTCATATGGCACCTCCCTTGTTGTGATCACAATGTTTCCAACAAAGGATTGCAATTCACTCACCCATTTCATAATTCCCACTTGTTATCCCCTTTTCGGACCCTACCAACAGTGGTATGACCCATTAGAACTAAAAAAATAATAAAATAAAATAATAGAAGTGACAATAAAGCATATTAGTAAATAAATTTTAAAAAATAAAGACTGGTCGATTTATTAAAAAAAAATGGGCACATTGCTTTTATCCGAGGATTTTTACTTTCAAAAGAATTCACGAGTTGAAATGTTTGGGAAAGCTGAAAAAAGAAGAAGATTATGCTGATAATCGATTATTGTGATAATCGACTATAAACAGAAACTGTTTTTGTTTGGGTCTAATTGCTGAAAAAACGATTTTAAGATAATTTATTTCGTTTGGGTGGTGCAAAAAAAAATCTGTTTTATATAGTAAATTATAAAAAAGAGTATGGAGTTATTTGTATAATTTAATAATATTTGTTTAGAAGTTAGTTCTGTAGGAGTAAACAAGGAAGAAAGTTTTAAGAATGGAAAAATCAAATCACAACAATCTTAAGCTAAAACAAACTAAATTTTAAAAATAAAGATTGGTCAATTTATTAAAAAAAAAAAAAAATAGGCACATTGCTTTTATCCGAGGATTTTGACTTTCAAAAGAATTCACAACTTGAAATGCTTGATAGCTTTAATCATTAAGAGTATGTTTGGGAAAGCTGGAAAAAAAAAAAAAGATTATGCTGATAATCGATTTTTCTGATAATCGATTATAAACAGAATTTGTTTTTGTTTAGGTCTATTTGCTAAAAAACGATTTTAAGATAATCTATTTCGTTTGGGTGATGCAAAAAAAAAAAAATCTGTTTTACAGAGTAAATTATGAAAAAAAAAATTGTATTAAGTTATTTGTATAATTTAATATTATTTGTTTAGAAGTTAGTTCTGTAGTGGTAAACAGGGAAGAAAGTTTTAAGAATGAAAAAAATCAAATCACAACAATCTTAAGCTAAAACAAATTAGATGACATAAAACAGTTTTTGTCTCCAAAAAACTTTTTTATAAATTTAAGCAATGTGCCAAACATGTTATATTATTTTGAAAACAACTATTTGGGGATAAAACAATTGAAATGAAAAAAATCCAGCTTTCCCAACATGGTCTATTTTTTTTCTTTTTACTGTTTAAATTTATTGATTTTGAACTTATTAATGAGTGTTTTATAGTTCATGTGACACCCTCTACCCCACATGCATTCAAAAGCGATAACAAATATATAAAAAGAGAGATAACACATGCAAATGTATATATATAATGTTAAAAACCAGGCAGAGACTGCCGCATTGTAATATAACACGGAAATAGCCAAAACATATTTATAAAGAAAACATAACATAACTGAAAACATAAACGAACCAAACCCTGATGTCACACTATAGAGCTGGTATAACCAATCCGATAAAACAACTCGGATACAACGGAAACAACTAAACAACTATTGAAAGCGGGAAATCCTAACTACGAGTCGCAGCTCCTCAGAGTCACTCCTCAACTGACTGCACATCGAACTCTTCATAAACGATACATGCCACAAAACAAGAAACATAGAGATAAGGAGTAAGAACCATGTATATGAATATAACGGCAAGGAAACAGTTAGCAAGACGAGCATACATCAAACAATCATGTTATAGCAGACAACAATATAACATATAGAATTATCATCATACAAACGTGTATGCTATACAATGCAACTCTACTCCACTACTCCGTTATGCATGTGGATCCAAACTATCTCAGGAAGCTAACTTCAGAGTTACATCTCCACATTGGCCAAAAAGCACTAATGCCGAGCCAGACCACCAACCATGGGTGGACCCCTAGGATAGCCGACGCACCTTATTCACGGGTGCGCCACCGCAGGGGTACCTGATCCCCTTAATCTCGGATGAATCACCGCAGATGGCCAGATCGTCTTACACGCAGACGACCTCCCCTATGTTGCACAACCTCCACTAGCATCTCCGATGCGTGAATGCATGCTCAACACAAACACACAACAACATCCACCACCTCCGCTTGGGCCACTAGGCTACCCAAGTTTATCAACATCAATACCTCGACCACTTAGCTTTCGAGGATTATCGTTATTGTTTCGTATTCATTATTAAACACTCTAGTCGTTCTTCACTAGAGATTACCACCTTGACCATCAAGCATCAAGGCCCCTTGGCCACTAGGCTACCAAGGTACATCATCATCAACACCTTGAACATTAAGCATCAAGGCTCAACATCATCTTTTCACTTGTCTTTGGTCTTCATGTTTCGTTAGTATCTTATTAAGCCTTTTACGCGTTTGGGGTGAAAACCCTTGTTCCATACATTCTGGTTCTGTTCTGGTCAGGTGAGCACGGGCGTGCTCACCCTCAACACGGGCGTGCTGGACCTGCAGGCAAGCACGGGCGTGCTCAAGAGCGCGCCCTTCACTGGATTTCAAACTAGAGCACGAGCGTGCTCCCTGTTAAGCACGTCCGTGCTCAATGGAGCTTGGTCGTACTGATCTAGGCAGAAAGGGTCAGAAACCCTTTCCCTAATCCTTGGGACAATACGCAGATTCAACCTATTGGCTTTTACTAATCCATTGATCATCAACTTCATCAATCTTAACTGTTCTTCATTACTGTTCATGTCTTATCATCATGGGGAATTAATCCTTTAGTCATAGCTTCATTAATAATGTTCCTAGAACACTCATTAATCAATCATAGGGTCTTTAACTAAGCCCTATGAACATAACCTTACCTCTCATACTGTATTCATATCTTATGAACAACGGGGAGAAACATCCCTTAATTCTCATTATTATCATTAACGTATTTTAACGTCTTATCCTTATGTTGGTATTAACATCCTCAACAATCAACATTCATTAAGAGCACAACATCGACAACAGTAAATAACATCATACTCATCACAATCATGGCATCATCACATTCAACATGTTCATAACAGTCAATATTCAATAACAAGAACATTCATAACAACATTAATCAATTAATAACAGTCATGCCAATATCATCATCACAACAATTAACATCATATAACAAATAAACATAAAGGAATATAAACATGTTACCATACAATAGGGTCATAGGTAACCCTTCGTATTACACTACCCCCAAGCCTACATACTCATACTATTCCTTCTCCCCATAACTGGTATGAAGATCAGACTCTTGATAGCAAACTGGTCGCGTTCCCTCAAGCGGCTCGACAAACGAATCAAGCCTTGACCAACAAAAAGGTTAACCAATTAGTTCACAATTCAACAAAAGGAAAAGGAAACAGAAGAGGGATAACCGACTTACCTTACAAGACACTAACGTGCACGTTCCTCTCCCAAAGCTAGACCAAGAACACCAAGAACTTCAATGGGTTCAAGGGAACGAAGAGAGAAGAAGTTTCTGCCACACTACGATTGCTCAATGTGCCAAAATAGGGTTTAACACGGTAACCCTCGTGCTACTGCCTTCAATTTATAAACCCTGCCCCTAGCATGGTCGTGCACCCCCTTAAGCACGGTCGTGCTTACATCAGCATCACCGAGTCACGTTCACAGATGAGCACGGTCGTGCTCCTTGTTGAGCACGGGCATGCTCAACTTAGCGTCATCGAGACGCGGTCATGCGCTAAGCACGGTCGTGCTCCCTAATGAGCACGGCCGTGCTTGTGACTCAGATGGTCACAAGAAGCACCTAACAAGCACGGGCGTGCTGGACATGAGCATAGCCGTGCTCATCTACCAGAAAGGGATTTTAAGCCTAGAAATCCCACTTAGCCCTCAACAACAACTTTAAGCTAGGCCCTAAGGCTTAACCAAACAAACAAGGTACACACAAAAGTACTTAACGAAAAATGGGGTGTTACAGTTCACACCTTTGTGTCGTATTATAAAAAAAGAGCCAACGAGCCACAACTCATATGGCACATCTTTTGTTTCGTGAGCACTATATTTTGAACAATGGATCACAATTCACTCTCCCATTCCCTAATTAAAAAAAAAAGAATAGAATAGAAGAGGCACTAATTTAATAATAAATAAGACGGATTAATTTATTGGAAAAAGGCCCAATTTCAAAATAGAATATCTATTGTTTTGTTTTGTTTTTGTTTGACAAAATTGTTGGTCTCAACTAGTGGCAATTGGGTCCAAGTCTTAACAAATATTTGCTTCATAATGTAAAATTTTATGCATTGATAATATATAGTAAATTAATTCCAAAAATTTAAGTTTAACGCGGTTGCCACTTGCCCCATTCTTGCAAAGTTAAATTTTGTGTGTCCATAAACCCTCGATTGTTGCAAAAGAAATAATTTTGGTTTAATGAACTTTTTGGTCCCTGAAAAGTAGGTGTGTTTTGATTTTAGTCCCTGTACTTTTTTTCCTTTGGTTTTGGTCCCTGTAAATTTAAAATTTTTGGTTTTAGTCCCTGCCGTCAGTCACCCTCCGTTAAGTGCTGACGTGACTAACGGAGTGCCACGTCAATACCGGCACGTCAGCAAATATGCCACGTCAGCTGCCACGTATGAAAATGAATTTTGGTTTTACTCCCTGAAAAGTGAGTAAATTTTGGTTTTAGTCCCTGTACTTTCTTTTTTCATAGGTTTTGATCCCAGTAAATTTAAAACTTTTTATATTAGTCCCTATTGTCAGTGACACTCTGCTAAGTGTTGATATGGCTAAGAGAGCGCCATGTCAGCATTGTCACTACAACAATCTTTATGCAGCAGTCTTGCTTCCTCCTTCATTCTACAACAATCTTGCTTCCTCCTTCCGCAACAATTTTTATACTTTTTTGAGTTGAGGGCATCATGGTCGCAACTTTGAAAATTCATTGCAGAGAGTGAAAGTGGAAAATATTAGTAAAGGAAGAAGTAAAGCGTGGGTCTGAATGGACGTAGAAAAAATGTATTAGATGGTATGGAGAAACGCTTCAAAAAGAGGAAGCAAGATTACTGCAGAATGAAGGAGGAACGATGGAGAAAGAGGAAGAAGAAATTGCAGTCATGTTTTATAAGAAAAAATAGTTATAATATTATAATAATAAAAGTTAAAATAATATAATGGTTAAAAATAATAATAATTAATGTTAATATATTTAAAAAATTAATACTATGACGTGGTAGCCTACGTGACTTAAAATAATGATAATTAAACTGTCGTGACAATGCTAATGTGATGCTCTGTTAGCCATATCAAGACTTAATAACTGACAAGAGGACTTAAATCAACAGTTTTAAATTTATAGGGACCAAAACCAACGAAAAAAAGTACAAGGACTAAAATTACAATTTACTCACTTTTCAGGGACTAAAACCAAATTTTATTTTCATACGTGGCAGCCAACATGGCATAAAATATTAATATTTTTGATGACGTGGCTGCGCTGACGTGGCACTCCGTTTGCCACGTCAGCACTTAACGGAGGGTGACTGACGGCAGGGACTAAAACCAAAAGTTTTGAATTTACAGGGACCAAAACCAAAAGAAAAAAAGTGCAGGGACTAAAATCAAAATACACCTACTTTTCAAGGACCAAAAAGTTCATTAAACCAATAATTTTTGAACACAAAAATGGGAGAAGAATTTTCGACAATAATTTTGATGGTTAACTTAATTCAAATATGTAGTTAATTATATTCAATGGATGATTAATTGATATAATAAGGTGTCGCTACTCATTAACATCAACTGAGCATAATTGACCATGATTTTCATATATTCAAATATATATGACCCCATGTATATTTAAATACCTGAAAATCGTGATTAATATCATTCAAATTTCATGGTTAATGACATTCAATGAATGATTAATAAATTACAACACCTTATTATATTCATTAATCATCCACAAAATATAAGGAATCACATATTTAAACTACGCTAATGATCCGTTTAATAGCAACTGCTGTTACAAATTCAGTGAAACAACGGACCTGACATAGATGGGGGACGTGGACTACATGGAAACCAGCCCCTTGGCAGTGGGCACTCCTCAAGCTGTTTATTTTTTGGCAGAATAACGCTATGCATAATCATTAAATGGTAATAATGTCATAATAATATTAATTAAGAAAATAAAAAACAATTTATGAAAAATTGTCTATTTAATATTTAAAAGAGTAATATATTTAATTTGAAATTATACTAACAAGTGCTTTAATATTTAGAACTTAGAAGAGTGATATGTTTGCACATAAGTATCTTAAGTCTATAATTGCAATTTACTTTTTATTTCCAATAATAACTTTATCATTTTTTTTTTTGGATAAAATATTATCATACTTGCTGATTTATTAACAATATGGCTTTCTTGTTTCTTTGAGTCTTGTTTTCTTTGTATCTCCCATTTTCATTTGATGCTTTTCTCTAAACCCCCACCCACTGGGACACGCAAGCCTCAGGGTTTTGGAAAATGGGGTTTACACTAATTATCAATTAATCAAGGATAATTATTATTAGTTCCATTATAATTGGAGAGTGAGGAAGAGAATAATCATAAGGCTGCGTTTGGCGTGGCGCGTGCGTACGAGAAAGATGGGTCAGGCATTTCGTCGAGCATCTGGAAGGATCCGAGCAGCATCAGAGCCTAAAACCGCCGTCGATCACCGCCCTCCGCCGCCGAAAGTTTCCGCCGACAAGGCGACGGGGATCTCGAAGGCCGCCGAACAAGATGCACGGGATTCCGGTAAGTGTCTCTGTTAAGGTTTTTCGTTGGGAGGTTAGGTGGTTATGCGAAATTTTGCTCCTTTCTATTCATTTCTTTGTCAGATAACCGAAAACGTTAGTGGGTAGCATAGAATCGAGGTAGCTAATGAGGTTATGTTGAGAATGTGTTCTACTATGTTGGGGAATTGGTAAATAAGGCCCTGAAACAAAGTGGGGGTTGGTGAGTTTCATTATTCAGTTGAAAGTTTTGCTTTTGGAATTGATATCTTTGTCTTAGGACTTCTTGGTTCAGCTGAAAATTAGAAGTTAGAAAGTGGGGTAGTGAAAAGCTTGGATTTTCCCTTTTTTTTTTTTTTTTTTTTTTTGGTTTCGATTTTTTTTTTCCCACACTTTGTTACAATCAAATTGGGGATAGTTAAAAGTGGAGTGCAACACGTACGGTTTTATTCAAACTCCACATTAGCTGTAGTTATTATTTATCTATGATTTGTTTGATTGTCTCAGTTGGCAATGTACTACATAGTACCTAGATATATATTGGTTATAATTTTGGTGTTTGTCTGTGGTTTTATACTGCTATTATGATACTTCATTGTGGTTGATATCATTGTTATTGTTCTTGGCTAAAGATGATCGTCCTAGAGTTAATGTTGACAACATCCTGGAAGAAAGAGATCCTAAGTATGATGCCATGCTTGGTCAAATGGTTGGTAGAATCAAGTCAAAACCCGGGGGAAAACCAGAGATGGGTGAGGTGAGTTTATGGATGTTTCTTTTATACTCCTTATGTTGAGTTGAAGTTGATACAGAAGTGTTATGATGTTGCTGTAATGTGTCCTTGTTCAATTCAATGTTGACACCTTATAACTCCAACGTTTGAAATTGTTTTGTTCTTCACCCTTTGCAAATGAAACGTAGAGTAGAATGTTGAATAGTATTATATCTTGATCTCTGTATGCTGGCTTAGAAGAGGGTATTATTGGCATCGAAGGCCAAGGAAATCCTGTTTAAGCATATTGATATTGGCTTGTTCATCTGCTGTCTGATGAAATGAAATCTGCCAACAAAGTCCTACCTTTGTACGTTATGGATTGATATTAGTCTAAAATTTATATTTATATTTTTAGATACTAATATTATATACCATTTGAAATCTTATCCTGTCGCACTGTTCTTCAAAATCAATGCTGGGTTCGTGGTATCTGCCACTGTTTACTCATGGTACTTGGATGGTGTCTTGGGAACCTGTTAGGAACCTCCCTTTCAAAGATAGGAAAAACAGAACCTAACTATAACAAACCAGCACACAATAAGAGAAAAGATAGGCTGAAAGAACTTCTTGATTTATGATTGAAAACAGAAACAGTAAAAGGGAACAATGTATACAAGTATACCCCCAAAGGAGCACTCTCCTTTCACACTGGAAAATGTCCAGTAAACTGAATATTCAATGACTTGCCTCTCTTCATTGGCAGAGGACTTATTTATAGGTTTACATTCATCATACTAACAGAAACTAAACAGAACTAACTAACTCAGAACTGCCTAACAATTAGTTACAAGTTTGACCCTTTCCTTTCCTATAATATACCTTCAGGGTCTTTCCCCCTGTAGGTTGTTACTCCACATCATTCCTAACAATACCTCCCTCCTCAGAAACAACCTTGTCCTCAAGGTTGGAAGCTCTTTCCATTGCCTTCTTTTACTGGGAATGATGTCGGTTTGCTTGAGTATCAAATAGGAATCTTGCAATATTTTTAGATTGCAGTTTTTTTTTGCTTAAAGATTTGGAATTGGCGACCTAGGGAAAACAATGGGGTTCAGTTGGCTGATATCCATATGGGCCTGGCCCATTAGATCTAATTCATCACCAGCATCTCCTTTGGGCCATACCCCTTCCATACGTCGACCCACGACTGGCTGTTCTGGCGGTGGAAGGTCAGGCGCTTTTGGTGGTTTTGGTGGCGGCTGGTCCGATGGTTTTGACGGTGGTGCATCAGGCTGTCTAAGAACTGGTGGTTCCGGCGTATTACCCGGCGGCTGTGGATTGGTTGGACTGCTACAAACACCCATCTCTTTGGCCCTCAAAGGATACCATATCCTTCTCTTGTTCGGCTGCCAATCGTTCCCCCGATCTGGTGGTGCAGGTGGTGGCCTTGGGATGCTTGGGTTTCTCCATCCCCACTGTTTTCTGATCTTCGAGGGAGACTGCTGCCCATGTCCAGCCACCGGGTATGGGTGATGCGTCATCTTCCCCATCAATACATCACCAATGCGCATCCTAGATAGCGATGGTTTCCACTCCATTGAGACCTGGATTGCTCCCGTCGTCACCTCCACCGAGTCTGAATTTTGGAAGCGGGGAAGCACAGTTGCATCTCCCTTTACTACTTCCATCTTGATCTTCCTGACTATACTTTCGGCCCCAAACTCTCCAACCTTTGGGTCAGCCTCTGGTTCTGGTTTTGTCTCGGGATTTTCCAGCACCTTTTCCAATAGTACATTAGACAATGCCACCTCTGCTGCCCAAAAACCTGGTTCTTTATGGTACCAAGAACTAGGTTCTTGCACCTCAACCTCCTCATCAATATTACCGCCCTCAGCCTCCTCCTCAACGGACTTCTCATTCTTGTTAATCGAAGAATTTTCCCTTACAACAGAGGACATTTTCTTGGGTTTCCTCTCGAACAGCAATTCTTTATTGAATCTTGAACCCAGCACCTCCACCATCAATTCTTTTATGTAAACCATGTCAGCTTTCAATTCAGCCAATTTCAAACCTTGTTCGCTGACCTTCTTCTCCAACGTAGCCACCCGATTCTCCATTGCAAAAAGGATCCGGCAGGTCGGACCAATTTGTTAGGTACCTTCTTTTAGGAAGATGAAGATCCTAACTATGGAGAAAACCTCTCCTAAACCAAAACAGAAAAAAGAAGAGGGATAGGGAAAGAATGGTACAAATGTACCCCAAAGGAGCACTCTCCTTTCACAACTAAACCACTGTTTAGTTCACACAAAATATAATTCTTCATTCATATCTTGAAAATACAGAATGGCCTCTTATTTATAGGCCTAACAACCCCTATCAATACTCCTAACAACCAGCTTATCAAAACTAACAAACCCCTAACAGCTAACAACAACTTCTAACAAAGCTAACTGAATATCCTAATCTAATAATAGTCATTACTAACTAACTCCCTAATCTACTAACAAACCCTTATATTAATCTTTATTACTTATTGGACTGGGCCCTAACAATACTGCCCTCCTGAAAAACAACCTTCTCCTCAAGGTTGAAGCATCCACCGGGGTCCCACAACTTGAAGCATGATGACCAAACCATGCATGAAACATAGAAATTCCCTCCGGGGTCAAAAGTTCTGTTTTTGGTGGCATTTTTGGCCAAAAAATAGAGTTTCATTGCTGCTATGTAAGTGCGACACAAAAACACCTTCTTTGTTCCAATGCATGAAGGGCCTCCTTCCATTAAAAAATTCATTACTCTTTTCTGATGTCCTTCCATCGTCGTTTCCACCATATCCGAGTTATGGACACCTGTAACAGTTGCTGCATCTTTACCTTCGATTTCCCCTTTGCTCTCCTTCACCAATGAGTCATCCTCTGTTTCTGGTTTTGTCTCAGGATTTACCTGCACCTTCTTTGACGGCAAATTGGGCAATGCCACCTTTGCTGCCCAAAAGCTTGGTTCTTTATTGCCCCAAGAACTAGGTTCTTGCACCTCAACCCCCTCATCAGTATCACCGCTCTCAGCCTCCTCCTCAGCAGACTTCTCATTCTTGTTAATCGAAGAATTTCCCCCCACAACTGAGGACGTTTTCTTAGTTTTCATCTTCAACAGAAATTCTTTATTGAATCTTGAACCCAGCATCTCCACCAGTAGTTCTTTTATGTAATCCATGTCAGTTTTCAACTCCGCCAACTTCACTCCTTGTTCATTGGCCAACTTCTCCAATGTAGCCACTCGACTTTCCATTGTGAAACACGATCCGGCAGGTCGGACCAATTTGTTAGGAACCTCCCTTTCAAAGATAGGAAAAACAGAACCTAACTATAACAAACCAGCACACAATAAGAGAAAAGATAGGCTGAAAGAACTTCTTGATTTATGATTGAAAACAGAAACAGTAAAAGGGAACAATGTATACAAGTATACCCCCAAAGGAGCACTCTCCTTTCACACTGGAAAATGTCCAGTAAACTGAATATTCAATGACTTGCCTCTCTTCATTGGCAGAGGACTTATTTATAGGTTTACATTCATCATACTAACAGAAACTAAACAGAACTAACTAACTCAGAACTGCCTAACAATTAGTTACAAGTTTGACCCTTTCCTTTCCTATAATATACCTTCAGGGTCTTTCCCCCTGTAGGTTGTTACTCCACATCATTCCTAACAGAACCTAACAAATTTGATTAATCTTTTCAACGCACTTAGTCCTCTATATTATGCAATAGTTAATGTAATGCTGCACTCCATAATTGTATGATAGAACATTGAAGATAAGTACTGTTTTATTGAACTTTCTTTCAGTGCTCCTCATCCTCTCCTTGAACAGAAAAGAAAAGATAGAGCAGGTGCTTCAAGGGACCTGCAACTGCTACACTGATCCTTTCCTTCACCCAACTGAATACCCCCCCCCCCTCTCCCATCTTTCCCTTTTGATGTTTCCCCACTAATACACAGCTTGTCCACGCTTAACCTTCATGTGGACATCTGGTTACAGTTTGCATTCCTTTCATTCCTTTTCTGACCCAAGCTCCCATCGTTAACTGGTTCATGTGAGGGACAAGTTCTCTGTTTCCATTTCTTTCCCTGCAACGGGATCTATCAAACCATAACAGTCTCAATGGTCTAAGATTTGTTATTTACATTTTAGTGCATATTGTAGCGAGACAAGCTCATCTTACAGTTTGATAATACTGTTACAGGCCTTTCTGGTTGAAAAGTCTAATAGGCCCATGCCAAGACTGCGAAATACAAAACCAGATTCTGGTAGTTATGAGGGAAGGCCAGTTCCTGCAGGCACTTTGAATGTAGCGCAGTTGCGCCATATCTTCCTCTTGCATGAAGGCAAGGCTGATGATCACAATGGACCTATGGATGCCCATCAGATTGCTGAAAAGTTCCAGGTTGATGTTACTCAGATTCAGAGCATCTTGCAATTCCTATCAAAACCTCCTGAAGATAGCAGTAAAGAACAGAACAAAACGCCAAGATAAATAGCTTTACCAGCATTGCTATCTGGTTTCTGTCTGACAAAGGGCAGTTTTAAATGGATTTGAAGTGTGGACTAAGTCTTGCCCATTGAAAGATGGTAGTTGTCTTCAACAGAAAAGTGAATGCAAAGGGTATAAGGCATGTAAGTTACTGAATTAATAAGTGCTTGTGTGGTCACTAGTGACCCAAATACGAGATTTTTCTTTTTAGGATATTGTAATATCCACAATTGACTTTGTCCTTGTGGTAGAAATTTAACTTTGGAGAGAATGAGATGCAATAAGGGTTTGGTGACCCAACCGTTGAGTTTTTGTTTATTCATTCTTCATTTTTCTTTATTTGAGTTTTTGCTTTGCTAGATATGGTATTTGTTTGTATTTTGTATAATTTCCATTTGAGGACGAGTAGCCTTGTTTGTCTTATAGGAGATTCATATTCTTAACGTAACTGGTTGAAGTTTCAATGTTGTCTGGAACAGTATAAGATAAATAGATTATCCTAACAGTGTTCAATTTATTCACCTATTTTCTGGCCTTCGCCCTTCAATACCAAATTATGAAATGCTTGTTGTTTGGTCTAATTTTTGTCGCTTTTATATTCATACTCATAGCCTTGATTTGCATTGTAGTTACTATTGATATTACTGTCATATTCGCTTTCCAATCTAAAAGCCAACACTAAATTTTTGAACTAGTGGATGATAAAAATAAGTGAGTTCTTTGTATTCATTATTTCTTAAAAAATGTAAATCTAAACATTGTAACTATTCACTTCCCCATTCCCTAATTCCTACTCGTTGCCCCCTTTCCTAGTAAAATAAAATAAAATAAAATAGAAAAGGCACTTTAGCATATTAATATAAATAAATCATAAATAAACAAATAAATCATAAAAAAAATATTTAAGACTGATAATTGTAATAAAAAAATTCTGGGTAGTATGGTATGTATGTATTCCTAACAAATTCATTGATCATGCATCTTATTAACTTGGTAAGCTATCATAGTACTTCAATAAATTTAATAGTCTTCTCATTTCATATCAAGAATATCGATCAAATGCAAACATTTGAATAAGAAAAGTAAAATGTCTTTCTACACTATCAAGTGAAAATCAATTGTTCAACTAATTAAAAGCTCAAATTTCAAGAAACACCGGATGGAATTACACATTTGAAAGTTGTTACGTTTTTTTTTTTTTTCGTAACTATGATATAAGTACGAAGTATCCACCACCGTTAACAGTAATTAATCTTCGTCAGGAAACCTATTGGGCACACAGGGTGGATTCTCCCCTCCCAACCAGGTTTTCTCTATATACAAGAGTGAGGATCCGAACCCCCTGATCACTTGTTTAAGGTGTCCAAGTTCCTTACCACTTGGACCAACCACATGTTGGTTAAGTTGTTAGTGTGTTTGGAAACCCATTTGCATAACTGGGCTGTCTAAAAAAAAGTGACAAATCGCAACATTCACGAGATGGTGAACAGATAGAGAGCCATAGAATGTGTCTCAAGCTCCAATATAACCCACCACAAAGCCTTCCATATTGTTTATCGCATTCACCATATCAACCCCTACTAATTTGTATACAAAAGGAAACAATTATAAAGAAAAAAGAGCAAAATATAATGATGGTATAAGAGAGGGAAATGGAAATTTGGTTATTGTTTAGGATACAGAAGTGCAGGTTTTGAAATCATTTGGGATAAATTTGGAATTCAAAATCACCTTAAACAAAAATAACCACCTTAACGGCTTCAGGTGCACCATTCATTCAATACAAGGAAAATTGTTGCTCTATGCTAGGCCTTAGCCTTTATCTTAACCTTTATTCCGTCTTACACAAATAGAATCTAATCAAACTATCGCTGTAATTAGGAATCAATGATCATGTACCTCGTGCTTCCTTGCTATCATGGGGAACTAATTCAAGTGGAAAAAAAAAAAAAGAATGATAAAATAAATTATAAAAACTCTCTCTCCCCCCTTCTCTAAAATGTAAAAGATCAAGTCAAAATAGACTCCAGCCAATCTGATGTCAATTCATATGCAACAAATGTTACAGCACCAGCTGGTGCAGCTTTAACAGTTGATGGGAGTATCCCCTTGTATAGACCAGCCCAACCCTCTGCCTGTAATATCCGTTTCATGGCATCAAACATATTTCTGTATGCACGGTGCTCAACTCGAGCTCCATATCTTGGATGCCTTTGTAGACCTTCTATCTGCAGCAAACAATGAATGAAGATCCATAACTATATCCACATGACCAGCATGAAGTGATTGAAGTCAACACAAATTTACTTGTTTTGGGTGGGGGATGAGGGGGGAGGCTCAAGATTCTAAAATCTACCTGAAATCTTTTCTTCACTACGTCAAGCGGATGACACACAAGCTTGGCACATGTTCCAGCAGCCAACCCACACAGGAAAAGCTGAAAGCTAGAGAGGCTATCTTCTTCAGCAGTGGTGGAATAATGGCGACGGTTCCACGCCTACAATTTTTCCACATAATATATTATGCATAATAAATGAACAGGTATAAGAAAATTGCTTATGCTCACTTGCTCACTATCAAGTGAACCAAATTTGTAGTGACATTGTTCCATGTTTTCTTTTCCTCTTCTGCTAATATTTCCATACAGTTATATTTTAAACTAGCTGAAATGCGGACGTGACACTGAGATGAGGCATGAACATGATCAATTGCTCAGACTCAATTATAAAATTAATAATACAAACTGCTGTATAGCTTCTTAGTCAGTGCAAATAGCTAGTGCATGAATAATGACTGGCATATGTAAAAGCCATTATAGGCCATGTCCAGAAATTTAGAATGGTAACATATGCAACAGGTAAGATAAGAATCTAAAAATGAAATGGAGATTCAAACATGCACTGAAAAGCAAGACCCACCTAGAGCAACCCTCATAACAAAATAAGAACTCATCATACACAACGGGATTCAGAATTAACTTATTGATGCATCTCATGTCATTCTAGTGCTTCAAGAATCATTTCACTTCAACCAAGATTGTAAGATGATGGCACAAGACAAAGCAAACAGGATAGAATAATCAGTAATGCAGAATATCAAAGAACCAACAAGCTCGCCTTACTACAGTTTCAGAACAACCAAATGACATCCGATGCATGCAGGGCATAATTATGCCAACTGAAAATAAATGACATGTTGAGAAGGACTGAAATTTTACCATGGCCCAACGTTTAAAGGTGTCATAGGTGCCAAATTGCAGGCCTGCATACGGTATAATCTCGACTAGTGTAGGTGACAATCCAGCATACAAGCCTGGGACGCCACGAGTCTTAAGGATATCAATGGATGCTGACCTCATGTTTGGATACACCTAAATAAAGGAAGTATATTAGCATGGCATGATTACAAAAATTGAACTCTACAAGGGCAACAACAACCTCAGACCATGCGTTCACAATGTTTATGTTCTTTTGTCTAGGGCCAGGAGCTGCCTCCTTTCTTCCACCTCTTTGCAGGGTCAAACAGAAATAAAGCTCATTACTGAGGGACGACTTTACACTGGATTAGTGGATTTGAGGCTATGTAATCCAGTCACCTCCTAAGATCAAAGCTTGAGCAACAGATTTTGGGAGCCTATTTAATGTGATTGCAACAAACAGCTAAGCTGTGGTGCCCCTCTAGGCATTTGAAGTTTGAACAGTGGGCTTTAGGGTTTAACATAGCTTCTAGGCTAATAAAAATCACACATGACATGATCTAACAAGTTGTGTTGTGAAATACTACTAATTAGACAAGAAGGAAGAAAAGGTGAACAATTTTTGTCACCATAAAACTCTCATGCCCAAAGGACTGGAGGAGGGTGTTTAAAAAAAAGCACTAGCAATTTCCTTCATCAGTACAATAATTTTCTTTTTGTTTTGGGTACACACATTGCAGTAATTTACTTCAAAACGTTGCAACTTAATCATTTGTAATACTTATACCTTTGGTTCACCCTGAGAAGCTAATATGGTTCGAAGAAGATCAAAGGGATACGACCCTACGGTAGCTGCACACCCAGCTAGTGCCCCACTCACATAGGATAGATAAGGGCTCAAATTAATGTGATCCTCTGCAGAAACAGAAAGCAAGCGATGAACAACACAAACCTAGAACAGGAAATTTCCTAATAATTAATATCTCTAAAGTGCGCGAGGGCACAAGTTGGCCTGCATATATACAGTGTATACATCCATTAAATAAAGCATCCTCCCCTAAAGTGCCTTATTAATATGAAGGACAAGACTCCTCTAAAGTGAACTTGTTTGAAAAGTTGGCAACTAAAGGCTCCTCTAAATCATTTCAAGGGTTAAGATAACAATGCCCTTTTCATTAAATCAAAGATCGGCACACCCTTAGTTGCTCACTTTAGAAATAAGCTCACTTTAGAGAAACTTTTCCTACAATAAATTAGTAAAATGATACTTAGCAATATACCATCATGAATAAGAAGAGCTTATGGACCTACATTTTTAAAGTTCTAACTGATAATGATGTGAAGAAATCCCCACCTAATTGTCAACAAAAAACCTAGTACACACCTAGGACATAAGTTCACTTTGTTCATAAAGCTAATATGTTAGGATTTTAGGAACCTTTGTGAGAAAGAGAGAAAGACAGCAGAGTTCTGCTGCTAGCAATTCGCAAAAGGAGTGAAAAGAATAGGGGAAGAACAAAAATATGCTTCTTTATTGTAAAGAATGAGTAAAGAATGAAAAAAATGTACAAAATGTACCCAAAGGAGCACTCCCCTTTCGCACTAGGGAAAAACCCAGTCAAAGCTATCTTATTACAACACATGCCTTATTACCCTTCAAAAACTTTATTTATAAGCAATTTCTTAATCGACTTCTAACCCTACTAACTGAATCAGCTTCTAACCACCTACTAACTGCTTCTAACTAACTCTTAACAATACCACCCTCCTCATAAACAACCTTGTCCTCAAAGTTGGAAGATAGGAACAGGGAAGGAATGGAATATACTCTCCCAAACTTGGACACTTGAAGCTGTTCCCCAAAGTAGCCAGCAATTCCTTGTCTTCTTGCATGTTCGGATTTCTGAGTTTAGCCCAAAGTTCCACTAGACTTTTCACCCGTCCAATAAGAATCCTATCTTTGATAATTCCGATTCTGCCTCTGTTCCATACTCCTCATCACTGAAGTTTTTAGTTTGGGTTTGGGATGCAGTCATCCGCTCTACCCATTTCTCTGCCTTAGGTATGCCATCGACTGTTGTACAACGGTTCCGGTTCGGCGGCACCGGCGGCGATAGCGGCCTGTCCGGATTCTCCAATACCCAGAGTTTTTTGACCATCAAGGAGTGCTCTTGTCCCTGTTTCGCCACCATATTCAGGTCATTAGCCATCTGAAGATTTCGATCTGGTGGTTTCGGTGGTGGACGCGACGACTGTCTGGCCGGACTTCTCCCAGACATCTCTCTATCTTCGTCCACGACAATTGCAAGAAGCCGTTCTTTGCTGCAGGCCCATGACGGCTCGGCTGGGAACAAACCACTGAATGCCGCTTGTTTAAGCATCTTTTCCGGCAGCCGCGAGTCAAGCAGTTCCGGTGGTCACAAGTTTGGTTTTGCTTCTTGCTTTTCCGGCATCCGCCCTAATGGGTCCTTTTTCTTGAAATTGAGATATTATGCCTTCTTAGCCCAAGAACAAGACTCTTTCTTGACAAAATCTAAGCCCTCTGTGTGCATATTTTCCTTGTGCTGGCTGTCAGATTGCAACTCTGTAATCACTTGAGACAATTGTGTTTTCTCACATTCCTCCTCAAGATTGATTCCCTGAAACTTCAGCAACTTATGCAGCATCTGTCTAATCTCTAAAAGGTTGGAATGTAATCCCTGAACGCTGGTTTCCTCCTTCCAGAACACCTCTGAAAAGTTTTCCATTTGCACCCCGACAAGAGATCCGGCAGGTTGGACCAAATTTGTAAGGAACCTTTGTGAGAAAGAGAGAAAGACAGCTAGCACTTCGAAAAGGAGAGAAAAGAATAGGGAAAGAACGAAATTATGCTTCTTTATAGTAAAGAATGAGTAAAGAATGAAAGGAATAGTACAAAATGTACCCAAAGGAGCACTCTCCTTTCACTCTAGGGGAAAACCCAGTCAAAGCTATCTTATTACAACACATGCCTTATTACCCTTTAGAAAAATTATTTATAAGCAATTTCCTAATCAACTTCTAACCCTACTAACTGAATCGGCTTCTAACCACCTACTAACTGTTTCTAACTAACTCCTAACTAAGTCCTAACAGAATAACAATTGAAATATATAAAATATGGTACCTGTCTTGGAAGAACCAGAGACAAAAGTCTTCAACTTGTGTAAAACTGTAAATTGTATGGCTGTATATGGCATAACCATGAGCAAAGCTGGCACATTGCCCCGCCAAAAACCCTGTAATATGTCAGATAAAAAGTATAATACACATTTTTCCTCAGAAAAAATGTCGAAAAGAAACTTCTGCAAGATATTTTCCAGATATAGAGCACTATCAGTTAAACCAATCTCACCACTGGCCAATTCGTACCTTTTCAACGGGAAGGGGAAGGTAGTGGCAGATTAATAATGGACGGAAGTAAAGCAAGGGGTAAATTAAACATCAATTATAGAAGTTGAGTTATTCTACCCGTATGCCTTCTTCTCTAAAAATATCTTTGGTTGCTTGAAGCATGCTAGTATATTTTGATGGTGCGGACAAATTCTTGCGTAGTACAGCCCACGAAGATGTGGGCTCTAGTTGAACCTGTCAATGAATGTGAATAACAGTTTTCTTCAGCTCACTGCTCACATTCATAATGGAGCGGGCAACAATGAAAAGTCATGGACTCAAGAACCCTAAATCTCATGCAAAACTTTAAAATGTTAACATAGTCACATACACACAAATCTTATAGTGGAGCACCCATGTCGATGCAAGCATCCTGAGGTCTCATTTTTTCACATCAAATGATGGCAATCACTGGCAAATACCTGATATTAAAGAAGTAAATTGAAAACCTATTTGATGACCATGAATGAGCATTTTTTTTAATATTTAGTAGTCCCATTGTCATCTAAGGTATGTGGAAAAGAAAAATAATGACAAGAACCATATTTCAAACCAGAGATGTAAAATAAAATTAACTTTATATTCAGCGTCTGCCCACCTCTGGCAGACTAAGCATGCCATCCTCAATAAATTTTACGCCAGATTGCTTAAATTATAAGATCCAAGAGCACTCAAGCAACTGCTAGATAGTCATACTCCTTCAAATAACAAATAAGCTATACCGTACGTAAGCCGCATCATGTCAAATAAAATTAAGACTGCTGACCATAATCAAGCCCACTGTTCAAAGAGAAAGACACACTGCCACACCCTGGAAGTTGATTCTTGAGTATATTATTGATTAATTAAATATTGTTTTCAAGCGAAAATTTGATAGTTAAATGACTTCAATCTTTTCGAAAGCTAGCGATATCTCCCTAAAAAGAACAGGAAAGGAGGAAACACATGATTAAGAAAAGAAAAACAACTGGATGAAGGAGAAGAAAAGGGAAAAGGCAAACAAAATTATAAATGCTAGCAATAAAAAAATGGTTTGTCTAACCAGGGCACCTATTAACCAATCAAGAAAATATTAAATAAAAAGTGTTCATTTAATACTTTCCCTTCTCTTTTTGTTTCCTTATCAAGTGAGTTCACTTGTAAGCAAAACCAAAAATAAAAAACTGATGTTAGCATGCGGAAGCTTTTGAATTCTAACTAGCAAGTGCATCTTGCTCATATGTTTCGTGAAGCCAATCTGATCACTGAAATGTTAGCTAATTTAGGTTGTGTGCAGACTTCTCTTTTGATTTTGTATGAGTATCCTTCTGTGCAAGTTGCTCAGGTATTGCTTTCTGATGTTACAGGGATTTCTACTACCCGGGTTATTCTTATGTAGTTTATCTTTCCAGGCTTAAGCCCCGTTACACACATTAAAAAAAAATAAAAAATAAAATTATTCTCATTTCAATACCCTTAATCCCTTATTAGAATTGCCTTTGCTTAAGTTCCCCTTTTTTTTTATCTCTTGAAAACTTACATATATAGAATCCAACAAAATCTCACTTCTCCAAAAGATGATCATGATGATGAATTTGAAATTTAAAAAGAGAAAGATGAAATTGAAAAAGTGACCTGAAATCTAATCTTAATGACATCAAGAGGGGAGGTGACAGTGCGTGAGATAGCACCAGAAATAGCCCCAGCGGAAGCATCAATCATCGCCCGTCTCAGCTGGCTCGGCTCCTCCTCCTCCATTGCCACAACCACCACCCTTCCCTTTCCAACTACAACCTACAGCACATAATAACAATTCATTCACACCTAACACAATCATAAGGTTAAATTTCACCCTCCATGGATGCACCATAAAATTAGGGTTTTGGGTTAAATCACCAAACACAAAGACAAAGAGTTGAGAGAGAAAAAAACGTACCAGCTAGTGAGGATGGGGAAGGAGGCAATGGAGACGAGAGCAGGCATTAGAGTTTTAGAGAGAGAAACTGAAAGAGGAGAGAGAGAGAGGGGGGGACAGAGGTTGTTGAAAGATTGCCGCCTTATTGGATTGATTCAGGAATTGAGGGCCGTCGATTTCTCCTTCCCTCAGTCTGTGAGGCTTCGCAGGAATTTAGCAGACTCCGAGATAGCCAACTATATTTATTTATTTTTGAAGAAAAGAAAAACAAGGAGTAAAGATCATGGTTTTGTCTTTTAAAAAGAAAATAAAAATCACTTTCGGTCTTATATAATTGGACAGAGGGATTCTAGGGGTGAAATCAACTTGTGCTTTTTCGTTGTCACTCAGAGATTCTTGGTTTCGGAAAATCGGTTGGATTGAGATTTTTTTTTTTTTTTTCCAGTAAAAGATTATGAAAAAATATATTCTGCTTTGCTTTTTTTAGTAAAAAAAAAAAAATCAATTTATTTGGATAAGAAGAAAAGACAAAATAGCTAAATATGAATCTTGTCAAAAAAAAAAAACTAAATATAAATGGGCCTAAATTTATTTTATATTTATTATTTATTATATATTTATATAGTAATTTTGTTACTTACTTTTCGGATAGAACGTCCAACCTTTTCTTTTTTTTTTCTTTTTCACAAAAACGTCCAACCTATTTTAAAGCACTTATTAATGCGAAATATCTGGACTTAAACCTAAATCATACCATTTTTGTGGTGAACATAAAATCAATTATATGAATCAAGTCTTAAATTCAAATTCATCCTAGCACAAAAAGTTATATCCTACACAAAATAGAAAATCACACTAAACACCAATAATATTAGGTTCTCAAGGCTTTGTTTGGTAAAAACTAGCGGATAACGGATAAGCTAGCGGATAGCGGTAGCGGATAAACTAGCGGATAGCGGGTAGCGGATAAGCTAGCTGATAGCGGATAGTTGATTAGCTAGCGGATTTGATTTGAAGTGTTTGGTAAAACTAGCGGTTGGACTAGCTGATACATGTAAAATGACATAAAAGGATATGTTTGTATTTTTTTATGTAAATTATATGTATATATATTATTTATATTATTTATTTTAAAATAATTATCAATTATAATAATTTATTTCATTCTAAATTATTTATCGTTTATCACGTCAAAAAAATTTATTTATCATTTAAAAAATTCAATTATTAATTTTAAATTTTAATATTAATTTATTTTTAATTATTTTTAATAAATAAAATGGAACAATAAAAATAAAATTATATATGGATTTGATTTTTATATAAGTTTTATTTTTTATAAATAAAAATATATTTTCCACTTTTTTTATCTTAAATATAAATCTAAATAGCAAAATTAATTCTTATTTATATACAATGTTAAATGATTAGTATTTTATTTTATAATTGGATAAGTGAGGAATTTAATTAAGATGGTAGGGATAAAAATGGAAGAAAAAATGAAACGCTATACGCTATAAGCTCAAACGCTACTTCAAGTAGCGTCTGGGAAAAACGCTATACGCTAGTGAAAAAACGCTATACGCTAACTTTAAAAACGACTACCAAACGGGGCTACTTTTCCATCCGCTATACGCTATCCGCTAAACGCTAGCGGATTTGGCAAACCAAACAGTGCCTAAATGTTAAAATATCCTATTGTTAAAATTTAAGGAAACAATTAAATATATCATGGTTTAATCGTTAAAGATTTTTAACACGATCAATTAATCATAAATCATAAATCGATATATTATCCAGTCAAAAAAATTGATACATTATTAATATTTTGTTAATTTTTTATAATAATTAAGATATATATGGTATGATTTGTGATTGATTAAAAGTGTAAAAAATTTATACCGACGATACATCAAAATTAAATTCATATATATCATAAAGAATACCATCTTCTCGATCTCCTTGATTTAGATTATTTTTAACTTTTATTGGATAAAATTTATTTTGTCCTCGACGAAATAACTTTTTTATTTATTTTGTTTCTCTTTTGATAATTTAATATATAAATGTGATTTTTTTTTTATCTAATCTAAATGAAATATAAATGTTTTATAAGCAAGGACATATATTAAAGGGAGTATGATGGGTACTCCAAAATCCTTTTACACAATAATCAATTTCTCCCTACAATATTAACATAAGGACCTAAGGCCATCTTTATCAATGGTTTTATTGGGATGCTTAGGCCATCCGCATCGGTGCTCATTCAAGGGTACTTAAAATGTTAAGCATCGATTCTTAAATTTTTTTGGCATTGCACCAGGTGCTTAAGTAGCACCTCAAAATTGTAGGGTGCTTGTGCTTTTCTGCCCACTTTTGTTTTTTTTTTTTTTAATTAAAACATACGAAATGTAAGGATATAGTGTTATTGGTGGGGTCCATTTAAGAACTTTTTAGAAGTTGATGGGTTGGAGAGATGAGATGCTTAAGTTATAAAAAATAAAAATAGGTGATGTGTAATGGTGGGACCCATTTAAGAACTCCAAAATAGGGTGCTGAGATGTGGATGCTCTTATAAGTTAAGCACCGGTTCTTATAAATGGAGTACCGATGGAGAGGGTGCTTACAAAAGTGCTTAATAAGGAGGGATCTTGCACAACTTGTGCTTGGTCCTGACTTTTTTTTAAAAAAAAAAAAAATAAGTGAAAAGGATGTTGGGTCCAGTTAAAAAATAATATAATTTTATAATTGTAAGGATGTGGGATTACTGCTAGGGTCCATTTAAGAACTTTTTAAAAGTTGCTGGGATGGAGAGATGAGATGCTTAAGTTATTAAAAATAAAAATAAGTGATGTGTAATGGTGGAATCCATTTAAGAACTTCAAAGTGAGGTGCTGGGATGTGGATACTCTAATACTCCCAAGGGGACAATAACAACAATCTTAATAAGACTATCCAAGAGCAACACCTAATCTTAATAAGACCAACTACAACTACCTCAATGAAATCGAGATTACAATTATTGAAAGTGAAATTGTTATCCATTAACTATAGGGACCATATACAACTGAATGCCAGATGATTTGCCACAAACTCTAAAACATATTATTCTAAAATTGCTTTTTAACTAATATATCTAAATGTAAAATTGATTTTGTTCTGATATGAAGTCGAGCTTCTGATCTAGTTTGAGTGGTGATTATTGGAGGCGGCTTCCTCCTTGCGCAGTCGATCTCCAATTGAGAGGGGGTAGATACCCATAAAAGAGACTCTGATGCTCAAATTAGATTTTTGTTTTGTTTTGTTTTGTTTGTTTTTTTTTTTTTTAATAAGCAATGCTCAAATTAGATTAATACATAATGCAATGGATTTGGTTTGGGTCATTTAGTGTGGGCCTCACAAGTTGGGTATGGACCTATGGTTTTGATTTAAAAAAATTCCCATCATAATAATTTATAAAATTTAAAATTATTTTTTATAATAAAAAATTAAAATTATTATAACATAACATCGTTATAATTTATTTTTCATAACTACTTTAATCATCTTGTCAAAAAAAAAAAACTACTTTAATCACACTCCCAATTAAAATATTTCATAGAGTCTCTGGCTCAATTTTATCATGTGTTAATACAATACGAAGATACACTTAATATCAGCCAAAGTGTCTGATTTGAATGAGAGCCTAGACTTCTCCTTTCCTCCGTCTAAGGCTTTAAAGGAGTTTAGAAGCATATTTAGATTATTTAAAAAAAAAAAATGCATTTTTTTTTTTGAAAACATCACTTATGATAATTTCTTCTCAGGACTAAACCCCCAATTTGGTCCCTGAGAAAAACACTCGGGTCAGAAATAATCTCTATCCAAAAAAACTCTCCATTTAGTCTTTAAGAATGTAATTATCGGGACACGTTAGTCTCTCCTATCATTAACCACCTTTGACCTCCGTTAAATTGATGAGGTGTCCCGTTATTTTGCTTATGTGGCCGTTACGGTACTCGTGCGTGGTTTTTTTTTTTTTTCATCTCTTCCCTATCAAAACAACGCCGTTTAGGCCTCCCACCTCCCCTATTAAGCTTCTTCTTCCTCCTCCTTCTCTGTTACACTAGGCCTTCACCATAGATTCATATCTCCATTATTAACCTTCTTCTTCTCCCTCTCTTCTCTGATTTCAACCCTCCTCACTGCGCCCCCCTTTTCCCTCATCAATTCGAACAGAAACCCTAATAGCCTCTTTGTAGTCCCACTGCTTTCTGCTGCCAATGTCTCATTTGACACACTTCCTTCACCCTGAGCATATCTTGGAGCCCTGTATGGCCTAATTGGAGGTGGTGGCGGGCGTATTGATTGCATTCTCTCACTACGAAAAAAGGACATGGGGTGAAAGGAGGTGGAGTGAAATGTGGTGTAACTTGAGCATGTGGCCTCATAGGTGGTGGCCTTACAGCAGGTAGCAGTGGTGGTGTAACCTGATCACCCATTTCCTGAAATGAAACAGATCAAACTAGTGAGGAACATAATACATCATAATTTCATGGGCCAAATTAGTCCCCTTCAAATTGATTAGTAACCCAAATTCATCCCTTACAAAATTCAGAATGGACAAATTAGTCCCTTGTGTTGTGCAAAATTTGTTGTCTGGTTTCCTTGAACTGGTTCCTGAGTCTGAAACACAAAATATCAATTAGTTAGCAACCCCCATTCCCAAAAATAGAAACCAGAGACCCACCCATGCATGAGAAAACCAAAACCATGAACAGCACAAGAAGAACCCTAACAATCGAATATCCACATTTCAAATACGAAAAACGCAAAAGCACACAGATTAGGGAAGACAAAGGAACATTACCTTCCGAAATCGGACTTTATCAAGTAACAAACCCTTCCCTTAAGCTGCTTTGATTTAGTCGAAACCCTTCACTTCTTCTCCTTCGTGTTGCAGTTCTCCTTTCTTTGCCACAGATACTTTGCAGAGGATAGGGAACGATTGATTGATAGTGAATGAAGCTTAAGGGTTTGGCAGAGACGACCCTACACATTCAGAGAGGTCCACTAACGAAACGTCGTCGTTTCAGACTCTCCCCTCCCCTTCATACGCCTGCGTTTTGGGCCAACTGAATTTTGTCTACTATTTTTAATTTCTTTTTATGTTAATATCCATGCTGGACTAGAAGTAACCAAGGGTGACTGACAACTCAGCAAAGAAAGGGCCACGTAAGCAGTTAACCGGAGGTCAAATGTGGTCAACTAATGGATGGACTAACTTGTCATGGTAATTACATTATTAAGGATTAAATGGAGATTTTTTTTTTTTGGATAGGGGGCCTTTAGTCTTCTTCTTATAACTGTTTTTTTAGTTTTTTGTCTAAGTTTTTTAGTTTGATTATTTGACCCGCGATCAAGTCACTAACCCAATGTCAATGTATATATCATTTCTTGTATATATATATATATATATATATGTGTGTGTGTGTGGTGTGTGTGTGTAATACAAGAAATGACATCGAGAATAAATTATGATATGATTAACTCTAATTATTTCTTTGTATAGGATTGATCGATCCACCATCAATGGACACAATTTCTATCATACAAACTTTGAAAAAATAATGGGGGAATCTAAATAGTCATATTAGTTTTCTTCATGTGATTCATATTAAAAGGAGCTGGTTTATAGTTGGTATCTAGTCACGCACTAGGTTTGTGGAACTCGGCATTTTATCCATAGGTTCAGATTGGAAAATAATAGAAGGGGCCACAGGTAAAATGAAGAATAAATATTTAATAATGATAGTCTAATGGTGTGGAAATTTTAATATATTGTTTAAATACATGCATCTTATTATAGGGTAAAAAGAGGAAGTCCTAGATCTCTTTCAAGAGGACCAAGCTAATTATAAGGCTGTTATTTCAAATTATAGGAGACTTTTATCATCTTGGTAGAGTTTGATAGGAGGAAAGTCCATGTAGTTGCTCACTCTTTATTAGGGGTGACTATATATATTACTATTATTCAAATTCGTGATGATGTTACCAAATATATTGCGTTCTCCATTATTAATAAAATTGTTTGACTTTTTTTTGTCTTTTTTTTTTGTCAAAAAATATATATATATACAAGCATCGTAAAATTTTTATAATTCTTGGGATCGAGTGTGTGGCCAAATTTTCCATCATGAAAGATATTATTTCATTCTTGGATCGTGAATGGAAATGCGGTAGAAGCAGGAAAATGTGGTACGATCAACATCAATCAGGTGATAAAATCTTTTGTAGTTAACTGTGAGAATCTGAAATGAAATTGTATAGTTATGTATTTGTAAACATACGAGTAAAATTTAAAATTTTAAAATGTTGCCTCTTCTTTCCTAATTATAGCATGTGTATGTTAATACATGTGTGAGACTAACATACAAGTTAATTCTCAATTAAAAATATGTCTATCTGTCGTGGTCAAACTATATCCACTAAAAAAACATCTTTGCTTTGGAAGATTTTAAGAAAAAAATATTCGTGGAAAAAATAAAATAAAATAAAACAGGAACCTATTAATCAATTCTTTCTATCCAAAATATAACGGGGAACCCATTTTTTATTTTTTATATTTTGGTAGTCCAAAACTCTAGTTATGCTCACACGTCTTGTCCTATAGAAGATACATTAAGTCCTTATCTATCTTGGACTATGTATGGATGAATAAAATGAAGTGATTAATATTTAATAATGAAGGGGGTGAGATAAGAAAATGTTGATCTATTAATTAAAAGTTTCTTAAGTAATGGATTAAATGGTTAAGAATGATAATTCAAATCGGTCTATCGTCTAATTTGAGGGTTTGGGATCTCTTATCATTATCTCATTAAACTTTCAAATAATTGTTTTTGAGAGAAAATAAAAGGGTAGATTGACCTCAAAGAGGGTCAAACTCGAACCGGTCCCATTCCACTGCTAGGTGCAATGGTCGATCAAGGCCACATATATAATTTATATAATGATACAACGACTCTTCGATCCCCCAAAGAACACAGCCAAATATTGCACTTTCCAAGCCCTAAGTCCAACTCATTAAAAAATTTAGGTAATGTGCCCTAGGTGCAATGGTCGATCAAGGCCACATATATAACTTATATAATGATACAACGACTCTTCGATCCCCCAAAGGACACAGCCAAATATTGCACTTTCCAAGCCCTAAGTCCAACTCATTAAAAAATTTAGGTAATGTGGGTTACAAGTTTTAAAAAAAGTATTCTCGAGAATGTTGACATAGAAATAAGTTTCCCATGTTTGGTACAAGTTTTAAAAATTATTCCCGGACATAAAAGATGTTCGGGAATATAATTAGTGAATGATAGTTAGAACTTAGAAACTTAGGAAAACTCCGTTCCCATGTGAAGGTGAGAAAAAAAATATTTCTCGGAGTGTGATTCCTAGAATTATAGTTTGCCTGAGAATAAAATATTTCAGGAACCAAACATCACCGTAAGATCGAAATTTACAGATAAAGTATATACTTCAAATGCACCAAGACAGGCGCATACACTATTAAGATGTCACCTTCTATCACGGTGAATTATATTAACAATATGAAATTTATTAAATAGTGTGCTCATATATTGTTAGATTTTAAGTGTACAAATTTTCTATACTACATTTAAATCAAATTGTTCACTTTTAGATTTAAATTATATGGAATTTACTTTATACTTTATGTTATTGAGTTTTTTTTTAGGTTATCATGTTATTAGTAAGAAATATTCAACGTCATAAATAATGACTAATCTTCTTCTGGGGCCTAGATAATATTTAAGGGTTGTCTTCTCCTAATAAGATCTTTTTCATATACAAGAGCCCCGAGTCGAATCTATAACCACTTGTTTAAGGGGTTCAAACCCGTTACCGCTCGGACCAATCATATGTTGAATTTATGTTATTGAGTATATAAAGTATAGGCTTAGCTGCACTTTTAGTCCCTCTATTTTAGTGTCTGGGCAATTTTGCACTTTTATGTTTTCCGATTAATTTACAGTTTCAACCAATGTTGTCGAAATCGAGATCTTACATAAGATCGGGAGGGAAGGGGAGACACGAAAAACATCAGATTGTAACATGGATCATAAGATTCTACCATAAATTAAATTTATAACATATTTATTACATAAAAAAAGGCATTTAACACCTCTGTTTATTACACCACCTACTATAATATAACTCCAAACATATACCTTCTTCTTGTTCTTCACTTCTTTCGTACAGACTACCACTCCAGTCCACAATCTACCTTCAACAAAAGCTTTAAACTTGTTGCAAACTGCAAAGTCTTATATAGGTGCACATACAATTCAAACTATATTGCAGAAAGCATGCACACTTCGGTAGGGGCACAGACACAACACCTGGTTTTGGTATTTTGGGAAATATGAATTATGAACAAGCAATTTGAAACGTCTCAGCAATGTCTCTTGGACTCTTAGTCTCTTCGAATTTAGAAAGTCAAAATCAAATAAAAGAGGATAAAATGTATATTTTCGGTGACTAAAAAAAATTTGTGTGAATAAACGAAAAACACGTATGATCTTACGAGTTGGCATTTACGAGTTTTATCTTGGATCTAGCTCGTTCGAGCACTCTAAACTCGTTAAATTTATTGAACCATATTACCCCCAAATTTTTTTTTATTGACCTATCACCTAATGGCTTTCCCTTTTCGATCTTCAGCTCAATTTTTAAAAACATGTGTCGTCCATCTTTGGACTTCCGGTGTTTTTTCTTTTTCTTTGTGGTATGAGTTCATTTTCATAGTTGAAGAAGGTAATGGTTGTTGAAGTTTAAGACTCAGTCCATATATTTTTGAAGCCCAAAGTCACCCTCTAGATTTGGCCCATTGAGTAAATCCATATGTTACTGGGCCACCGAGTTGAATTATTACAGAGCAGATGAGGCCGGTGCGACAGAGGTCAGCACTCCACATCTCTAATTTCAATGTTTCATACATCTAAAAATCTCTCAAATAAAATGTTTAAATTTGCATAACTCCCCCTTCAGACTCGGAGATGAAAGACTATCCTTGCTGGAAGCTCAACTCGGATGGATGTTTCTCTATCAAGTCGACTTATCAGCTCATCAGCAGACCAGCTATTGATGTTCCTGCTGATCCTGATCCTGATCCTATCTTCAAGAAGATCTGGAGGTAGAAAGGGCAAACATAATAAAAACTTTCCTGTGGAAGCTAGCTCGTGGAAGACTATTAACCAATGTTGAGAGAAGCAAGAGAGGCATGACAACTGATGAAGATTGTCCCAGATGCAACTCTTGTCCGGAAACCTTAATGCACTTGCTAACGGATTGTGAAGACTCTCAGAAACTCTGGAATAAAGTTGTTAAGACGGAGCATTGGAGTAGATTCTTTAGCCTTGGGCCTATATCCTTGGTTAGAGTGGAACCTTTCAACAGTTTTCAACAGCTCATATTGGAATAGTTCTAGTTCCATGGTCCTGGTTCTTTTTTTTCAGCATTGCTGTGAGTGAATTGTGGAAAAACAGAAATTGTTTGGTCTTTGCAAATAATCCCAAAGCTGAGGAAGAGCTTTGGTGGGCCATTTCCTCCTAAGCTAGATCTGTTGAGCATGAGCTTACTAATCCTTCGGGTTACTTAGATGAAAGGAGGGTGTTGGCTAGTGGTGGGTGGAAGCTACCTCCAAAAGGATGGTTTAACATAAATGTGGATGCGGCTTATAGTGGTGTGTCTGGAAATTCTGCTTGTGGTGGTGTTGTCCGAGATGAGCATGGGAAGTTTGTGCAGGGTTTTAAGTGCAGCATTGGAAGGAAACCCACCCTAGCTACCGAGCTTTGAGCACTTCTGTATGGAATGGAGGTTGGCCGATCTTTATCCTTTGAGAAAATCATCCTTGAGTCTGATCCCTTGGGGGCCATTTACATGATTCTAAGTGGAATTCCAATCAACCCACAGATTAAGTCTCTGTTAGAAGACATTAGGAGATTGATTCATTTAAATTCCTGGCAAGTTTCCTTCTTGCATACCCCTAGAGATTATAATAAATGTGTTGATTTCTTAGTAAAATGTGGCTTAGATGCTCCTAGGGAATTACAGTTTGTCCATTCAGCCAATTTCCCGATGAATCTGTATTTGTTGAATGATTGTAATGGGGTTCCAGTCTTTCATCTGGTTTCATTAGTTAATTCTTTCCTTTTCGATAATTTTTTTTTTTTTGCATAACTCCCAAAAACACTTAGGCTAGTGAGTACAGTGAAACACTTTAGTCAATCAAATTTTTTTTTTTTTTGGTAGAAAAGAGAAGGAAAAAAAGGAAAAAGGAAAACTAAGTTATAAAAGTGAACTGAAGCTAGGGATGGCAATGAGTAAGTCTGGGTAGGGTACTGTAGTACTCGTCCCCATATCCGCGTTTGGAATAAAATACCCGTACTCGGACCCATACCCTTGTGGATAGCAACTTTATTACTCTTACTCGTACCCTCCGGATACCTAAATACCCACCCTGCACCTGTTACCCATACTTTTTCATATACTTTAAAAATTAAATGACATTGCTCTGGCACCCTTGAAAATAAAGGGTTTGGTTACTATTCCTACATGGAATAATGAAAAAGTGACTAATGTTCTAATAATATCATACAGTTTGGTAATATATATATATATATATATATATATATATATATATTTGCATTATAGTCCTTGCATTTTGAATCTTAATACAAATAAGATTTTTTTATAGGCTCATCAATAAAAAAAGCCGGATCGGAATTCTATATATTTGAGAATCCCTGATACAGTTAGTTAAAATTATGTTAAGAGAGGGTTTTAAGTCGAATTTCTTAGGTGCGGTAAAAACAAAAATATCCTTAAAATTGCCTATATGCAGGGAATTCAGAGAAACCTAAATTTAGAGGATCCAAATATCAAAAAAAGTGTAGCATTGATGCAACTCTGGGCCTCTAGCAGCCCTTTTTCGTACTGTACCAAAAAAAAAAAACTCTGGCAACCCAAGTCGACAAGGTCAGCCCGAGTAACAATATTGGAGCCATTGACACAGGACAGCTAGAACCAGACAATGGTCAAGCCCAAAGAAACACTTGGCCTACAATAATGAGGAAGACTCCAGAAAGGCTGAAAGATTACACATCCGTTGACGCACTCACAAGATAATCTTCTTTTTAGCACCAGCCATGCGTGTAGAGGCTATCGATTTTCATGGCATTATTAGAATATTAATTAATCATTTTTTCATTGGTCCATGTAGAAAGGGTACCGCGGAATTTCTCTTCTTCAAAAAACTGTCTTTTATAAGTAAGCTTCCTTCCAGTTTCATAATCGAGAGTTTCAGAACTTGGAAAAGTACACATTCCAGTATTAATAATAACCGCGTCCAACCCGTGGCTTTTGCTTCTTTGGATAGCGATGTATGATGACATCATACTTGCTACATATTCAAGTTCTGGATTAATTTCTTTTCACGTTGCTCAATCTATATTTATTGCCCATAAAGATTTCCAGGTGCATCTAATTACTATGATTAATTAAGGGCACACATGAAAGTGAAAACACAATGAATTAGAATAATAAACGCCATTATTTTTTATCAATTGTGATCACATATTCGCACAACCCAATAAAAACTTTTTTTCGTAAAATATCTTAATCATCATGCATAAAAATATTTAAATTAGATAATACAGTACCGCGTTTGAGAATCCAGATATTGATAAATAAAAAAAGAAAACGATAACTAAAAAAAAAATAATTAATAATAATATAGAAGTTTAGGAATTACGCGTCTGTTTAAATACCTAGAAGATTCCCTAGTTTGTTTCCCCTTATCTCTAAAACTCGTATATAATATAAATTCATTCACCCTCCACCATTCACAAACGTCAACGCCAACCAAACATTACCATAAAACCAAACCTTAAAACAAAAACCTCTCTCTTTTCTGTTCCATATCTCTTGATCTTTGTTTTGTTCTCTAATCGTCACACATGACGATGGAATACAGAACCTTAGAACTCAACATCGTATCAGCAAAGGACATCAAGGATGTCAACCTCTTCTCCAAGATGGACGTCTACGCCGTCGTTTCTCTCTCCGGCGACCCCCAGAAGGCCAAGACGCCCGTTCACAGAGACGGAGGCACCAACCCCACCTGGAATTTTCCGGTGAAGTTCACGATCAACGAGTCCCTCGCTCACCAGAACCGCTTCTCCCTCGAGATCAAGCTCATCTCCGATCGCACCCTCGCCGGCGACACCCTCATCGGCACCGTCCACGTCCCCCTCAAGGAACTCCTCGACAACCCCGGCGATGGCACCTCCTTCCGCCACGTCAGCTATCAGGTGAGGACGCAGTCCGGGAAGCCAAGGGATCGCTGAATTTGTCTTATAAATTCGGCGAAAAAGTAGCTGCTCCGGCGGCTAAGGCGGCGCCGCCGCCGGCGATGTCATATCCTACGCCGGCGGGTTATCCACCGCCGTCAACGGGTTCCAAGCAGGATCCGGCGGCAGCTTATCCTCCGCCGCCAACGGGTTCAAAGCAGGAGCCGGTGATGGCTTATCCAGCTGCGGCGGCGGGATCCAGCGCCGCAGCACCACCAGCTTATGGTGCTGCCGGGGGCTATCCTCCGCCGCCACAATATGGGCATGGGTACCCACAGGCTCAACCGGGTTATGGTTACCCACCGAGTCAACCCGGGTATGGTTACCCACCGAGTCAACCTGGCTATGGTTACCCACCCCAACCTGGGTATGGGTACCCGCCTCAACAGGGTTACGGGTACCCACCGGGTCAGAAACCGGGAAAGAACAAGAACAAGTTTGGAATGGGCTTGGGGGCCGGGTTGCTTGGCGGTGCGCTGGGTGGGCTTTTGATAGGAGATATGGTGTCTGACGTGGGTGAGTATGATGCTGGATATGATGGTGGCTTTGATGACGGTGGTGGCTTTGATTTCTAAGTATTTTCTATGTAATTTTTTTTGGGTTTTATTAACATGACTTGTTGCTGTATTTTTATTTGATATATATGACTTGGCACGTCTTTGCTCTTTTTGGTGATTTCTTGATGTTTTGAGTATGGTTAATTGGTTATCTTGCTGTTGTTGAGTCTCCTAAGCTCAAACCTTAACATGATCTCTTTCTCTTCCTCTTTTCTTTGGGTTGGCCCTGCCATCAAAGTTAGGTTAGGGGTGGCAATTCCTCTTTTTACTAATGAACATGATTCTCAGATTTTAGATCAAACCTGCACTAGAGAGAACTGCTGAATCAACCACATAGTCGAATCAACAAAAAGAACATAAGCTGGGTTCTCAAATTTTATGTATGTATGTTGAATGATCAGATTAAGTGATTGACCAATAATCTACTTGACGACTTTTTTAGGATTATAAAATGCATCCGTGAGGAAAAAACAGTTGTATGGGGCATGTTACAGCCAAAATTATGCGTTTATCATGTATGCTTGATTTACTTCTAAAGCTGCAAAACAACAAAATTGCCAGCAAATCTCAAATAGTAGATCCTGTAATTAGGAGCAGATACATACAACGATACTTTTGATGAAGTGTGTTTGTTCTTTATGATAATATCTGCTGTATGTGTCACAATCTTGTGAATTTTGGTTGTTCGAATTGACAAGAGATGTTATGTTTTGATGAATCAGAATCCACAATATATGTGACATATTTTGTGAAATTGCAAATATTATCAGGGCCAAAGCCTTGCCAAATTCATAGGACCCTCTCCTTGTTGTCTCACTAGAATTGCATAGTCTGATAGCAATGGCAATTAAGGTTCAAGGTGTTCCAATTTGCCACGGCATGCGTTTTGCTCGGTCTGCATCCCCTATAGTAGTTTGTCTCTATCTCTCTCTACTTGCATTTTTGTGTTATTTTTTTTTATAAAACCAATTAAGTGTTAGAAATGTGAGAAAAACAAATCTAATGGTGATAAATTGGACAAATGCATGAAATAACTATTATAGAGAATCTGTATCAGTCTTGGTAAGGGCATAGCATAGGAGCTTTAGCCAATAGACTCGACTGCTTCTCCACAAATAGATCCTAACTTTTCCTTAAATGTAAGAACTCTTCCATACTCCATATTCACTTTCCTCTTGCATTTGGGTATTTCAATTGGGAATGACACAATTTCGTGTTAGAGAAAATCTTTAATTTTCTTGCTTGAAAGATACGAGCATTATTATTTTAGTATTAGAAGAATTTGCAACTAATTTAGTCCCTCAATTATATTGTGATCAAATTAGTTGTTTTTTGTTGGATTGAGAGAAATAAGTGTAAAAAGAACCCTAGTTTGTGGATTAATTTGATAACACTTTACTTGATTAAGAGATATAATTGATAATACTTTGCATTATTAATAAACTTGATTATTGTAAACAAAATATACAAAATAATTATACTTTGCATTATTGTAGGACTAAATTAACAACAAAAAATACTTCAAAAACCAAATCGAGAAAGATTATATACTTTCGAGGGTATAAATAAGAATTTGATTTTGATATATTATCAGTAATTTAGTATAGAGTCTTTTACACATTGTAGGAGAATATATGTGTAGCTTTTTTGCTATACGTCCGGGCGCAAGATTAGGTGTAAAATATTTTTCATTGAATATGCATTTGAAAAACATTTTTTGTTGAATCTGAATAAGAATTTTTTTATATATTTTGTTAAACTCATAATATATGAACAATCTGCAGCTCATAGAAATGGAGCTGGTATGGCCCCTGATAATGTGCGATTGTACACTACAAGCTTTGGGTATAGGCAGACAGTGAATGAAACAATCAACAAATGGTCAAGATATACTTATTTGTATTGGACTAAACTAATCGAATAGCAATTAAATTGACCTTATTCTGATCAAAACGGGCCAAGTTGTTTGACCTATTAATCATAAGATTATAAGATAATGAAAATGCGCATCCGGGGAATCGAACCCCGGTCAGTACCGTGGGAGGGTACTATGATACCACTACACCAGATGCGCTTGCTATTTGGTGTTATGTCCTAAATTAATCAGTAAAAACATTACTGTTGCACTTCTTGAAATTCTACGGAATCCTTCGCAATCACCAGGATGGAATAATGGGTGTCTGACTGAGGTGGCAAAACTTATATCCGTTAAGATTTCGGCTGAAAATTTTTTATCATGAATAAAATTAAACTTTTTTTTTGTCTCGGCCGGATAGAGCTCATGGCCGGTCCGACTAGTTAGGGCTGGAGAACATCATTTGGCCCAAACCCGAGTAAATCGATGCACGGGCTGGCCAATTCGGGTACGCGGGTCAATAGTTCTGGTGTTCAGGTACACACAGATAAGGGCGGGCGGGCGGGCTCGGGTGTGGTAAATAAAATCTGTCAATACCCAGACTCGACCGACCCATGTGAAGGTACATTTTATTTTTAAGTTGTTGCCCCTATGTGACGTCGTTTTGTTGTATAGGAATAAAGGAGAAAGGAGTTTTACAAACTAACGTGCCATTTCATTTGCAATCGCACATCTCTGTTTCTGGAACCCTAGCGCCGCTCCTCTCATCCTCAGAGCTCAGAAATTCCTTTCCTCATTCCATTAGTCGCTCACTCTCCCTCCCCTAGCCGCCGGCATCGCTCACTCTCCCTTCCTTGGCCGTCGACGTCATTCGCTCTCCCTCCCTTAGTCGTCGGCGTCGTTCTCTCTCCCTCCCCTAGCCGCTGGCGTCGCTCACTCTACCGCCCCTAGCCTTGTGACTGCGTCTCTACTCTCACTCCCCTCACCGTTGCATGCATTTGCTCTGGTTGGAATGATTAGATCTATTGCATATGAGAAAATATATTGCAGATTTTGCAATAGATCTGTGGAATACCGGAAAATCCTTCTTAGTTGTCGCTTTATGGAAGATTTATGGAAGATGAGATGAGTTAGGGCAACCAGAGGAGCTCCATCGTTGTAAGAGGTGCTAGCAATGGCAGATCTCTTCAAGTTTACACATTTTTTTTGTCAAAAGTTGATTTTTTTTTTTTTTTGCTGAATTTTTTATTTTTCTTCTTTTGGGTTTTGGTTATGTTCTGTCTAAAGAATTTTTTGTAGTTTATTTATGTTCTGTCTTCTTCATACAAGACAATTTTTATGTATTTGTAAGGTTTGGTTATTGTTCTATCTTCTACTCTTCTTCCAATTTCTTTTTATAAACCATGACAACCCGATCGTACATCCGCCAAACCGACCAAACCGACACCCGCGTAATCCGAAGCTACAATCAGACGGAAATGGGCTCAATATTATGCATCTCAGTTTCATTCGGATTTGGATTTTTGGGCCCGAAACCGACCGGTGTCCAGCCCTATGGCTAGTTATGATTATGGAACAAGCTCACTGTCCTTATATGATTGGATTACAATTGTCATTTTTGTGGCCCAAATAAAATCACGTTTTGCAGTTCAATAAAACATATGACTCAAATCAGACCGGATAAGGTAACTCGTTCTACCACCTCTAATGTCATTAATGTTATACACATATATTTTCAACAAAAAGTTGTATGTTAGGTTATTACTTTTTATGTTACGTTTATCTTATCTGTAATACATCCATTCAAACAGATCGTATAATATAAAAATTTAGCAGTTTAACCTTTGTGAAAACATATTCCTTTTAAATTATTTAAGAAGGCACCTAATGATTGAGCATTACATATAATTCATCTCAAGATTATGAATTTAAAATTTATCAAAAACAAATAAAGTGAGATTCCATACCATTTATGCTGACAAAATGAACCAATGTCAAAATGAACCAACTGCATCGAGATTTAGAAAATGAATATGGCTAGGTTGACTCTCTTCCGTAGTAATGGGTTAAGCGAGTTTGCATAGAGTGAAACTTCGAGAATTGTTTTTTTTTTTAAGAAAAATAAAATTGTACAGCATAATAGACAATAGTTACAATAAAATGTTAAATTAGAAAGTTTGTTGTCATTAAAACATTGAATATGAGAGGGGCTTTGGTTCAACATAAGTAACTTTCAATCTTAATTATCCACATACAGTTACATTATAAAAATATATTACTCTCTCTCTTAAAATGCAAACTAAATTCAAACAAAACTGATCAATTATGTGAGCTGGCTTGGCCTGCTTTATTTAGTGGCCATCCTAAAATTCATGTCGAGTTTGTCACTAATGTTGTATATATATTTCTCCTATCCGTTATACTTGCAGCTTGAGCGGCAGTATAATATAAAAATTTAAAAGTTTAATCTTTGCAAAATTACATTCCTTTTAAATTATTTTGAGGAGCCTAATAATTGAACATTAGATATAATTCATCTCGAGATTGTCAATTTAAATTTTACCAAAAACAAATAAAGTGAGATTCATGCGATTAATAATTTCAAAATGAACCAGCTACCACGAGATTAAAAAAAATGATTATGGTCTGGTTGACTCTTCTTAAGTGCCAATGGTTTAAATGAGTTAGCATAAAGTGAAACTTTGAGAATTTTAAAAATATTTTGTATTACATAATAGACAATAATTACACTCAGATGTTATAACTTTGTAAGTAGATTTTGATGATGGTATATATGAATAAGGCTCCATGTAGTGAGGGTCTGAGGGAGGGATTCGGTTCCTCTCCATTTACTGGAACTGTCCAGTAGGTGAGAAAGGGACACATTAAATAAAATAATATTATTTAAAAAATAATATTATTTTATTTAATGTCTCTATCTCTTTCCTAATGGACCTCTCCATTCACTGGATAGGATCCTGTTCCCTAAGGGAGGGCCTCTAGTGGTTCAATCACCAGTTCCAGTCATTCGTCGCTGTTGTCCTCACATTTCTACAAGCTGACACGTGGACCATAGTACAACAACAACAACAGGACAACCATCAATCAACACCCGGAGAACGGACAGCATAAGAGAGTTTGATAAGAGTTAGATAAGATATATACATTTATCCTATTAAATGTTTGATACACATAAGATAACTCATTAGATAATATCATGTTAATTGTGTTGCGGATATTAAATAATTTACACGTAAATAACACAATTGTCGTTCCGTTAGAATTTTATCATATATTTTTCAGAATTAACTTTTATTAATATTTTTTTTTTTTTGGCTTTTTAGACATTTCAAGACGTTACTATTACACCGCCTCTTTGAATGATGATGGCTTGGCCTGCCATAAAAGGTGATGCAGTAGCTGCTCTGCAAACACAAATAATAAGAAGTTTAGTGGAGTTGCAAACTCACACAAATAATGATCAAAGGACAAGCAAAGTAATGAACAAATTCTTTCATACCCAGTTCTTAAAATGTCAACCGTTTTTTTTTTTTTTTTACAAAACATCATTTGGGGTTTTCAAAAATTACCACTTTACTGGAATATCATGGATCATTCAAGATCAAATCTTTCTAAAGACACAAGTTTGAAGGAAACGTTAAATGGACATTTTGCATGTCGGAGGAGCAATAGCGAGGGATGAATGTGTGAGAACTGAGTTCAATTGGGTCGTGGTTGCAGGCTTGCAGCAGCAACCAATGTTCAACCTCACTCACTTGGCTTTATTTTCTTTCCTTGTGTACTGCTGCTTAGAGTGTGACGCTTAGAGTGTGATTGAGAAAGCAGAAAAAAAAAATTATAGTGATGATATTTTTAATTAATCGATTATTGTTATAATCAATTATAATCAGAATATGTTTTTGTTAAAAACGATTTTAAGATAATCTATTTCGTTTGGATGATATAAAAATGATCACTTTTACGTAATAAAGATAGAATGTTTGAATAGATACGGGTTAGAAAACAGTTGGATGTAGATGCTGGTTAGAAAATAGCTAAAATAAGAAAAGAATTTTTTTTTGAAAATAATCTAGATACCCAAATATACTAATTTTTTTTACAAAATCACTTAATTGCTGAAAAATAGCCTCCAATGCACTCTTAGTACTCATTACTCGATATCTTTTTGTAGAAGAAAACAATTTTGAGGTTAGGCCTTTATGTGATGGGCCAAATTGGGTACATTATTGGGCCAATTTCTGTAGTACATGCTTATCCGATTCATGGCTTCGTGGCACTGGCAGAGGCCAGAGGGAGAACTAGAAGGATTGCCGCTATTACCATTTTCCCACCTAATAAGGTATATTATTGGTTGATATAAGCAAGCTTATATTCAGTCAAAAACAAAAAAAAAAAAAAAAAAGCAAGCTAATATAAATGACTTATTATAATAATAATTACAAAAAAAATTATTTATAACATTAATAATAACTATATTTACATTAATCAAATTCATATTAATTATGTTAGCTTAGTTATTTCAACCGATATATAACTCTCGTACTAGATGTTAGTTGTTGTTTTTTTAAAAAAAATAAACTAGATGTTAGTTGTTGATTTAATGTATCATAAAATTTTGTATGAACCAAACTATTTTTTTAATAAAAATTATTATTGTAAATGATTAATTAATTTACATAAAATTATCTAACAAATAAAAAACTAAATTAAAAATTCTACGATTTTTTTTTAAACCAAAAAATCTACGATGTTTAAATAGGCATTTTATGTACTGGTGATTATTGAGAAAGTGTTCTAGTATTGCGTGTGGCATTCTTCAATACAAATTAACTTAAATCTTTATGTAAAAATAAATTAGACAACCTTGCAAAAGATGTGTGATTTTTTTGACAAAATAAATTAGACAAAAATATATTGTTTTTTTTTTTTACACCATCGAAATTAAGATCTTTCATTCAAAATAATGTTCCAAACACAATTGGGAATCTATTTATATTATATAAGTTCTAAAGCGCGACATATGAGAATGCCAGCTCAGCATATTTGATATCTATCCCTTTTATCTAAATTGCTGATGTGTCATGCTCCTACATTTCCATCATTTATTTTACAATTAAAAATCAAACAAAAAAATAAGAAAATGAAGAGACGTCACCGATCTAAATCGGTTCAAACCGTAAAAACCGAAAAAGAAAAAACGATAACCGAATAAAACGAAAATCGAAAAGAAAGAAAAAACCGAAAACTGGAAAAACTTTTTTTCTTCTTCATTGGATTGGATCCGATTTTGGATCTTCTAATATGATTAAAGACGGTACGAAAAACATATGAGGTAGAAGCTCTAGCTAAAGCATGGGCACTATCATTAGCTTGCCTCCTAGTAAAAACAACCGGAAATTGTTGCAAGTAAGTGAAGTAACTAAAATGGTCATACAATAACCAATAATAAAACCACACTCCTTGAAATCAGATTTGTTATTGCGCACATCATCTACAACATGCTTACTATCCATCTCAATAATTATATTAGAGAGATCCATAGTAACAAGCCATTTTAGGATATAATCTTACTTTATCATTTTATATTTTTACTCACAAGAGTCTTTTCGTGATACATCCTCTAAAAGCAGGTGAAATATTCTTATATCGCGTAGCTTTCATTATCTCTATCACCAGCACAAACGGAAGCATTAAAAATAACTCAATTAGAATGACATTCACTGCATCGCATAAATGTCTACGTACGAGATCAAACATCCATCTGGGCTTTAGCCTGATACTCTTCAATTATAAATCAATGATTTTTTGCCATATTTTCGTTGTAAGTAAAAAGGAACATGACAAATAAAATTCTCTCCTTAAACTGGTCATATAAGAGAATTGATCCAAAATTCCTTATGTTTAGTACTTTATTCTCAAATAAATATTTAAATTCCTTCATTCCATCTTTTTAAATTAAAAACTCGATAAACTAATTAACAATAGAAAAGCAAACAAACAATTCTTCGTTGGCCTTAATTATCTTATTCTTTTCAATAAAAAAATTCCCCCATATTCATTTCTCTCCCCATTTAGAAAAATAATACAATAATTTAGTAAACCCAATCGGTTTTTCTTGTGTTTTTTTTTTAACTCCTAGTAGAATGCAGAATAAATTCGATCATATGCCTAGGCGGGGCCTTAAAATGCCTAAACTGTTAGATAATCATTAATTTAAAAAATCACTTTGGAGAAAATTCCTCTTTTGAGGCCATGTATTAAAATTAGTGGTACAGAAATGATGTTTGCTCATATTATTTAACATGTCATATATAGAAAACTTGGGTTGTGTTAAAAAAATGAACTCAACTAGATTAATTTAAAATATGAGGATTCTAATTAAATCAAATGTATGTAATATAAAATAAGATACGGGCATCCATCAGTGTGTATTATATATATCATATTCAGTCACTTCCCTTCACGGAAGGCATGGCATCTATAGGTCCCACAAGCAAAGCTACTAAATTAATGGTTGTTAAGAGTACAAAAAACCATGTTTTAGTTTTGTTTATCTAACTTTCTTGCTAAACAGATAAGTAATGATAGGTGAACACTTGGATTTGACACCCAGGTGGACACCTTAGTTAATTATGTGTAAATTTTTGGTTAATTCAGTTCATTATATGGTTAATGGGTTATATAAAGCTTATTTTTCATAATCATGTAAATATTTGGTTAATCACATGCAAATATCTAGTTAATTCGGTTTTTTATATGATTAATAGGGTCATCATGAATTAACCAAATATTTACACGTGATTAACCATATAATGAACTAAATTAACCAATATTTATACCGTTTAACCAAGGTGTCAACTTTGGGTGTGCAAGTATCATTTCCCAAACAGATTAGCCTACTCGATAGGCATGTGTATAAGGGATGATCAGGGTTCAGGGGTGTTTTCTTCATGCTATTTGCTAAGACCAGGAGCATCTTTAATAAGAATTCCTTAGGGGTTCCTTAAGAAATAAAATATTATTATAATATGTCACGTGTGATTTTGGGTTCTATAAATTTAAAATGAGTTCCTTATTTAAAGACCTTAGAAGAGAGTTCCGTAACCTTTAAATAATATTTTTTAAGCATTTGACAGTGTAATGACAAGAGAGAGAATAATACGAGATGTTGAAGAGAGAGACATGTTAAGAAACCTAGTAATAGAATCTTCAATTGGAGTGAAAATTGAGTAAGTGTCATAAACTCTCATGGATCTACTTGAAAACTTAAAATGGGTTCCTTAAAATTTCGCCATTAGGAGATGCTCTGAGTGGACGTCTCCTTTGTGCTCTGTCAACAAGGGTGAGGCTCTTGGTTTATTAGCAGCTATTAATTGGGTGATTGATCTTCAACTTCAGAATGTGGATTTTGAGCTTGATTCCAAATCAGTGGTCGACAGTTACAACCATCCTAACTAAGGAAGACCCCTCTAATTTTGAAGCTATTTTATTAGATTGTAGGCGAACTATATCTTTCTCTTTTCAAAACTCTCATGTTGAGTTTACTAGAACACAAGCAAATGAGGTTGCTCATGTGTTAGCTAGGGCGGTCACATCTTTAGCCAGTCCCCATATCTTATTGATATTCCTACATGTATCCACAGGATATTATTATGAATGGAATGGCATAACATTGCTTTTGTAAAAGAAAAAAAGAAAAAAGATTAGCATACTCCGTAACAAAGTAATATTTTTCCTAGGGGCAAGATAGGTTATTAATGAGATTTTGGATGTAGAGAATCACATGCATGTTGCAACAGCCTTTTCATCTAAGTGCCTGTTTGGGAGCACGGTGAGAGACATGAGAATCATGTTTGGAACGGTCAAACGTGACTTTGACCCAATTTGAACGTGTTTGGCTATCTTTTGTAGAATCAATTTTATGGTCGAAAATCAATTATGGTACATGCAACAATTCATAGCAGTGGCGGAGGGAGGGGGAGGCCTATGGTTGCCATGGCCTCCCCCAAGTTTTCAAAGTCCTTATATATATATATATATATATATATATATTTCAAAAAATCTTTCTAAATTCAACCCTTCAAAGGACCAATTTCAAACCATCTACTAAATTCATATTAGAAACTAAGAAGCAAATGTAGTATTTAAGTTGACTATAAATATGTTTGAGTAATTTATATTATGTTAAATTATTTATTATGAGTTTAATTGGTATGTATTGTTAATGTAAAGTTTTTTACATTGTCAACGAATCATAAATTATGGTATGGATGACGTTTAAGGTAGTTAGAATAAAAGTCAAATATTTTTAATGATATGTCAATTTTTGATAGTTAACAGTGTAATTTTTTTTTATACCGACAATACATACTAATTAAATCCTAATTATATATCATATTCATTTCATATAATTTGTTGGTATATGTTTTTTTATTATTATTTCATTTTATGTATATTTGGTCGTGGCCCCCCTCATGTAAAATTTCTGGCTCCGCCCCTGATTCATAGCTTTCACTTTTGGTAGATTTTAGGGTGAGGTATGATGAAATGTGATTCATCATGAACCATTAGTTATAGCCTATAAGTTAGTTTATTGGACTTACCAAACAGAGCCTAATTGATGATGATCTTTGGAACCTGCTAGAAAACAACCTATTTTGTTATTTTAATTTAAATTTTTTTTTAAAATAGAGCAACCTAATACATAACGCAAAGGCCTAGCCAACAACTCCCTTTGGCCTTTAGTGACTACTAGATGATGGATCATAGCCCTTCTTTAAAAGGACAGGCTAATATGGAAAGACATATACATATCTCTGAAGGATGCTGAGACAAGCAAGTATCTTGTTTTGTTAAATATAGGACTAGGATTTTGGCTTTTGTATGGGACAATCACATGGGCCTGTTGTATACATGTGCTGATGGAGAGATTTTCCCTCTATCGTGGAGCCAACTCTTTTACGATTCTTAATGTTATATTGGATTAAAGAAGCAAGCATGAAGCATGTTTAGAAAGGTTCTTGTTTTGAGGCTAAGGATATGTCCTCCGAATAACTTAATTGTACAAATAAATATGGGCAAAATCTCATCAACAGTAATGGGTAATAATGCTGGCATGGCTTATCATGAAAGCTCGACATGGGAAATGTTGTTTTGGATTTGAGGATCAAAACTGTAGGTGAACAAGTTTTGGTGCCACCTCATTGTCTAAGTCATTAAGCTATAATTAAGTTAAATCAATTTGTGTATGCGGGTTACTAAAGGGTAGTAAATACTATAAATTATTTTGACTCATGACAATTCCAACCTAAAAGTCCTGAGAGTTTTTTTTTTTACATGTAACACATTATTAAAGAAATATGTCTGTAACAATAAGTTTTTTTTTTTATTATTGAAAAAAGTTTAGGTGAGTTGAGTCCCGGGGGCTCATCAGAGCCAGGACAGGCCTCAGGGCTCAAAGAGAGCGCTTACAGAAGTACTTATAGATTACCCACCAACGAGGTCCTCACATCGGTAGTGGGATTCGAACTCACGACCTTGTGGGTTATGAGCCGTATTTTTACTAACTGGACCAACCTTCGTTGGTTGTCTGTAACAATAACTAATTAAAATGTCAATTTTTTAATAATATATCAACATATAACTACTAGATGGCATTACATTAAAAATGAATAAAACAAGATTACTTATAAAAAAAATGAATAAAACAAGCATATATCGCTTTGAATTACATGAGAATTTATATGTAGTTATCAACTAATTGACGGAACATAAAAAATAAAAAAATTTGAAGAAACTCACGTACGTGTCCAATGTCGTCAAAAGGAATATGAGAGAAATTGACAAAAGGAGAAGCTCCAGTCAAAATCTTCATGATAAGCCAAATAATTAAAATTTTGGTGTAGTTCAGCATCGATCACATTCACAGGACCGTGTGGCACGAGGAGTAGATGGCAAATTGAAGCAGAGTCACGACCATGGTGTTGGGTTAAAGAGATTGTGTGCCCTAAAGGCGTACAACTTTGATAGCTCAACTTTGATTTGGTTGGGTGGGATAAGTGTATTGGAATCTACCTCTACTTTTATTCACTCCCAAGTTGTTGTGCTTGCTCATCGATCCATGGACATTTCCCCATCTTCCAGAAAAAACTATTGGTATGAACATAGAACTCCCTAACAATTGATCATCATATATAAAACAAATACATAATTTGTAAAAAAAAGTATGTCTTCTCTGGTATTTATTAACCCCAAATGGCCAAATTAAGAAGGCTTCTGAAGACGTGAAACAAACTATTTGTGCATTTTTTTTATGGTTTGGAATCCACCCTAATGAAGGCATTTGGCTTCCCAATGGGTCTAGGGGTATCCCACAAGCTTAAATCTTTCGAACCAGTTAAGAGACTAATCTCCAGTACTCAAGTGCTTAGTCACAGTTAAGATTCTTTGATCTTTCCCAAGAATGTGTACTATGAAATTCAAACTCAGATTCCCCTACAAGCTCAGTCTGCTCAACTAACTGAGTCATATCCATTGGGTAAACTATTTTTCAATATTTGTATGGGAGAAGGCAATTCGAATCATAATTTTTTGATTTTCTAAAGAGTACCGTCTTGTCCGACAGTGAGAAATTAATCTCTCACACAGTGTCAAGCATTTAAGGGGGATCTCTCCAATTGTATTGATTATGTATAATTGCATATGTTACTCCTCTTGTAATAACCCCCATGCAATACAAAGTACTTGAGTCTGTGCATGGTTAAATTAGAGCCTGAGTTGTTTTTATATTTGAGGAGATATTTTCATAAATATTATTATTAAAAAGGCTAACTTTTTATTATGATTAAGTGATCTTTTCAATAATTGTTTTTTCTAAGACTCCAACTTTGGTTTTCTCTCTATCAGTGCAGCTTGTTTATCACTGCATCGTACCTTTATAAGACAGCATTTCTTTCGTGGAGTTATTGCATGCAGGTGCAGATATTAAGTATTATAACATGCAAATATAAGCTCTCTAGCTACTTAACCCAGTCCCTATATAGAGGGAAAGAAAGTGGTAAAAGGATATATATGGTTCACATAGTCATTTGCAAAACGTATGTTTTGGTTTGAAGGGGATAAAAAGTTTATTATTCCCTGTTAATTATCATCAAATGTCCCCCACGCAAACTATAGTGATACTATATAATATAATTCGAAAGGTTGGCGATTTGAATAGTCAAAATTAGTTCAGCAAACAAAAACCCTTTTACCGAAAGTAACAATACGCATAGACAGTGAGGTAGCATAAACAAAAACAAATGCTTGGAAATCTTCCCCCATACACATGAATGTCCTAATCAAAATCAACAATGTTATTTTCCTCACCCAACGACCTGAATTAATTGAGATCAGTTCCTTTCGTTTTTGGTCCCCACCCCACTATGCATTTCTTGATATCCTTCCCCACAAACCATAGGAAAACTTTTTCTAAAGAAGCATATTATTTACCTAAGTCTGAGCCATGAGCATCCTTCTTTCTACTTAATAAAGAAATTATTCCATTCCACAACCACTTTCAAGTTCAAATTATATTTCTCTACATTCTGTCCCCTCACATATTTTTTTATCTTTACCAAGCTAGACTTTTGTCATACAATTTGATGATACTGCTAGATTGAAATTGTTAATGTTTTTTTGTTAGAGAAAAATTTAGGGTGAGAGGATGGTGCCTCAATTCAGGGAAGGGAAGAGCTTCAGGCTATATGAACACTTACAAATTGATTTACATTTCCCTCCCCAAAGAGACTAGCGGGACTCGAACAGTCAAATCTGCAATCTATCAGATACAAGATTCTGTCATGCTCTACTAGATTGAAATTGTTAATGTGGCTTGAGTTAGGCCCAAAATCTAATATCATTAGTCTCTGGCCAATTAATGAGTTCACTATATTTCATGTACAAATGTGCTCCTTTGTATATGACACTTTCTTTGTATACACTATACACTTTCGCCTGTCACATACACACAGTATGTATATGTATCAACGTAAGTTATCAATTCTCCTACTTAATTAACTTGTTCTAGAAGAAGTCTTTCTCTCCTCCAAACAAAACAAAGATTCTCTAAGTGGGGTTACAAGACTCTGGACCCCACAAATATTGGTTAAGAGAATCAGGAGTCCCCCCAATCCGATTAAGACCAAAGGCAGACAAAATGTACCCCCAAACACCATTCCCTCAACAACAATGTACATAATGTATACGCATTCACACACACGTCACCTAATATTTTATGTAATTTTTGTTCTTTTATTATAGTTAAATTTATTTTATTTTTTACACGTTTCTACCACCACAACAAATGTGAGAAATGTAAGGGAGAAAATATATGTGATTAACATTTTTCTTCCCCAAATGTCTGCATAGAAAGACGTTAGAGACACACATGTATATATGCTGCTTACATGGTAGAATCGAATCAAATGTATAATAAAAATAATAAAAATGTGAAACAATGAGTGTAAGTGTGCGAGTGGTATCCTTCCTTAATTTAGGAGTTTGGAAAACTCTATCCTATAGGTCCAACTTAGCTGTAATCACATCCAAACATTCCTTTATGTTTTGTTTGGTTTGAATTAAAAAAGGAGGAGATAAAAAAATATGGGTGAAAAGAGAGTGGTGCAAAAAGAAAGGATTTTAAAAAATATAATATCTGTCACTAATTTGGTCGTTAGCGGCGACAAATTATTTTTTGTCGCTAAATAATGATTTTCTTGTAGTGGTTTGATATAGAAAAATGGGAAAGAATGTGAAAATTAATTAACAATGTATAAAGATGAGTTTTTCTTGAATAATGTTTATACATATGTTTAGGAGTGTAATCGGGTTGGTTTGGATCGGATTTGGGGAGTTTCATTATCCGAACCGATCAAATTTGATAGGTTCGGATCTGGTCAGTTTTTAACTACGGATCCGAACCGAACCGACTACAATTGGATCGGATCGGTTCGGATCTTCGGATTACCCATTATTATTTTATTTATTTAAGCTCCAAAAATTAATAAAAAAATAAAAAAGTAAATAAAATATACATATTTAATTATAAATTATATTAAATAAATACATAATAATATATTAACATTATATATATATGTATATAAAATAATTTAAAAATTAAATATTTATAGGGTTCGGTTCTGATTGGATCGGATTAGATTTGTAAGATCCGATACCCGAACCGATCTTGTTCGGAACAGTGTTTTCGGATCCAATCCGATCCGATGATCCGAACCAATCTGCCAAAATCAGTTCGGATCCACCGGATTCGCGGATCGGTTCGGATCCGCGAACACCTCTACATATGTTAGATAAGAGGATTGCGGATAAATAAGGAATAAATTTGACATTTCACACTTTTTTTACTATTTTCTTATAGGAAAAAGAAACGATGCTGATTTCACCACATTTTTCTTTTGTGACCTCTCTTTCTCTCCTTAACCAAATAAGAGAAAAAGTGAAAATTCTTTCTATTTTATCTCTTGTGTGCATAAAAATGTTAAATATGCTTGGATCTCACTCCCAAAAGCTAGCTCATAGGATAAGGGTGCCCAAGCATATATAAGCATTGCACAGCCCAAAAACCTTGGCAATGTGGGACACAAATGCAACTTCAATACCTACTCTCACGCACAGCGTGGGCCTGGGTCAATTCCCACATTGCCTGCAAAATCCGGCTCTGATACCATGTTAAATATGCTTGGATCTCACTCCCAAAAGCTAGCTCATAGGATGAGAGTGCCTAAGCATATATAAGCATTGCATAGCCCATGAACCTTGGCAATGTAGGACACAAATGCAACTTCAATAAAAAAAAACACAAGATTTTAAAACCATCTTACCCCATCGATCATATCATTTCACCTATATATATATATACCATATTCTCCCCTTCCCACTGCACACACATCTCTACGCTATAGTTCATAAACCCTCAAAACACACTTTGTTCTTCTCTTTTTTTTCTTTCTTCTAGCTTGGTCTTCTTCTTTCTTCTAATCTAATCTGAGAATGTCCGGGGTTTGGGTTTTCAAGAACGGAGTGGTCCGGCTAGTGGAGAACCCGCCAGGTGCGCAGGGTTCGAGTTCAGGGCGCAAGGTGCTGGTTCACACGGCAAGCAATGAGGTGATCACCTCCTATGCCGTGCTAGAGAGCAAGCTATACTCACTAGGGTGGGAGCGTTACTACGGTGACCCTGATCTCATTCAGTTCCACAAGCGCTCAACCGTGCACCTCATCTCACTCCCAAGGGATTTCAACAAGTTCAAGTCCATGCACATGTATGACATCGTTGTCAAGAACAAGAACTCCTTCGAAGTTAGGGACATGTAGCTATATATATAAATATAGCTAACAATCCCTGTTGGGTTCTATTGAATTATTGGACTGACTTTGCTTCTTTTAGTATATATATATATATATTATATATATATATATATATATTTATATATATATATCTGCATGTGTGTGGTTTGATGTTTTATCAGTGGCCATGGGGCTGGGTGTCTATGTCTAATTTGTCATGGTGACATTAATTTGTGTTTTATTAGTTTGTGTTTCGATTATTACTATATCGATTTTTCTAGCCTGTGCAACTTTACACATGTTAAGGAATTAAAAAAAGAAATGTTATATTGAAAGTTGTGTATTCAATTTATTGAAAACCTAAAAACTGCTCTTTCCAAGACAATATTTCTATTTTATGATTCCTTAACATGTACAAAGTTATACAAGTTAACAAAATCCTTAATATATATATATATATATATATATATATAGATTAGCTAGCGGGAGAGAGGGGGGTAGGGGGGTTCTGATAGTTTTGATTGATGGTGAAGACTGAAAAGTGGGTGTCATTTGTGTGTGGTGCTGTAAATGTTTGGAGCCATTCTAATCAATGTTTAATTTAGATTAATTTTCTGAACTTGTGAGTGAGTGCTAAATAATTATTCACATTGTCTACTTCTACTTTTAATTAGAATTTGAGCTACATATAAAACACAATTCCTTTTGCATAAATCTCAATACATTTACTCGAATCTCCACTTCATTTGATTCTTCTGTCTGTTTCTACGAGGAACTCAGCTGCATATATGATAAATTTGGTTGTGGATGACACGGATTCCTTTTTATCAAGTTTTTATGGGACTTCTTTCCATCTTCATGTCGCATGGTCTGAACAATCTTGCAGTGCGAGAACAAACATAATAACTTGATTAATAAGCAATATCTCTTTTTCTTCTGTTGAAATAATGATTTGAAGCCAACGAAGGTTGGTCCAGTTAGTAAGGATACGATTTATAACCCATAAGGTCGTGAGTTCGAATCCCATTACCGATGTGAGAACTTCATTGGTTGGTAATTTGTAAGCACTTTTGTAAGTGCTTTTTGAGCCTTGAGGTCTGCTCTGACCCTGATGAGCCCTCGAGACCCAACTCACCTAAACTTTACAATACCAAAAAAAAAAAAAGGAACAAAAAAAGAAATAATGATTTGAGGATTGCTATTTATATAAATCTTATATTATACCTATCCTTGCCACAAGAGACTTATTATATATATTTGTGCACATAAAATACTAATTAGCTGTACCAAAAAAAAAAACAATTTCCATAAAAGAATTAAAGGTAAAGATTTTTTTGCCATATTTAAGAAAAAAATATATAAAAGATGTATCCGGGACTCCCTCTCAAAACTTACGGTCAACAATATAAGTCTTTATCAATTTAGTTAGCCACTTAACAAATAGAAAGTTTATTCAAGAGTAAAATATATATTATACACCACTAAAGTTTAGCTTATGTTTGACATACAAATTTTTTGTGACATATGTTGATAAATTACAAAATTTATTGAATATGATGTTCAAAAACCCAAAAATATTGACATTAAATTTAAATAAATAAAAAATCTTAAACAACATGTAAAGAAATGTTATTTGGGACGAACAGCATTTCTACAAATTGACTAAGAAGAGTATATCAACCCATCAAAAACTAACTTAAATAAAAATTACAGAATCAATGAAAAAAAATAAGGAAGGAAGCATTATTCATGCAAATAGTAGGAAAGTGATTTCGTACTGAAACAGTATTTTCCTTACATATATGATATAACAACAAACTTTGTGTGCTAATTTCTGAATTGTTGTGCATGATGAGATGGGACAGAAAGAGGGTCACGTGAAAGGAAGTTCAATTTTTGTCAATTTGACCTCTTTTATTTTCGTTAATTAAGACAGCAACTTTTTGCTGAAGCCCGCAGTCCAAGTGGGCATGTTCTATCCTATGCTCTCTGTGGTGTTCATCTAATCACTATTGACTTGCTCAATCAACCAGCTGATCATCACTTGCTCACCAAAGCTCGTCATCTTAATCGTTTTCATACTTTGATTACATATCAAACTCAAGTTGGTTCATTTCACATCCATTTGAGTTTGAGAGGGATGTTACGATATAATTGATTTGATTAATTAGTATGTTACAATATGGATTGATTTGTTATGATTTAGTACTGATTTGTATAATCTTTGACTCGATGATATATGACTATTTTTAATTAACAAGGGATTCCATTTGTAAATATCCCAATCCTATAAATAGGACCTTCCTTTATACATTTGAACACTTCCAAAAATACATTACATTTCCGATCTTTGTTGTGTTTATATATGTTTCCAATAGAATGCATGGGCACGCTTCTCATCAACAAAATATCTAAAACTTCCTTTGGAAATGATTTGAAATGTTAGTACATTCTTATAGTTTTTTTTCTAAACATAAATTTTTGAACTCCTCTCATTATTTTTAAGGTTAGAGTAAACCATCAACATCAATGAAGATATATATACAATGGGATCATAAACAGCCTATAAAAACAAGTTTGAGCTCATAATTCAAACCCAAATCATGTTATTGCACGAGTATAACAGCTAAGCTATGTTCTCTTTGCACAAAAGAATATTTCATTTGAATCTAAAATCTCCCTTGCCTAAGAATATTTTCCATATGCATTGGACCAAAGTGATTGACCAGCGGCATGAATGATTCTGAGCAACATGTGCAGCCTCTTAGGTTGGAATTGGATAATATAGATCTATAGTGCCCACCCTCCCATTCCTATATTGCCCTTCTCAACCAATTGAAAAGGCTCAAAATTAACTCAAGGATAATATCCTTGTCACTAGGAAGGTTTCTTGAGATATCTATGGAAAAGATACATATAACAAAAGAAAATCCCAAAAAGGGAAACTAAGAGAAATTCTACAGGCTACAGCTAGTTCGCAGTCTTATCAATCATGCACGGCGTGGTACTGTACCTGAAGCCCATTCTGTTCCCTTATGGGCTATGATGCTCTTTTTCATTGAGTTGTCAGTTTCTTGCTTTATGCTTGATGAAGCTCAAAAGGAATTAAGTCATCGAGAAGAAGCTCCATATATATGTCACAATTGCTTCTATCTTATCCGCGAAGAATGGGCCAAATATTTAGTTCTCTATGCAGAAATCCTCCTCTATGCGTCTTCTGGTGAGTTTTGCTTTTTTGACTAGACCAGCCATTGGATTTTAATGCTGATCGTGTCTTGTCATACAAAGTTTGTGCTTCTTCTCTTGCATTAATTCAGTTGCTTCAAGGAATAATATTTTCACACACATATATATATCATTTGTTGATAGACGCTATATTATTTAATTTATTCCTTTCTTTAACAGTACATATACTACATTGCATTAGTCGAAGGAATACGAATCCTTAAGATCATAGTTTGTAATTATATACGCAGATGCTTCATGTGTGAATGCGAGTGCTTAATTATTAGAGGTATTTAAGGTGAGACTATACGTCCATTCTATTTCTAGTTAGGCATGCTAGCTAGATTTTGACATCTGCTTCTTGAATTTGTTTCTTGTAGGTACCAATTATAAAATCTTTTCCATGTTGGAAACTTCGTATTGGTAATGTATACGTTTCTGTATGTAGCTTGAGGGGCTACACCGTTAGGATATTAATTAAGATCATCTAGTCCTAAAAAAAAATGTTAACCAAATAAAATCAACAAGTAATTTTTGTATGTATTTTATTGCAGTCAAGGTATATTAACTTACTTGTATCTTAATTAACTAAAGTGTCTGATGTGATTAAAAAAAGCAGGTCCTTCATAGTATATATTAAAGAATATTCACTAATTAGCATAATAAATATTTGAAATGTGACTGTGTACAGCGTACATTTTTTTTTTCCTGATAAGAAGCATACCTTTTTTTATACTCAACTAACTATGAATTGTCACATCATTAAAAATGTTTAAATATTATAATGACCTCCTTAAATATTGCATATGGGATAATTTGTGATTAGTTGAAAGTATAGAAAACTTTACGCTAATTGAAAATCAAAATCAATTTTTTTTTTTTTAAATTTCGACTTGTAATTTTATACAAATATTGAATGTCGGGACAAGCTTACATTGATATAATGTTTCTGTTTTATTTTTTCTTTTAAACCTTCGATATTTGAAAATCACATTGAATCCCGACTAATTCTAGACAAATTCATTGGATTCATATAAAGGGTCAAACCTCTTTCAACACTTGTTTTTTTTCATTCACAATACTCGAAATCGAGATCTTAAAGGGAAACCAAATTCCAGCCCCCTGAAACAACAGAAGTGAGTTCCAAATATTGAATGGCCATGTGCGTTGTGGACCAGTGGTTGGTTTGGACAATTTTTGGGTGCAGATTGGACTTTTTTTTTTGTACAATGGTCACTTTGGGCTTGGGTTAGCTGTAAAACAGGCTTTGTCACTCAGAGATTCCCATTTGGTAGCTAGATACCTACTTCAGCCACTTGAACCATAATCAGATTTAGGCAGCCAAATTAGATAAAAAAATGACCTGAATTTTTTTTTCTGGGTTATGTTTATGAGTTGCAAATAGCACCCTTCATTTCTTTTAAGGTCGCTAGATGATCGGTGTTCTTCATCACCATTTTTGGAGCACAAGAGTCTCTTCAATTGGTGACAATTAGTTTAGACAGATATATGCTTATGATGCTATATTGCTATTTATTAGTTAAGCCCGAAAAGATACAGTTGATAATGATTGCCACAACAATAGAGATAATTATGTATTAAAAATGGTTGGGTGTATTTGAAAATTATCAAATATAGCTAAGTAAACCATTTTGAAAAAATGATGGATAAAAAATTGGGAGAATTATTACATTGGAAAATCTAAACAAACTAACAAAGCCATTCCATGTTGTTTACCTGGCTCCCTATAGGCCCACATCTTCGCAACAATTTTCTTTAGTAATTCTCTAAAAAAAATTCCTACTTACTTGGGGGAGGGGAGCAACCAAACTCACTTTTGCAATGATGAAATATGGGTTTGACCATTTTTTAAGTACCCGTTTGTTTAAGATTTTGGCTCCTCAAATTCTCGTTTGCGTACACTATAATCACTTTTGCCTTTTGGATTTTTGTTTGGATAAAAAACAAGGTGGATAAAAGTGTGTTTGAATAGCTTCAAAATTGATTTTAGTGAAAGTTACTACACTGTTTTGGGTTTGCTTTTCGGTGTGTGTTTGGATGAACGTTTGATAAAAGTGATTTTAAATGTAATTGATTTTGTAAAATTGATTTGGTTATAATTGAGTTTGAAGTGAAGTGATTTATGTTTGACTGTTTTTATTTTGAAAGCAAGTTGATGTAGTGTAAATTTTTCAACTCTCAAAAGCTACTTTTTGTAGCTTCTAGTCAGAATTACTTCTGAAGGTAAAATCAACTTTACCTGCCAGTAGCCAAACATCTCATTTTTATTAGAATCACGTTTGACAAAGGACAGAATCAATTATGGAGGTTTCTAACATGAAACCAAACACACACTCAAACGGGAAAAACATGTTTACCTAACTACCCTGGACTATTTATTTCTCTCTCTTTACTCTCCCAACTATCTATCCAAACAAAAACAACTCTTCTCAACTCATTTTTAAAATATCATTACCAAACACAAATCAATTTTTTTAACCTCGATTTTTTTAAAATCAATTCTTTCAAAATCAATTCTATCAAAATTAATTTTATCAAAAACTAAAACAAACGGACCATAAGATGTTTGGCTCTTGGATGCAGAAGCAATTTGGGATTCCAGAATCAATTCTACCAGAAGCAGCTTGGAATAGCTTCTGCTTCTGGATTGAAAAATTACACTAAGTTTTATATAAAACTTTCTTTTAAAATAAAAAATCCAAACATAAAATCACTTCACTTCAAACCCAATTATATTGAAATCAATTCTACAAAATCATATGTTTGTCAAACGTTCATCCAAACACAAACTAAGTTGATCAGAACAGTGTTAAGTTAATAACATTTTTTTGTATATTAAACATTAAAAAAAGAAGAAGTAAATACAACTGTATTGTTTGTAGATCAAAGTATCAAACAGACATATTCACATGCTACAAGACATGCCCCTCTCCCTCTATTCAATAATTTCCAAGGATATGTATATCATTATGAAAATATGAACTATGAATTTTTTTTTCTCCAAATTGCCAAACTACCATTTCTGAGTTGATTCTCTTGCTAGATTGGCCACTTAATCATCATCTTAAAAAAAAAAAAAAAAAACTATATGTACTCTTTCAATTATTGCTAGTTTGAACAATCAAATCCACCACAAATAGAAAGCCGGATAACTAGGATCGAAAGCAACAGAATTCCAAGAACAATCAATTTAGAATCTGTTTTTTTAGTTTCATGTTTTCAAAATAATTACAAAATTGTTATTTTATTTTCATTCTGTTTTATGCTTACCTTAAAAAAATCTAATTTCTAAACCAATGTCCATTGGTAGTGCTAAGAGACGGATTTGCATGCATTTTAGGAGGGGCCTTGGCCCCTGCTGTCAAAAAATTAGTTGTTAGGACAACAGTCTCGAAATAAGTTTTTTTTTTTATTCTTATCTCGAAATAAGCTTTCCGTGCATATATAATATGTCCAAAAATTCCATTCGGATCAAAAGTTATGGTTGTTTAAAGATTTGTCGATCCTTTGAGATTTTGATTACCCGCACTACAAAAAGAAAACGGCATTACCGACTGCCAAAAGCCGTCGGAAATGACAAAAAGCCGACGGAATTTTCCGACGAATGGTATTCGGTCGGTACTAGAAGCGGAGGAAACGTTTTCCGACGGACGGGCAAAATCTGTCGGTAATTTCCAATGGAAAAAAGCCGTCCGAAAATGTTAGGTTGTTTCGGACGGAAGTTTCGGTCGAAAATTTGGTGAGTGTTTACCGACGGCAATTTCCGATGGAAATTCCGTCAGGAATTTGCCTGTGCTTACCGACGGTAGTTTCCGTCGGAAATAAATTTTTTTTTAATTAATAATAATAATTATTTTTTAAATATAATTATTTTTTAGTATTTACTTTTTATTTGGTTTATTATAATTAATATATTATATTATTAATTTGAAACCAAAATTGGAAATTACAAATAAATTTAAAAAAGGCATTTAAATTAAATTAAAAAAACTAAATATTTCATACATAAAATATCTGTGTATTTACAAAACAAAACTAAATCTAAAACTATCCTAATAATCATCATAATAACTGCCATCGTCATCCTGTCGGGGGGAGTTCACCGGCGTCAGCTGACCATCATCATGCGGACTAGAAGACATATACCAACATCATGCGGCTGTGGTGGTGGCACGATAGAAGTAGTGGAAGGGCTGGCCGGCATGGATGACATCCTGTATAGCGCTGCGCCTCTCTGGTGGAAGCAAATCGAGCAGAGAGGTCATCACCGTAGACCATCTCCATCTGCTGCTGCATGAATTTTATTAATTCAAATTTATTTGCATCAATTTAAATGTTAGCTAAATATTAGCAACAATAAGAATTAAAATCCTACAATAATTATAAATCAAAAACACAACATCCCACAAAATCCTACACTTCCAAATCAACAAATATAATTGTACAACCAGTCCAAAAAAAACATATGATAATTATACAAATTATATATCATTACACATGCACTTAACAAAATAAACAATTTCAATCCAATTTAAAAAAATCAAAAAAATAGAAACCTAGCAGTGAAGACAGTGGTGGCTCCTTTGCAGCGGTGGTGATGATGGTAACAACAGCTCTGTAACAAACAAAAAACATCAAAACTAATTAAACACTTAATTAACAAACATTAAAAATTTAATTAAAAAATTAAAATTTAAAACTAAATACCTAGGGTTGCTAACAGTGAGGGAGGAAGTGGTAGTGGTGGTGGCTGGCGGTTCTGGCAGTGGAGGAGGAATTGTTGGTGGTGGTGGCTGGCGGTTCTAGGTGGTGGCAGTCTAGTGGTGGTGCGCGGTGGTGGTGAGACGTGGTGGTGGTGGGGCGCGGTGGTGAAGACAGTGGCGAGGGGTGTGAGCTCGCACGAGGAGGAGAGGAGAGATGAGAGGAGGAGAAAGAAAAGAAGAGAAGAAGAGAGGTGGATGTGGCAGTGCACAGTGGCAGGGGGTGGCGGCACACGATGGCGGTGCATGGTGTGCGGTGGAGGAGACAGAGAGGAGAGGAAAGGGTGAGAGGAAGAGGGAAAAAGAAGAAGAAAGGGAAAGTGAGAAAGAAAGGTTTTCGGTGGCAGTTTATCGAAGGTTTCCCAACGGCTACCGACGGCTTTATCCATCGGAAATTCAAATTTTTGAATTATCGACGGTCCTGTCCGTCGGTACTGAAAATTTTTATTTTCGATGGAAGAGTTTGTCGGTAAATACCGATGGATAACCCGTCGGTACGTTCTGGGCCAAATTTTCCACATTCGCGCCATTATTACCAATGATATTACCGACGGTCGTTCCGTCGGTAATTCCAGTGACTTTTCATATTCAATGTTATCGACGACTATTTCTGTCGGAAATGTCTTCATTAGCGACGGAACCAACATCCATCGGTAAATACGACCGTCGGTAATTCCAGTGACTTCTCATGTTCAATGTTATCGACGGCTATTTCTATCGGAAATGTCTTCATTAGCGACGGAACCAACATCCATCGGTAAATATCCGTCGGTAACTGAGCCTTTTCTTGTAGTGCCGTCATGTCTAAAAAGTCATCAACAACACACACCCAATGTGTCTTGGATGCGTGTTGAATGAATTTTAATTTTTATAGTTGGTCCCTCTCATCATTTAAGTATGGTTCCGTCCCTGCTGATAGGCACACAATATAAAAATCATTACTCAAAATATAATTTAAAATTATAAGTATACGCATGTCATATAATTCAATGATAAATGTACAAATTTTTTTTTTTGTGCTCAATGATAAATATATATATTATCATATATAAAGTTTAGGCTAAAATACCATTTTGGTCCCTTAACTTATTTTTTAGATTCAGTTTGGTCCCTTAACTTTTAAAAGTTTCTATTTGGTCCCTTAATTTGTGTCTGTTAACCTAAGTTACTCATCTCCGTCAATGAGTCAATAACAGTGTTAATTTTTTGAGGATGGCGTTGAAACTCGCTAATAATTTAAAGGACCAGTTTGAATCTCGTTAACAATTTAAAGGACCAATATGAAACAAGTTAACAATTTAAATAACCAATTTGAAATTCATTTAAAACATAAGGGACCAAATTGAAACTCATTTAATACTGTTACTAACTTTATTGACGGGAGATGACTAACTTGGGTCAACATAGACAAATTAAGGGACCAAATTGAATCTTTAAAAGTTAAGGGACCAAATTGAATCTAAAAAATAAGTTAAGAGACTAAGATAATATTTTAGCCTAAAGTTTACTATGAATCTCAATACTAAAAATAAGTCCACGTATTAATGAAAACATGGAAGTAACACGATGGAGGGTTTTCATTTAACAGCTAGCTAGTAAATGAAGTAGTTCAAATGCTTTGATAATGATGTCTCCTCAAAGGCTCAAACATCTAGTTTTTACGTTAATACTTATGCTAAAATTTATTGTAAGATTTAAGAATTACTCCGTTGTAAGTAAAGTTCTTTCACATAACATAAAGTCACACTATTTTAAAATTAAATAAAATTTAAAAATCACGAGGTGTTTGATTATTATTATTTTTCTTTCTAAAAAACAACAAAACAATACGTTGCTGGGAAATTGTGAAATTTTACTATCCCGCCCAATAGGATCTCCTTATCCAGAGTTTTCAAATTTTGAGTTGGTCATGTGTTGTCTGTTGGTGACTCTACAACGTTGTTCTGTTTATTTTGTTTTTTCCACACGCCACACTTGTAACTCACCACCATAGCTTAAACCCATAAGTCATAACTGAGAAGGAAAGCAAAGCACGCTCCAATTGCATTCCCAATCCTCAATTCCAAATCAAACCCTAGAAAAATAAATCCTTCGATCCGATCCCTAATGGCAACCCCTGATTCCGCCGCACCTTCTCTCCCTCTCTCCGCTGTCAGTCTTCTACTTCTTCTCTGCCTTTCATCATTTTTAATTTCTGGCGTAATCTTCACTAACAATATTATTTATTTATTTATTTATTTACTGATTATTACTATAATTTTTTTTTTAAGAAGGAGAACACCACTCCCATTTCGTCTAAAATCGCGGTACGTTTTTTATATGTAGAAATTTTTATATAGTGATTTTTTTTAATTAAATTATAAAACTTGGTCGAAGTTGGAATACATAGTTTAAATTTTTTACTGTGTTGGCATTGTCGGCAGGAACTAAATGAATCAAGATCGGAGCTTCTGGGTAGAATTCAGAGTTTGAAACAGGTTACATTTATTCAAATCCACATTGATGTTAATTATCTTTTTAATTTAAACATAGTTACTCACTAATTACCTGTTTCCGAGTTTCAATACTTACTATTGCTGATTTCTGAGTGTGCGTATTTTTTGTGGGTTTATTCATAGGATTTACAAAGTTGGAGGTCAAAGTTAGACACACAAGTTAAGGTCTATCGCGATGTAAGTGATGATCAATCTCACTTTGCCTATTCTAATGTAGGGTATTTCTTTTTTCTTTTTTTTTTTAGGCAATGTAGGTTATTTCTAAAGATTAAATTTTAGGATTTTTTTTTTTTATAAAAAAAATTGCATTTGACTTGAATTTTTAATATTTAGTTGAAGATAATAAGCAAGTTGCTTTATCTTTTTTGGGTGATATTTTAATTGTTAACTGTTTCTTTTATTATGTCCTGTCGATCACCATTAAGGTGTACATATGATAGCCTATGTTATACAAGGTGATACTACTTTGTATGATGAATTTATTAGAGTGCATTCTGCTTATTTGTGTATATGGATTATGGACTCACCCATCGGTCGTGTTTATATTCTTATGCTGGCTATGCCTTGTAAATATGTTCATGTGTAACATATGATATGCTGATTTGGGAATTGGGATCAGTAAGTTGTTATACGAATTGGTTCATTTCCATATTCACATAATTTCTCCTATGCTTTTGTTTGGAGAAATATATCCATAAGGTATTTATTATGCCAACACTATTGTGTCAGAATGGAAAGCTTTTAGGCTGTAATTTGAAATCCTGAGTTTGTTATCTTCATATTGAACAAGACTGCATTTGATTTTGTCTATGCTTATAAGAAGGGTTCCTGGAGTTAGGTAGGTGCAAGGAACTAGAAGTGAGTGCACGCTTGAGTGCCACTTACAAGAGGTGCACATATTTGATATTTCAGATAATCTATAACCTACAATACATTATACAACACTTTTTTGAATGGATGCACTGTCAATCTGTCTTGTTTAACATATCCATAGTAAAGGTATGAGTTGATCAGATCCCAAGACTTCAAAACATAACAGGGGAATATACCAGCTAACACAGTACATTCAGAATAGTGAGCTTTTATGGAGAAGCTCTTACTCCCTCCTAGAGAAAGTGCTTTTTCTAGCTCTTTGGTATTGGATGTGTGACAAGTGTGTAAAAATGATGACAACCCTGATATCATGTGCTTGTTTTCTTGCACCCATTGTCCTGGAATAATAATAAAAAAAAGCACTTGCCCTATGAGGAAATGAGGCAGTAAGAAGTTCTTGTTTCTTCGTGGGTGGTAGGACTAGAAGTTGCATATCTGACGATAGAGGTAGGCACACTACATATCTCGTGTCATGTCATAGTTGCATATCTGATCATGCATTGTGGAGGTGGGTAGGGTACATCATGTATCTCATCATATCCTCCTTAATAAGCTTGTAGAGAGTAAGACTTAGGCATTGTTTGGTATAATAAAAGGATAGTCTAAGGCATATGGTAAATAAGTTGATAAACTCTGGTACTATCCATCGTTTTGTGTACTGCTGTTTAAAACATTGGTAGCACAAATAGTAATTACGTAGGCAATAGTTGCTTTACTAAACTGAAACCTCCAATAGGTTAAATAGGTTGTACAACATATACGATGAAAAAGGTACCTTTTGGGTAATCTTATACTTTGAAATGTTTGCACCAAACATTTCATAAGGCAAAATAGGATAGCCTGTCCTATGTAATCCAATTTTATCCAGCAAAGGAATGGCCGTAGGATATAATACATATTCCTACACTGAGTTTCGAGTAGAATGTGATTCTTTGCTAACAATTGATTCTGAAAATCTTTATTGCTTTTGTAAAACTGGGGATAAAATGTAGCTCAATGTTATGTTGCCTTTTTCTGATTGATGTCCTTGTTTAATGGACAGTTTCTTTAAGTACAGCTAGTTGGACAAAATCCCATATATTGGCTTTTAAGACCCAGAGTGAAACAACTGACAAGAAACCTATACTGACATTTTATTATCCTAATAAATGGGCATATGCATGGCATATGTTTGGTGTTACTTCCTACATAAATAAAAGGATTGGCCATGGCTCATTTATTCTTATTTGCATAATAGTTTGTCTAGTTCATATAGGGTTCATATTTTATTCATAATGAGGTCATAAGAATTGATATCTGATAGACACCTAATGGCTAATAGATTTATGCTAGCTATCTATCTTAACTCTTCTTTTATAACTGGTTTGGATAATTTGGCTTCATTCTTATTATGTATGTGGTAAATTTGTAACTTGCAACTCTTGATGCATTCTATTTTATACATGCAGGAGCTTTCAGAACTTAAGAAAACACTTAATGTTGAAGTGGAGCAACTTCGAACAGTAAGTGTGCTTTTAGATTTTCCTCAAGTGCTCTCTTTCAAATTAAATTTGTTGTCTGAAAATTTGTTATAAAATCCAAACTAGGAATTTCAAGATCTGAGGACCACCCTTCAGCAGCAACAAGAAGATGTCACTGCTAGCTTAAGAAACTTGGGGGTAAGTCTTTCGGATGATTATTTTATTCTACAATTTCCTGTGTTATGTTTGAAATTTTCTTACCAATTTATGTTGTACTTAAATTATTAAATGTGCTAACATCAATCAATACTTTGTAGCTTCAGGATGTTTCAGATGTCAAGCAAGCTCAGCCCCAGGAGACTAAGATTGAAGAAATTGACAAGGCAGAGCAAGAGCAGCATCCCGAAGAGGGTAACGGTGAAGTAGCTGAAAACTAAACGGGCCTAAGTTTGGATTATTTGCAACTAGCAGTGTATACCCTTAGAGAAGCTAAATGACTTTATGTGTGTTTGTATTATTGCTCTATGTTGTGTTTTATTTTGGTGATAATATGGGACTCAAGTCATTCAATGGTAAATTTTGCTGTTACCCTTCATTTGTGTTCAATCTATTTTTACTCGTACGAGTTATGGGACAACAATCATTTGCATACATCCATGCGCGCGCACATACTCGCTCGGGTGGAAATAGGCTTGGTTAGCCTCGCATAAATAGGCCTAAACTTTTTATATGTTGGATTGAGTCTATCCTGTTGTTACAGGTTTTTCTCTTGGGCTTGGTCTCATTTGTTTATGAAAACAGAGAAGCTAAGCTGTTGGACTTTCATGCTCAAAATTGGCACCTAACTAGTCACATTTGGCCATTCGTTCTTAAAGTGTTTCTTATGTTTAATCTAATCAATTTAATTCTTCTAAATGATTTAAATGAATCCCCAAGGTTTTAGGATTGTAAATATTAACCCTCTTCACTTAAATTTGAACTAACATTAATTATTTTTATTGTATTCTTTAGTAATTTAGGATGTTATATTACTCCTCATTTTGTATTCTTTAGCGAGTAGCATGAGCATGAAAGTTATCCGTGTCTCTACAAGAATTATTTCCTTGAGATTCAAACCTATGTCCTTGTCTTAAGATAATGAGGTTGCTCACTACCTCAACCTTCCTTTGTAGGTTTAATGCTTATGCCCCTCTTTATTTCTCTAATTCCCACTGACCTTTCATCAAAAGGAGTGAGTTGTTTTCTTTACCCCAAATAACAAAAATGGGTTAATCTGCCTTGCTCTGTCTTCGGCCAACCTAGGATGAGTTGGCCCTTTTTGTCATCTTTAATTCTTTAATCCTCTCTTCCTTCTTTTGTCCATAAGAGACTAATTCTTGTTTGAACACAAGTGCATAAAGGTTATGCCTCTCTCCACAAGAACTACTTCCTTAAGGGACCAAAATTGCTTGCTGCCTCAAGCATCCTTGGTAGATTCTCGCTAAACATTTTGGTCTCTTGCAATCCTAAATACACATTTGAGGGAATTCCAGGTTACTTTTTACATCAACAGACTTAAATACCTCTTCACGGAACCCTACCACAGCGACTTCATTGAAAATTTTATATAAGTTCCGGGACCCACTTAGAAACTTTTTTAGTATAGGGACCAAATTGAAAACTTTATAAAAGTCTAAAGACCCAATTACAAATTTTTTTAGTATTAGGGCCTATTTAAAAATTCTCAATTAGTTCAGCGACCTACACAATTATTAAACCAATTATTTACTTGGCCATTGCCAGCAACAACTACGGCTTAACTACATTAATATATTCACTCTTTCTCACTCTTCCCTCGTATTGAAATCATTATCGTTGTTACTTTAACCTTTTATTATATTAGAAACTAGTGTAGTTGCCCGTGTGTCACGCGCGAGTACTAATAATATAAATATAATTTTATCTAATTATGAAAAGGATGAATGTATTAAAACATGTATCATGAAAACATGAATATCGATATATGTATCATTTTTAAATTAGTATCAATATACAAAATAACTAACTTAGGAACCAATATGATCGTAATTTGTTTTGACAAATTAAGAAGTTACAAATTTTAGATCATTTCTTATTGTGTCATTTATGATTTTATGGTACACAGAATAAATATGTTAAGGACACATTCACCCTTCTTGTGGTTGCAAACAACTATGTTTATAGTAGTTTGTCGAACATTTTCACTACAGTTTCCACACCAAACTAAAGAAGAAGAATTGAGCCAAGAGCAATTCAATTGATTTAAGGTAGAAAAAACATTTTGGTTCATAAGATACAATATGAATATTGATATATATATCGGTTAAATTATTATCAAAGCATAAAATAATTACCTTAGGAACGAATACCACCATTTATTATTTATTGATTAAACAATTCTTTTCTGAATATTGTTTTCATCTTGGTTCTAAATAAAAAAATAACTCTACACACCTCGTAAAATATTTTTTTATGTAATAACTGTAAAATAGTATCTCTACACATCTAAAGTGATAGTTTCATCTTAATAATAGGATAAAGGGGACATTTTTTTGAAGTTAAAATTTGAAGTATATATTATCAATGAGAATTGAATTTAATTAATAATTTTTTTCTGAAAAAAAAAACAATAACTATATTTTTTTTACATGATAAATGAATAAAGTTTTATACAATGTGCAATATGAATAAATTAATTTCACAAACTATACTATATATATACAAATTTCAGTTAAAATACATTATATATATAACACTATTTTTTTAAGGTTTGTTTTAGATTGGCCTCTATATTGATTTACTTTTTTTTTTTAATTAAAAAAAAAAACCCTTCATCTAACATTTGGTCTAACAGAATTCCCATGACGAAGTGCTCTTTCAATATATAGAAATCGTTGTCTTGCATCATGTCTTGAGAGATGCTCTATAAAAGGTTTTAGTCAATATCGTGATTAAACTAAGATAAGAGAAATCTCTCATAGTTATCTCATACCATCAAAAAGTAAACTTCAAAGTAATAGCATTATGCACTTGTAATATGTTTTTCAAAATATCCTGCATTATGATCCTAACTAATGTTTTATGTAAATGTCTAAAAAATATAGGTTCTTGGCTGTTAACATAAAAAGTCAACAATTAGCCAATAAAACTGGGAATAGAAGAGAACAAACTATTGAAGTATGCTGGGACGGACCCAGGTAGAAAACAATGGGGGCAGTCGGCCCCACTAAATAATTTTTTTTTATATTAGGTATTAGATAAAAAAAATTTGCCTCCACTAAAAAAATTATATTGCCCCCATTACTCTACAACCTTATTCTAAATAACACTAAAAATGTTATCCTCATTGTTCTGCAACCATACTTTACATAACATCTTTTATTTTTTTTCAATACAACTTGGTTACATACATATAGAAATATTTTTTATAGTGTCGAAAATGAAAAAATATACAACAATCTCAAAGTATGAAGACGCGTAGAGAGCAATTATAATTTATAGAAGTTAAAGTGTTTTTAATTTTATGGGTATAAAATGATATAGTGTTTGTAATTTTCAATTTTTGGTTTAATGATAATGAGGTCATTATTTTATCGCTTGTGCATTTATATATTTTTTTATAAAAATATTTATAATATAGGATCTTGTCCTCACTTGTCAAAATTTTTGGGTCCGTCCCCTGAAGTATGCAAGAAAACAAACTGAGAATTAGAGATGGAAAATAAGCAGTGCATCTAATCATCAAATACTTACACATATCTATCATTTATACATTAAGAGTATATTTAAAACAAAAATAATTATAAATAACAAATAATTGAGCAGTAAAAATTAGTACAATCAAATGGGTTACTGTATGGATATTTACTCATTGCATGTGATTGCATTTGCTGAATATGGGTCTAGATGTAGTCAAATGGCAAAGTACAAACTAATGAGGCAAATGTTGGAAGAATATATGCAGTTATATATGAGCAATGTAAAGAAAGATGTTAGTAGCATTGATCCCTTTTTATATGCCTAATTTAGCCTTCAATCATGGTAGATTACTCATGTAAAATGAGTAAGTACAGGAGGAAGCTGCTAGCGAGTTGCAAATAATAAGAGTTTTCTCTTTGATAATGCGATGAAACTCATGGTTCTCATCAACTTTTAATGTAATTATCATTTGAGCAATCTAATGCAAAGAAATATTTTATGACTTATAATATTTTTTTTTTTTACTGAAATATATGTTTTCTTTTAATAAACATTTTAACTTATTTTAAGATAAAATATGATATACATATAAAAAATGATTAATTTGCAAAGTTGCAATTATAAGAACTTGTGTTGGTAAGTTTAAGGATCATTTTTTTGTATGTGTGACCAATTTAGCTTTTATTCACTCATATGGCTTAGGATATTACCATCGAGAGCCACAAACACTCCCCGTGAAACTTCCGTCAAGAACATACCCGGTTTTCCCCGTTTTCATATCCAGCAAGTAATAGAGTCCATAGACTATGGACTATAGACTATGGACTGCAAACATTTCCTTTTATTAACACCATACACCTACCCAAAAAAAAAAACACTTATTTCTTCTCAGATCAAGTATTGAAGGAACAACCCCATGTTATCCCATGTATATTTCCCCTCTGTTATTTATTGTGCATATAAAAAAAACTTGTATTATTCTCTCTAGTCTCGAATTAGTGGAAGTTAGTCTATACATTAAGATTCTATTTTTGCCTTATCTTTTTAGTATTAGCTGTCATATACCATTCAATTGTGAAATGTTTGATGCTCATTTGTTTACATGTTAAGCCCATTTATATGTCATAGTTAGTGATGCACTAACTACAACGCTTACTTCATAGGAACAATTAAAAAATATAGTCATAACTATCAAAATCGTTGCCAATAATAAAGTTTTAGGCAACGGTTACCAATGATTGTCTATTCGAACGTTACCTATTCTCCGAGGCAATAATTTTTTGTATCTTATAACCACACTTTCGAAAAATTTCTAAATAAATGGGGAACAATTGTTAGGTTAACCTAGCACAACAATTTTAAAATGTAACCAAAAGTATGTACAAATTTTCACTGTTGTAGTTTGAGTCTTGCCACACAAAAAAAAAACCATCCAAAGCGATTATCTAAAGAGAAAAGTAAAATCTTCACCAAAAACAAAGAGAAATACATCATCTTTAAACTGCTCAGTTGTATCTCCATTGGAACCTTGCTGCATAAGAAAATAAAAAAAAAAATTTATTAGACCAAGACTTTTTGGATAATGTAGAAACGATAATTCGATCTTGGGGTTAAGGAAATTGCATGAAAAAAGGGAACAATTTATTCATTCAGTATCATGTGTTTTCACATCCATGGAGGCAGCAATTGATAATAACTCATGACATAAAGCATAAGTTAGCTTAACATAATTTCACCAGCTGATTTTGGTAACGAAAAAGGTAAGAGAAAAAGTGAGAAGTCCTCACTATAAAAAAGTGGCCAGCAAATCAAAGAAATATAATATTCTATTGCTAATTGTATAATTACCACTACCCTTAACATTGGAGTATCACAAAGCTTTCAACTTAAGTGGCAAGTTTTGGTACCATAATTTATAAAGAAAAGATGCAAGGCACATGCTTGCAGGAAATAAGAGCAAGTCAGGTTCTCCATAAGACAAAGATCAGGAAATAAAAAAGCAATTATTTTGCTCATCAGAAGACATGAAAGCCTCCTGCTATAGTTTAACACAATTAGCAATTAGACATTAAAATGCTGTGAAAGAAAAAAAAATAGAAACAAAAAACAGAAATGAGAGATATTGTGGATCGAGAAAGGACCCAAGCTAATTTCCAGGGAAACAAACAGAAAATGAGAAAATGGAAATGAAAGAAAAATGGTATAAGTTGATGATCCATACTCGCCTATTCTTTTAGTTACACTCAAAAAGGCTTTGCATTAGAGTTTGACTTAGGTGAAAAAAAGAAGATTTTCAGAGAGTTGCAAATTCAAGCTTTCTATAATTTATGTTTATTCACCTATGATTATACATATTCTTGCATAAAAATGCTTAATTTGAGTTGTTTACTTATTTTAAAGGAAAAACAAAAGGAACCAAGACATTGTAGAACTCTAGTATGTGTACAGACACCAAGTGTAACATATTAAATAAAACTACAAAAGAGCAAAACAATAGCAATGCTATATCACCTTCAAATTCAGAAAGTGTACGGACAGATCTTTTGTGTAAACTGAGCTGTTTCTGTCCAAGGTCAAGAGTGGAGGATTCTTCCACCAAATTTTCACATGCTTGAAAAAGTGCCTGATAGAATCACCAAAATGCATAAAAATCACCAAACAAAAAAAAAGGAAAACATACACATTAAGCAACAGGGAAAAATTTATGATGATTAGAATGTTAAGTCAAGAAAGAATTGTTCATCTATGATGATTAGAAGTAAAAAGCAATACAGGATAAAGTAGGAAAAGCTTACAGGTTCTTTGATGCCAGAACCATATCTAGATGACAGACCAACCAACCATTATGTGCATACATAATTAACAGTAGAACGTATGACATGACACCAAAACTTATCACAATCACCTTCGATGAAAAATCAATTAAATCTAATAGAAGCAACTTGGCCTCAAAATAGTGAGCTAAATTACCTGTTTGAAAGATACCACAAATATTCATAAACAAATATTACTATTTTTCCATGGGGAAATTACATTAACTTAACTGTTATTTGTAAATCAAGCATTGAGAATTTTGTAATGGATTTTCAAGATGCTACCTGTTCTAGTGTGCTTGCTTATCCATTACGTACAACTTAATATATAATGATATGCAATAGGGAAACAGGGAACATGTGTCTTCATATTGAAATATAAGAAAATACATGTTTCAAAGCGAATAAAGTGAGATCAATCAAAGAAAATACATTCATGTAATTAATAGCTTCAAGTTGTTTCTTCTTTTCTATTTTGCAAGAAAAATACAGCAGATTTCATACAAACTAATAGTTCTCAAGCAATGCATTACGTATGATGTTCTTTACCTGTTGTATGTATTTTTTATGCCCCTTGATTGATGCACATCAGACATGGCAACGCATTCTCATTACACATTGTAAAGTAATCCATGGTAACTTACAAATTTGGCAGTGAGTATGGCTACACGTTGGGAAAATTGAATCCCAATTAATTAAAAAAAAAAAATCATATATATTGGTTTGGATTAAGCAAAAGGGTCAAAGTTAATAACATGGACTCCATAGTTGCATTCCTGAATAAAAAACACCATCACAATGTAGGAACGTCCAGCAGCTATATATATCAAATATGCCCAAGATCCAGTCCAAAGTAGTAGCTATTTGTACATATATATCTCCATGCAGTAAAGAGCCTTTACAATTAATTGTAATTTATAGGATATATTTTAAGTTTCAGTATGAAAGATAGATAAAACATGAAGAAATGACCATTTTAAAACACACGAAGCATGAGGGCATATTTCTTTTGCTTCAGCCAAGTCATCTGCATGATGATGCAAATCAATGAAACTTTAGTACACAAAAAAATAAATGTTACCCCAATTAAGATATTGCAAATGGGAAGATGAATTGACAGGTTAAGATATAACACTTACTCATCTCCATTTTCTAAAGCTCACCTCTGGCCAATTATCCAATTGCATATTCAAAGGTAAAGGTAACATATATCCTTCATGTATTGTGGCTGGGCGTCTGCTCTTATAAAACCATCTACCTAATTTACTCTGCAAGAAAACAACCAAAACACACAGAAGGTAAAAATCCAAGGCCTAATTATTTCACAAGAATCTCATGTAAAAATATCTTTATTTCACAAGAATCCAAAACTCACAAGTTGGAAACCTGCGCAATGATAAGAGTTCTTTGGTATTCATGCATGCTTATTAATTTCAATCAAAACCATGGTTTGCAATTTGGAATTATCAATGATTTTCTTTCGGGTACAATTCTCTTCTTAGCTTTTAATACTTGTTGGGAAAGCCCCTTGAGGATATCATGAGTTGTCAACTACTGTAATAACTTTCTTTTAACATTCAGAGGTTACCTTTTATTTGTGAAGGATACTGGGCTCACTTGTTGCTATCCTTTTAACTTGCTTATATAAATTATAAAGTCAATTAGTTTACCCCATATGCAGCCAATGACCCAAAAAAGAAAAGAAAAAAGGCAACGGCAAGAGCTTTGGAGTTTACTTCCAGCGGCACATCCTTCCCAGAAAAATGAAGATGTTGCCATTTCCGAATTCCCCATCCTTTTATTCTATGAAAACACCCATTCATTCATTAATTATTCGATTCCAGTCCATCCCACTTTGACATCCAGCAAGGTTTAACACCACAACCAAGATTTAATAAAGTATTTTTCAGCTACTTTCAATCAAAGCACTAAACCCCCACAAATTCATGTACTCCAACAAAGATTATTAAGAATTATTGTGTACAACTCAAGTACAAAAAAATTGCAAAGTTAGGATTTGAACCTTACCTTAAGATCGATCAAACTTAGCTTCCTTGAAAGGTACAACTTCTTTATTAGCATTTAAGTATTATAAGAACTACAAATAAGCAGTATATAATATAATATAAAATAGCATGAAAAATTAGCATAGTTACTTTCAACTGATGCAAACCAAATGCAGAAAAGCTCATCCTTCAATTCACCATCAGCAAAGTCCTTCGCATGCCCAACACAAGATTTATTGTTCCCAGCATGCTCTTGCAAACAAGTGTTTTGGGGCTATGATGATGTTCAGATCTCACCCTTACAAACCCCTTCTCCGTCTCATCTCTCTCACATCTCCACTACCAAATCCATTCTCTCTCAAATTCTGCACAACCACTTCACATTCACACTCTTTTCCTGTCTCCTACCTCGTCAACACTCTTGGGTTCACGCCAGAAAATGCTGCAAAAGCTTCCAAACGATATCGTTTAGAGACCTCACAGAAGAAGCCGGACACAGTTGTCGCCTTCTTCAGAAGCCATGGCTTTTCAGATTCCCAGGTCAGTAGTATTCTTAGAAGGTTACCGCAGTTACTTTCATGCAATTCCCACAAATCTATTTTACCAAAGTTTGAATTTTTAGCCTCCAAAGGTGCTTCCACCTCTGACATTGTGCTGGCAGTGACTAAGAGCCCTCGTTTCCTATGTGCAAGCCTAGAGAATACCATAATCCCTATATATGGATTGCTGAGAAATTTCTTTCAATCTGATAAGAAAACCCTTGATCGTTTAATTTGTTGGCCTAATTTTATTAGGATCGAAGGATCTTCTGAATCAAAATTTGAAATTGTTGCGTGATGAAGGAGTGAGGGACTCAAACATTGCCCATTTGATTCGGATAAGAGCTTCTTGGTTTCATTATAATGGCTTGAGGAAAGCCTTGGATGATGTAAAGGAATTGGGGTTTGATCCTTCAAAAGTAAGTTTTGTTATAGCATTGGAAGCCAAATTGAGTGTCAACGAACCCAAATGGAATGCAAAAGTTGATGCCTTTAAGAGCTGGGGGTGGTCTGAAGAAGCAATCACTGCTGCATTTAGGAGGGATCCGCATTGTATGTTGACATCTAAGGATAAAATTAATGCGTTGATGAGCTTTTGGGTCAATCATCTAGGTTGGAATTCATTGGACCTTATCAGGTGTCCAGTGCTTTTTGGATTAAGTTTGGAGAAAAGGATCATTCCAAGGGCTTTCGTTGTCCAGTATCTACTCACAAAAGGTTTGATAAAGAAGAATACCAGCTTAATGACACCTTTTATCTACTCTGAAAAATTGTTTCTGGAAAAGTATGTGAAAAATTTCAAGGAGGAAACTCTTCAGCTGTTAAAGCTATACCAGGGAGGAAAAAAATCGATTTTTCAAGATAAGAGGGTGGATTAGCATCTGTTATCAAATTGTTAGCTAGTGAATACAAGTTTTTGTATAAAACTGTAATTCATCCATGTTATGTTTCTTGATACCAGTTGAAGTACTAATTCTACTCCTGTCTCAGCAAGGATTTCAAGTTTTTCAACTATTTTAAGTGACATGATTTCTTTGTGAAGTTGTGTCCAATTTTACTATTTTTATATAAATGCTTTCATATACAGTACACAACAGAACACAATTCTCTGTCTTTGGTGCTTACCAATGACCAATACTTGTCTAATGAGTACAGTTTAAAAGATTTTTCAAGCATTTAAAACTGCTCTGTTTCTTCTATCAAAAGGTCTAGAAGACAATGTTGCTTGCTTCTTCAGACCACATGTTTTTTGATAGGAGTTGTTCCTCTTGAAGTTTGTAAAAGTGTGTCAAGCTAGAAACTCTTAGTTGTAGGAAAATGTATATTTTATGAATAACCTGGTGATGGTAGCATGTGGCTTTATTGAAGTATTTAACTTTTGAATTAGAATATGTGTGATTCAGTATTATTGTTTTATTTAAGCTGATTTAAATAGATCTATTGTTCCGATGAAAATGGCTACTTATTAAAATTCTGCACTTCAGATACTGATTAGATTGCTATTTTGCTGCTTGTTATCATATATCTGGTCAACAATTTTATTTTCATCTATAGCCTTTATTATGCATTAATTTATCAGTACTTTCATTGCATAGTTTTTCAACCCACCCAGACCTCTTCTGCTGTGTGCTAGTTTGGTTGGGTGACAAATATAGTTTCACTGATAAGGTATATATCGTTATATGACCCACATTAATTTGTTCTTTATGTATTTAGTTTTAGTATATAATCTTTAAAATTATGTCGTGTAGACTTGTTACATGAGATTTTAAGTCAAAAATTTCACCACACTGATTTGATGAGATAGTTGAAGGTATCAAAGCTTCTTTGTCTTGTTATTTTACTGTGTGGAATTTATCAAATTAATTGGTCCGACCTGCTTGTAGTAATCACGCAGACACACAAGTTTTGCAGAATGAGCTTGTTTTTGTGGCTGAAGAATTATCACAAAGTTCTGTTTAATCCTATTATTATATTTTAAAAAAAAAATTCAATTTAATCTTATTATTGAGTGCTGGCAGTAAGAGCCCTCATATCCTAAACTCGAGCTACGAGAATAACATAATCCCTATGCATGGGTTGATTGGAATATTCTTTCAACCTGATAAGAAAGCTCTTGATTGTTTAATTAGTTGGCCTGTTTAATTTGAGAAGAAGCTTGTGAAGCAAAATTTGAAATTGTTGCATGATGATGGAGTGAGGGACACCAACATTGTCTATTTGATTCGGATGAGAACTTGATCAAAGTTGGAATACCTAGTTTAAATTTTTTGCTGTGTCGGCAACCCGTCATTGTTGGCAGAAACTAAATGAATCAAGATCGCAGCTTCTCGGCAGAATTCAGAGTTTGAAACAGGTTACCTTTCTTCAAATCCACATTGATGTTAATTATCATTTTAATTTAAACACAGTCACTCACTGTTTCTACCTGCTTTTCTGAGTTTCAATACTTACCACTGCTGATTTCTGACTCTATTTTTTTTTCCTGGGTTTATTCATAGGATTTACAAAGTCGGAGGTCAAAGTTAGACACACAAGTGAAGGTCTATCACGATGTCAGTGATGATCAATCTCACCTTGCTTATTCGAATGTAGGGTATTTCTAAAGATAAAATTTTAGGGATTTTTTTTTTTAAAATTTGCATTTGACCAAATTTTTTTACATTTACCTGATTACTTGTAGACAACTTGCAACTTGCTTTATAATTTTTTGGGTGATATTTTAATTGTTAACTGTTTCTTTTATTATGTTCTGTCAATCACCATTAGGGTGTTACATATAATAGCCTATGTTATACAAATTGATTCTTTGTATGATGAATTTATTAGAGTACCTTCTGCTTATTGCATATATGGACTCACCCATCGGTCGTGTTTATATGATTATGCTTGCTATGCCTTGTAAATATGTTCATCAGTTCATGTGTAACCTATGCTGATTTGGGTATTGGGATCAGTAAGAACTAAGAAGTTGTATTAATTGGTTCATTTCCATATTCACATCATTTCTCCTATGCTTTTGTTTAGAGAAATAAATCCATAGGGTATGTATTATGCCAACCCTATTGTGTCAGAAAGGAAAGCTTTTAGGCTGTATTATGAAAGCCTTCACCCTCGTGTTTGTTATCTTCATATTGAACAAGACTGCATTTGATTTTGTCTATCTTATCTTATAATAAGGGTTCCTGGAGTTAGGTGGGTGCAAGGAACTAGAAGTGAGTGCACGCTTGAAGGCCACTGACAAGAGGTGCATATATTTAAGATAATCTATAATCTCCCATACATTATACAACACTCTTATGAATGGATGCACAGTCAGTTTGTCTTGTTTAACATATCCATAGTAAAGGTATGAGTTGATCAGATCCCTAGTCTTCGAAACAAAACCAGGGGAATTTACCAGCTAACACAGTACATTCAGAATAGTGAGCTTTTATGGAGAAGCTCTTACTTCCTCCTAGAGTAAGTGCTTTCTCCAGCTCTTTGGTATTGGTTGCAGGACAAGTGTATAAAAATGATGTCAAGCCTGATATCATGTGCTTGTTTTTCTTGCACCCACTTTCTCGGAATATTAAAAAGTACTTGCTCTATGAGGAATAAGGCAGTAAGAAGTTCTCGTTTCTTCGTGGGTAATAGGACTAGAAGTTGCGTATCTGATCATTCATTGTGGAGGGGGGTACATCATGTATCTCATCATATCCTCCTTAATAAGCTTGTAGAGAGTAAGACTTGAGCATCGTTTCATATAATAGAAGGATAGGATAAGGCAGGATATGATAAAATAACATGGTAAACTCATTGTTGTCAAAATTGTAAATCGGAGCGGGATCGAGAGAAGGATGAAAAATTGTAACTCGGAGGAGCGTAAGATCATTGCTGAAGTACAAAATTATACTTATACATATACATATGCATGAAAACACAATATAGATAAGGAAAATAAACCTTTAAATCACAAATCCATAATCATAATTCATAGGAACCCAAATCCAATATATAACACGCAACTTAAAATGTTCATAACACATGAGGTGAAGATATTTTAATCTTCATATCAGGACAGAAGAGACTCACTAAGGAAGGAGAGAGCAGGACATATTGCACAAGCCAGAGGAAGGAGATAGAAAAGCCAAAACAGAGAGCACACGCGGCTGAGAGATGAAGGAGATGCAGTCGCGGTTAAGAGAGGAAGGAGAAGCAAGGGCTGAGAGAGGAAGAAGTGGTTGCAGGGTTGTGAGAGGAAGCAGCAGTTCGAACGAATAATAATGAAAGAGAAGTAGTCGAGTAAGGGAATAAGGTTTTTAGGGTGAAAGTGGATGACCCACTAACAAAACCTGGGCAAAAGTTTTTTTTTTTTTCCATGTCTTCACTGTTTTCAGGCCCCAAGCTTCCAGGATTGTTGAAACTTGTCGATCTTACGTCTTTACGATCAAGATCGTCGATCCTTAACCGATCATAGCAGCTAGTGATCATAGAACCGATCCAGCTCGCTCAGGCCACTAAAAATCGTACGATTTTACAATCTTACTCGCAATCTTAGCAACATTGATAAACTCTTATACTATCCATTGTTTTGTGTACTGCTGTTGAAAACATTGGTAGCACAAATAGTATTTACTGCAGCAAAAGTTGCTTTACTGAACTGAAACCTCCAATAGGTTGGATAGGTTATACAACATAGAGGATAAAAAAGGTACCTTTTTGATAATCTTATACTTTGAAATGTCTGAACCAAATATTTCATAAGGCAAAATAGGATAACCTGTCCTATGTAATCCAGTTTATCCAGCAAAGAAACAGCCTTAGGATATAATACATATTCCTACAAGGAAATTTTGTTAATCTGAGTTTTGAGTAGAATGTGATTCTTTGCTAGCAATTGGTTCTGAAATTCTGTTACTTTTGTAAAATTGGGGATAAAATGTAGCTCAATGTTATATGGTCTTTTTCTGATTGATCTCCTTGTTTACTGAACAGTTTCTTTATGTACAGCTAGTTGGACAAAACCCCATATATTGGCTTTTAAGGCCCAGAGTGAAACAACTGGCAAGAAACCTATACTGATAAAATATACTGATATTTTATTATCCCAATAGACCATATACATGCAATATGTTTGGTGTTACTTCCTACATAAATAAAAGGATTGGCCATGGCTCATCTTTATTTGTATTTGCGTTATAGTTTGCCTAGTTCAGATAGGGTTCATATTTCATTCATAATGTGGTCATATAACTCAAGAATTGATATTTGATAGACACCAAATAGATTTGCTTCTCTCGTTTCTTTCTTGTTTGTTTTTTTGTTTATTATGCTAGCTATCTAGCTTAACTCTGTTTGTGGTAAATTTGTAACTTTGCAACTCTTGATGCATTTTATTTTGTTCATGCAGGAGATTTCAGAACTTAAGAAAACACTTAATGTTGAAGTTGAGCAACTTCGAACAGTAAGTGTGCTTTTAGATTTTTCCTCTAGTGCTCTCTTTCAAATTAAATTTGTTGTCTGATATTGTATAAAATCCAAACTTGGAATTTCAAGATCTGAGGACCACCCTTCAGCAGCAACAAGAAGATGTCACTGCTAGCTTAAGAAACTTGGGGGTAAGTCTTTGAGATGATTATTTTATTCTACAATTTCCTTGGTCACGAAAATTTCATACCAATTTATGTTGTACTTGAATTATTATATGTGCTAACATCAATGAATACTTTGTAGCTTCAGCCTTCAGGATGTTTCAGATGTCAAGCAAGCTCAGCCACAGGAGACTAAGATTGAAGAAATTGACCAGGCAGAGCAGCAGGTGTTACCCGAAGAGGGTAATGGTGAAGTGGCTGAAAATTAAACGGGCTTTAGTTTGGAGTATTTGCAACTAGCAATGTATACCCGTAGAGAAGCTAAATGACTTTATGTGTGGTTGTATTATTAGCTCTATGTTGTGTTTGGTGAGTATTTTGGGTATCATATGGGACTCAAGTCAATCAATGGTAAATTTTGCTTTTACCCTTCATTTGTGTTCAATTTATTTTTACTCATACAAATTGTGGTATGATTTCATTTGCTTACACTCATACGTGCGCACTCACTCACTCTCAGGTGGAAATAGGCTTGGTTAGGCTCGCATAAATAGGCCTAAACACATTTTATACTATGTTGGTTTAAGTGTTGTTACAGGTTTTTCTTTCGTTGGACTTTCATGCACAAAATTTGCACCTAACCAGACGTTAGACAGACATTTGGCCATTAGTTCTTCAAGTGTTCGGTGTTCCTTATGTTTAATTCTTCTAAATGATTTAAATGAATCCTCATGGTTTTAAGATTGAAAATATTAACCATGTTCACTTAATTTTGAAATAACATTAATTAACTTAACTTGTTATTGTATTCTTTAGTAAATCAGAAATGATATTTAAACATCATTTTGGGACACCATATCCAAGACACCATATGTATATACAAAATTTGCAGCTTTTAAATGTATGAGGTGAGAAAAATTAATAAATAAGTGTGTCATAGTATTTTTATATGGTGTTGATGTTTGATTTTAATGTTCAAATATTATTTCTGTTAGTAAATAGGATGTTACATTACTGCTCGTGTATTTGTTAGCAACTAGCGAGAGCATGAAGGTTGTTTAATCTCTCTACAAGAATTATTTCCTTAAGATTCAAATCTATGTCCTTGTCTTAAGAGATCGACGACAATGTTTCTTACTACCTCAACCTTGGATTTGGATTCTCTACCTTTAAGGCGGGAAAGTCATTCTACCTTTCCTTTCACATAGAATGGAATTGGTCTGGTGGACCAAATTAAACCGGATGGAATCATTCTATGTGAGAGGAAAGATAGAGTGACTTTCCCATCCTGAAGGTAGAGAATCCTGATCCTTTCACCATCTTTTTTGGTTAAATTCCCCCCTTTAATTCTCTAAATTCTAACACACTATTATTGTTATTTGTTGTGGTTTTGGCATAATAAGAAATCCTTTGAATAAGTGCATCGTCATCCTCCACTCACACATCAACAGGCTCTGAGGTATGTGGAGGATATATAGGTTAGTGAGAAAGTTAAGTAGCATGGCTTAAGATATGTGGTGAACAGGAAGTTGGCCTACGTCAAGTGGTCCTTCCTCCGAAAAGGTGGTATAAACTGAATATAGATGATGCATCGAAGGGAAATCTGGTTGATGCATGGTGTGGCGGCTTGATTCGATACGCGAGTGGTGCTTGGATCAAGGGTTTTGGGATGTATATTGGACATTGCTTAGCCTTCAATGCAAAGCTTTGGGGAGTGGTGCGTGGTTTGGAATTGAGCTTGCATAGTAGTATCATCGTGGAGTCTGATTCTACTGCTTTGGTTTCGAGTATTGATTCAGATAAAGCACATAAGCCAAGAAATAGGCTCATTGGGCATATCCGAGAATGACAACAGAGAGAATGGAACCTGGTGTTCAATCATTCTTTTAGGAAGGAAATAAAGGTGCGGACTGGTTGGCAAATTGGAGTCTTTCTCGACCGCTAAGGCTAATTCATCTATCAAATCCTCCATTGGAGCTGTCTAGGCTTATTTTTTATGATTCTTTTGCGGCTTTTGTACCCTGGATAGTCATTTCTTTTAGTTAGTTTGTTTTCTTTTTAGGCTTTTGCCTTTCTATTTAGCAAAAATGAAAAAATCAACTATTTTGGATTAACCCACCAACCCATCGTCAAAAGGATTGTGCTGTTTTCTTTAACTCAAATAACAAAAGTCGGTTAGTCAGTCTTGACCTGTCTTTGCCCAACCTAGGATGAGTTGGCCCTTTTTGTCTCTGATTCTTTAATGCCCACTTCTTCTTCTTCTTGTTTTTTTTTAAACCATCCTTACAAGTTCAACCCAACACATTTAAGTTGTCCATAAGATACTAATCCTTGTTTGAATGCAAGTGCATAAATGTTATGCGGTCTTTCCACAAGAACTACTTCCCTCATATTGAAATCATTCTATTTTTGTCAAAAAAGCATTGAAGCAATCATATTTCATTGAATTGTTGTCCACTGTGATAAAGTGATCTCTTTCACAATCAACTTTCATTATTGTTTTAACCTTTATTATGTTAGTGAATTTGCATCTTAAGAAGATAAAAATGTAAATTCAATTATAAATTTTATATTAATCTTATTAAATAAATTAAAGACCTCATATTAAATTTGGATTTTAGGCCGCCAACTCTGTTAAGCCACATTTTGACTAAAGATGATGAAAATCCCAAATGGAACAAATTATTTGATAAGCAATTTTTACTACATTATCTATTGAACATTCTATTAAAGAATGGATTTAATTGTTATACATAATTAGTATAAATATTTTTTACACTGTCAATTCGGCATAAATTGTCGTGTCATTAAAATGCTTGACTCTTATAATAACCACCTTAAAAATTACATGACATTATTTGTGATTATTGACAATATAAAAATTTTTATGCTGACAATGCATTAAAATTAAACATTTAAAAGAATGTGTTTGCTAGCCAGTGCTATGATGATATTGGTTAAGGATTACAATAAAAGAATTCATATGTATAAATCTATTTTATAAACAATTTAATTAAGCGCTTATTTGATAAGCTTTTCTGACAAGCTTATTGTAATAAGTGACGAGCTTATATGAAGACATAAACTATTTATATAAGTTTGTTTTCATAAGCTCAAATAAACTCAACTCTTCTAAACACCCTCGCTAATAGTTGATAAGTTATTTTTTAGCTGAAAGTTTATAGTTGATAGCTGAAAAGCTAGCTGATTGAATTTGAAGTGTTTGATAAAATTAGTAGTTAAAGTAGCTTATATATATAAAATGATATAAAAGGACATATTAATAAGATTTTTATGAAAATTCTTTTTAAATTCTAATTAAAAATTTAAAATTAGAATATTATTCTTTTAATTTTAATTTTAAACATTTTTATTCAATAATATAAATGAAATGAAATGTTTATATGATTTTTATATATAGATTTTATTTAATTTATTAGAGACAAGGTAACGTAGGAAGTTCATTAAATTAATAAGGGTAAAAATGAGAGGCTATAACCTATCATCCTTAAGCTAAATAAATTAGTTTACGAAGAAAAGTTATAAGCTAATGAAATTAGGGATGACAACATAGACCCTACCTATTGGATACTGCAAAAAATATCCACAATGCATAAGGTAAAAACCCACTTTATAGGTATGGACACCCACAAGTAAGAGTGGATATGGGTACGGTACTCAAGTAATCAAGTTAGTACCCACCCTGTCAGCACTGCATACATACACAATTATATATATATATATATATATATATATCATGTTAAATGAAGTGATCACTGTAAGGATGGATAGTGCCTATCTAGAGTTACTCTCCCAGATTGGATCGAGTATTTATCAACGTGATAATTGTTACTAAAATATTAGATAAAGTTAACATTTTTTTATTTTTTTTGGGTGAAAGATAAAGTTAACATTTAATTTGGAATTAATGTTCAACCAACCACGGCTCGTTGGCTTGAGAGGACTGAAGAGTGACGTTGGTTGAGGGGCAGTTCCAAATGGCATTTAATATACCTTGGAGATGCTACTAGTAATTCATTTTGTTGCAGGTCTCACACCCCAAACAAAGAAATAATGTCAATCGAGCCATGAATCATGACGTGATTTCATTCATTTTTTTAAACCATTTTCTTAATGAATTCTTTTCTCGAGTGCATGTTAGCTTGTGCAATGTGCAACCTGCAGGAAAGAAAGGTACTCTTGATGGCTAGTTCATGCAGTTTTACCTACCATATTACCATTATAACATCTTCTAAAGCATACCTTATACCATGCTTTGGAAAAGTGCAGTTTGTGATGGAAAATGGTGTTAATTGTGAACTGCTGCTTTTGCCTCGTCCTTGTCCATTCTCTGCTGCCATAGTACTACCTGACTTTTGGAGTAATGGTTGATTGCTGGGTTATATGTGGGGTTATGTGGACCAATGATCCATAAGTCCTCAATGATCCTGCAATCATAAAATTAAGGTTAAATTAACTTGAAGGTTGATGAATTATTTGATTTTTTTTTTATTAGTTTATATACTACGGTTTATAATTGGGTCCCTGAATACATAGAAAATTTGTAATTAGATCCCTTGTTCGTATATTTTTTTTGTTAGAATTTTGTTAAGTATTAGTTAAGTGATTTATCTACTCGTATTTTCGAGTCCTTGAACATTTTGACAATATTCAAATAGTTCAAAGATCTACATATTAATTAAACCTAAAATTAATAATAAAAACATCTTACAAGGAAAAGAAGTTTATGGAAGGTAACAATATCTACTAAATGAGAAATATCAATCACTAACATTTCTGTTTTGTTAAATATCTTTAGATTTAGTTTTTGTTTCCAAATGGCTCCTTAATAGTATCATCAACTAGATAGTGTTAAATCTTACCTGAATTGTGTGCAATTACTTGAAGGCTTGGTTTCAATGTCAATCTCAGGTGAAAATACATGACATGCTGATTTTCCTGGTGGGAAGCTTTTGATGTGGCATGCAGACACTGGATATGGAAGGAGAGTTTAACCAATGTTCAAGGGGTTTTGTTAAATTTGGTCAACTTGCAGTGGCTAGAGCAAATCAAGTTTCAGATTAGACGTTTTCCACCCTAGATTTTGCTGCAGTCATTTCTCTTCATGGATTACTTCACTGCAGACTAGTCCTTTCTTTTCTTGGCAGTAAATTGGGTGAAGAGGGTAAATGAAGAGTTTTTTGTTCAAGCCGGAAGTATTTTATATTCAAGGGGCCCTTTAGTTCTGCTTAATTGTCATGTAGGGCATATGTTCTTTACTTCCTCTTTACCCACAGTTTTGGCTGTTTTACCTTGTCCTGCTATATTTATTGGTTCTCTAGAAATAAAAAAGTAATTTCACGATTCTTAATTAAATAATGCACCTATTAATTTGAAATGTCACATACAAAATAGTTTAGTTAAAAAAAACAAAAACAAATAGGACTATTTCTTTATATACACTTGATTGACATGTGTAGGCTAAAACTATAAAAATAGTCTGTTAATTATTATATTTTATTTTCCCTTAGAAAAAGAAGAAAGTAGTTTAGAAACTTGGAGGTTCGGATTCGTGGTCAGACTCAAAACAGTCAAAGCCCAGAAATATTTTGTTTCTATATAGGCCTTTGTTTGTGGAAGGAAATAGTAGGCACTTTCCTAAGGATAGCTCAGGTAGGATAGTATATCTATAATCTATAATAATGACTACAAATTCTAAATTCTTAACCAAAGGTTCTATTATATCCAGGATGAATATGATTTAAGTGTCAATTAAAAGTTACAATAAAGAATCTTATCTAGGAGAATAACAAATAGCTTCCTACAATAACAAACTAATATATTGCACATGAAACAAAAGTTCAGTACACCAATAAAAGACAAGAGAACTAGGAGACAGTAGATAAAAAGTACAGTCTATCATGCCATGTTTTAAGCACTTACATTATTATTTGATATAAAAAAAATATTTTGGAAAGTTACCATACCTAAATAAGAATTACTGACAAAAATTAACATAATAGATGAGTGTCTATGGAAATAAAGGATCAATATCTTCTCATGTATCCTACTTTTCTTTTCAAAAATTGAGCATTAGCTGTTTTACACATTTGATGGGTCAGTAAATAAAAATTTGAGGAAGAAGGTAGAAGAATCAAAGTTCAATGGCAAAAGAAAGCAGCAGGAGTGTGTCCTTGTGTCATTGTCACATTATACTTTGATAGCCATCCATCCTGGCCTGCACACTTTGCTCCCCAACAGTGTACATACCACCAAGTACATTCTTGGCATTTTCCCTTCTCTTTTTGTTAAGCCCCACATCCACTTCTTTCTCTGCTTTCAAGTTTCCAATTCCTTCAATCCAACTTCTCCCAAAGCACTTCCACTCCCCTCTCTCTAATGGATGCAAAACCTGCTGAAGTTGCTTCAGAACCTTTGAAGTATCAGGTACCTTAAATTGCTTCTCTCAAGTTCAATAATCACACATGTTATATGTGACCTCTTTTTTTACCCCTTCAAATTTATCTTCTTTTATGTAATTAAGTAACTTCATTTTTCTTGTGTTTCTCAGACATGGTTCTTGAAAGTTTCTATCCACTGTGAAGGTTGCAGGAGGAAAGTAAAGAAAGTTCTGCAAAGCATTGATGGTACTATATTAAGCTTGAACCTTGACTAGAAAATTCAACTCTTTTTCTGTACCATGTTGTTACAGTGCTTCTTCTTTCTTCTTTTTTCCCATGCATGACTATATTACAAAGATCCAACACTGTTCTTTTACTTTCCCTTTTCTGCCACCTAACAGCACTAGCATAGTGTTCATTCCTCTGCTCTTCACTGTTTTGGGTGCTGCTTGTGTTATAAGAAAAATCATGACTACACATTATTTTTTAACAATATTATCTCATGGTTGTTTTGTGCACAAGTGCATACTTTGCTATATAAACTATCAGAATTAATTGTTCAAATCACATTTTTCTTATTTTTCAACACCATTTTTACACTCATGTTAAGAATGTACAAAATTTCTCAAGAGGAGAATGGGTGGCAACAATGATGTTACCCTTTTTACTCGATCTTTTGCATGCACATAATTTTTGTTTTGTACATTATTTTAAAGGGTGTTTGTACATTATACAAAAATATTTAAAAAATGTATGTAGAGAAGAATTGTTGTGGTAACATAGAAGAAAATCTTGCACTTTTTTGAAGGTGTTTTTACTACAACAATAGACCCACAACAGCACAAAGTAACAGTCACAGGAAGTGTTGGAGTTGAGACCCTTCTCAGAAAACTGGTCAGAGCCGGGAAACACGCCGAGATTTGGCCGGAAAATCTCGACGGAAAGGGGAAAAGCTCCGGCAAAACAAAGAAGAAGAAGAACGGAGAAAGGGTCACAGAAAAATCGGAAAACCATTCAGATGAAAACAAGGGAACTGAAAGTGCTATCAAATGTAACAACCGTGAAAGCAAGAAGATCACCAACCCAAAAGCCGGTGACACCTCGCCGGAAAAGTCACCGGCCGGCAACATGGGTCTGCCGGAGGAGAAAAAGGGTGGTCAGAGTGAAGGTGGCGGAGGGGATTCTGGTAAGAAGAAGAAGAAGAAAGGACAGAATGGTGGAAGCGATGGTTTGAGTTCAGCAACTAACTGTGTACCTGCACACACTGGATCACAGTTCCAGAATCATGTGGGCCAGCAAGTGGGCCCAATGAATCTCAGCCCTACACGTCAGCAATCATACTCTTACCCAGAAACTGGTTACCCTCCAATGGTTTATGTTGCAGCAACATACAACAGGTTATTTCCAATGGGAAGAATGGGTAGTAGTCCTTCTTACTATGTTCCACCTTCACCTTACATGTGTGCAGGTTTAGACCAAGACACTTATTATCAACTTCCTTTTCAATCAACACCGTTGGTTTCCTTTGAGATCTTCAGTGATGAGAATGCTAATGGGTGTTACATTATGTGAGGAATTGAAAGTGAAGATTACAGTATATGTTGCACTATGGTTTTGTTTTGTTTTTTTATTTTTTTTATGGTCCTAGATAATTTTGTAACTGAGGGAAATGGAGCTCATGGCATGCATAAACATTGTTCTCTCCTTGGTTTTGTAAGGGGTGGTTTTGCACTTTAGGTTCCTAAAGGCTGGCTCAAAGTTGAAGTCCAAACTCTAGCCTAGTTTGATTTTGGATCAAATTAAGGTGTGTTTGGTTTTGCTTTTAAAAGGATACCAAACGTTTTATTCGGTCATTTTCAACGGAAAACAAACACACGCTCAATCATCGTCTAACATTGAGGGTGATGTCACAGCGGCCAAACCTTAATAGGAGCGGAGGAGAGTCATGACTCTCCCCAATTTTTTTTCTTAATTTTCTTTTATATAAAAAATTATGTATGACATCCTTAAAACAATTTGTACAATATATACTATATGTAGAGATCACAAATTATCATATACTTTATTTTGTGGAACATTATTATCAGACTCTATTAATTTACAAAAATTGGAATAGTTAAACAACATCAAAACAAGCATTGTTTACTCAATAACTCATTATAACTATGTTTTTTCCGCGCATCTATGTCAAGCTTCTTAATCTCTCTTGCATGTATTACATCATTGCAAGATAAGCAAACACTACTTATATGATTTCACATATTGGATGTTTGCGCACTTTATAGATTTGAGTGGTAAAATTATGAATGGTTAATTATAAATTTTAAGTGCATTATGCTGACTAATGTCTAGTGACTCCTCCAAAAATTTTATTCAACATCTGCCATTGTCTGAAGTGTTACCGTGTACTGTATTATATATTTACCATAGAAATTTTAAAAATTAAGTTGTTCACATGTAAATTGTTTTAAAAAATATAAATTTTTTAATTTGACCTTTATAAATAAAATATTATTTTCGTTGACCTCATTAATATAAAATATTTTAGCTTTGCCTTTAAATATTCATGTAAATGTATTATGTATTTAGTTTTAACATAAAGTTCATATCACCATCTTTGTTATGGGCTTTTATTCCTCTCAAAGTTTGACTGTCTTGTGGAGGGATCTGTTATCAAAATCTATGCTCATATGCAAATGGGTAAAGCTTAAGGTAATCATTGATATTATCCAGTTGAAAGAAAAGGATGAACAAAGGGCATTTTATGAGGAAAGTTGTTTCACCAAAGTTTTTATTTTATTTTATATAAGCATTTAATTTCTCCAAAGTTGTTGAAGTAAATATAAAGAAGCAAGATATGGATTATATTATAAAGGTGATAAATAAAAGGTTGACATTCGCTTATTCTTGTGATTTAAGAACAAGTGCATTTGAATCTTGACCAGAGAAAAAGGAAGGAGAAAATAATGGTGTGAGAGATCAAATGTTAGATGGGTAGACTTTTTGGAACTTATTCAAGTTGTGTAACTTGGAAGAAGAATCTGTTTCATGTTGCTGTCCAAAAAAAGCCATATGCTGGGAAGTGGAGGATCTATTTGAAGCACACTTTCTTAGGAAGGAAATGTATAAGGAGACATTTTATTGAACAAATTTTACTCTTCTTTAGGAGTTAGGGCTGCAAAAAATTTCTTTTTCATATGTGCGTAGTATCCACCATTGTTAACAATAACTAATCTCCGTCGGGGAACCTAAAGGTATAGCTGAAGATAACCATCTATATGAAGATACCTTGTCCAAATGGCATTTTATGAGGAAGAAGGACGCTGAGGCTGTTTCAGCATAGTTGAAGCAATGGAAAGAAGCAAGATATGGTTTCCTTACAAATATAATAAATAAAGGTTGACATTCGCTTATTCTTTATAATTAAGGAGTAATGCATTTCACATCAAGAAAAGAGAAAAAGGGAGAAAAGAGAAAAAGGGAGAAAAGAGAAAGGTGATGTAAATCCAACGATCCAAGTTGTGTAAGTTGGAAGAGTCTTTCTTTTATACTTTTATATTCGTCCACGAAATAATAATTTATCAGGAAAATTAGCACCCTCACATTATAATTTTAAAATTTTAGTAGAAGTTACATTTACCATTTTTACGGGAATTTGCATACACATTCATAGTTCTATAATGAGGTACTGAAGTGTGAGGCCAGACTTTATATCATTTACAATTTTCATTTTATCAATCCACCCATGTGAGTCAATCTGTTTGTGGACCTAAACAGTTGTGAATATCAATGAAATAAAGTGCAAAATAATTAAAGAAAGCAGCATATGTATATGTCTTTTGTAGTCCATTATCAGAATATTGAAGCCCGAGAAGATAAAAAGGCTATGCTGAGTGAAACAAGCAGGCTTGCACTGTGAAAAAGAACAGTTGAAACTGGACAAATACCACTTAAGGATGGTACTTTTTCGGAAAATAAATAAAAACTATTTAAAATTGCAGTTGCACATGCTTTTATCGAAGAAATTTATAATACTTCACTATTTTTAAGAGGGCGGGGATCACTTAAAAATATTAATCAATTTAAATATGAATTTTAATTGATTTTAAAAATTTTATTAACTAAATAAAGGTCTCTATAGAGACTTTTAAGATTTAAAAAGTCATTAAAAATATTTCTTCATTTTCTATTGATAACTATAAAAGATGTTGCAAAACTTCGAGATTAAAGATTATGCACCCCGGGTAAGCTCCAAAAGGCAAAAAGTTAAGCACTTTCTTTTTTTTCCCCTTTTTATGCATGGCTAAAAATTTATATTATTCTTTTACACCTTTTCACAAGCTTCTAGCTCTTTTCTCAATTCAAACATAAAGTATATTGGGGTTGCACCAACTAAATTCCGGTGCATGAGTAATCAAATATATATTACTTTGTTCTATTCCATTTTATCCGTGATTAAATATTCAACAATGCTTATGATCAACATGACAACTTTCCCGGAAATAAACTCATCAGGTTTAGTACCTGTTCTTCACCAAACAATAAACCACACAATCTGATTTTAACGTACTGTTTTGATTAAAAAAACTAGCATTTTATCTATATTTTTCAACACAAAATCTTTTATTGATATTGTATTATACAACAGGAATGATCCTATCATCTCATGTTGGCGAATGCTGCCAAACAAAATTCGCCCCAAGACCACAACATGCATTTCTAACATTAGTGTTCGAACAAAATGGTGATACTACAGCAAAATTTGTATTATATCAAAGGAACTAATGAATCTAAGTTCTAAAATGGCATATGTATGCTTTCAATATCATAATTATTGAAGTTGCATTTGTGTCCCACATTGCCAAGGTTCTTGGGCTGTACAATGCTTACATATGCTTGGGCACCCTCATCCTTTGAGCTAGCTTTTGAGAGTGAGATCCAAGTACATTTAACATGGTATCAGAGCCGGATTTTCCTGGGGTGTACAATGCTTATATATGCTTGGCCACCCTCATCCTCTGAGCTAGCTTTTGAGAGTGAGATCCAACCACAATTAACAATAATTACTTTAAACTAGGAAATACGAATTGACAATGGTGTCCATTGAAAAACTTCAGATCCAAAATTTCTTTGGCCAGTCTTTAGATTAAAGTTGATGCCTTTGAGGTCCGTTGATTCATCCCAAGGATGATCACAATTACAGTCACATCATCATGGTACTTCCTCCTCCTCCCAGCCGGAATATTCATCAACTCTTCCATGCTGAAACCTGCATGAGAATCACTTATGTAATGATAACCAAACAACATATAAAATTTTATATTTAAGGGAAATTACATTGACTTTTCCTAAGGTTTGGCTTAATTATACCCATTACCTGTCTTCTTTCGAAAATTACACCAATCTCCCTTAAGGTTTAAGTTATCATTGCAATTACCTCTCGTGAACAGTGATGTTGAAATTACACTAGCCCCTCTCCTGTAGGGAGGTCAATGTAACTTTTGAAACAAAAGGGGTGTCGGATGTAATCGAGCCAAACCTCTAAGGAGGTTAGTTTAATTTCTCCTTATATTTATGCAAACAGATTAAAATTTAGTATGAGATCTTGAAAAATGACCTGCAGAATCTGCTGCTCTTGCTACAAGCTGCTCAATAAGAAATTTTGCAGGATCACCAAATGGATTGCTCAAGATATAAGACTCCACAAGCTTTACTGCCTCATCATTGCTGAAGAAGTCAAATAAACCATCACTCCCAACTATAACAAATTGATCAGAATTTGAGATTTTATGCACATTCAGTGATGGTTGAGTGGAAATATATGGCGGACTTGTAAGATCACGAACTCGAAGGATTCCCATCAATGCATCGTTCAGATTTTTCTGCATGTGAAAAAAAGAAAGAAAATCAAGTCTATTTGTTTGGTAGGAAAATTTATTTACTCTTTGCAATAATTGAGTTTCTAAACCTGCAAAACCAGAAAACGAATACACTTCCATCCACTCACCATTAGTAGTTTGGATATCAGGATAGGTTTATAATAATTTACCTTTTTTATTCTTCAAAAGATAAAAACTAATTGGCTAAAGCAGTGACAGAACCATAAATTTTATGTTGTGGGGGCAAAGGCAACACACAACATTAAATAAAAAAGTTTAAAAGAAAAATAATTGATATAAAATGATAAAAGATAAATTTTACAATCATTTCCTTTTCGCTGAAATAATCTTTTCATCATCAATACTATAAAATATCTCTCTCTCTCTATGTATGTTGAATGATCTTTGAGAACTAATTACGTGAGATGAAACTTGAAAAAGACAATATAAGATAAATAAGTTCTCTCATTACAAATTTACTCATTACCTATGGAGGCAAAATTAGAAATATAAAAAGTAGAAATGAGAAATGGCTACCATCGGTAATGAGAAATTACAAAAGTTGAGTGTCGTTTACAAGTGGATCTGTCCCTGGGCTAAAGTAAAATATGAAAAGAATACCAACCTTTTTCAAGTAGCCAACTCCAAAAGCACGAGTAACCTTCAGTTTTCCTTTCACTTTCCCTGCTATAATGGTCTTAGGATCATCAGGATGACTGGCAAGAAGTTCAGCTCTTTCAGCTTCATTGTCAACAGTATGACTATCTGTTAGCTGGATAGCTTTCATTTCCTCAATCCCATGCATTCTGTCATCTTTGCTGCATGTCGCCAATACTGCTCTGCTGTCACCTAGATTAACTGTATACAAATCATTCCCATGAAGAAGCACAAGTAAAACGCAAGATCCAACAGAAACTAAATCTGGACGTTCCTCCATTTCCTGCTCAACCATGTACAGGAAATCATTCTCAACCTGACTGAGAGCACGTTGGAGGCAATCGAGTTCCCCATGTGATGCTTCTGACTTGGCAGGTGGGCTACTGTTCGCAAAACATCCAAGACCAGAAGTGCTGTTTCCCTTAAACCTTGACAAAGATTGATGGTCATGAAGAATAAGACTATCATCCAAAGATCCACCCAAACTGTTATCATCAGAAGCTTTGATGGAATCTGGTCCCAGACCCCAATATAACATATTAAAATAAGATATGATAGTGTCATAAAGGGTACCAGCCAGAAAGTCAGCTGCATCTCTCCCATTAAAGCCATCATAAATTGCACAGAAGAGCCAGCCATTTTCTTCAGAACAAACTGCTTGAACTCTATCTTCACCAGCAGCTCCTCCTGCTACTTGCACTTCCTTGGCATTAAGAAAACTTTCACTTCTGGAAGGATCACTCATGGATTTTAATGTACAAGGGTCATATTCAAGCATATCACTCGGAGAGGACGGGCTGCAACTAAAGTTTGACAAACTACTATGGAGAGAAGATGATAGCATGTCCAACTTTGAAAGGCTCGGCGAAGAGGGTACCTTACGAAATGACTTGGGAGAGTCCAGACTTGGAAGGATTTCTTCTCCTATCACACCATTGCAGATGTTTGTGTTGGCAAGTGTAGCATTTGCACTTAAGGCAGCACCGGACAGGCAAGAGAAACTGCTTGTTCTATGGACTTCAGGAAGGATTTTGTAGCCACTGGCAACCTTGCAAGGGATACCTCTACTACTATTGCATTGATAGCCAAAACTTACTTTGAGTTCTCCTTCAGGACTAAGCATGCTTAACTCCTGCTTTAGGAAATCCATTCTCAAAACCATCAATATCACCAATATATATGTCTAAAAGAGAACTTTCAGTTACATATGAAACGTAATTGAACTGTATTAAATAATTTTAATGAATATGAAGAAAAAAAACTATCAGCTAGAAAGTAGCCATTTTAATATACTATAGAAAACTTGAATAAAAGATTTTCTAGATTGTGGAAGGACTCAGTTCATTTACAATAATGGCCCAACAACAGTGTTCATTCAATAAGCTTTACAACCTGCCACATATATGGGAGTAGCTGCCAGCAGCTAATAACAAATGACAATACTAAAAAGAATTGGATATGAAGTGTGTGATACCACAACCTATTTCATCAGTTAATCCATGACAATATCTTAAACCTTTGCATCCAGGTGTTTGCTTGTGTTAGGGAGTAAAACAGACAGCTGAAATATTTAATTTTAAATATAGGGAGGGGGGTTGGAAATAGCTTGATATCTTAAAATTTCAGCAATCCCCTTGTTGGCTCACTTTGAAAGAAAAATAAATAGCACTCAAACAATATAAACAATTTGAAGTGAAATCTTCAAGCATTGGAATAAATGGCATGAATCAAACATGACAGGCCTAAAATTTATAGAGATTTGGCTGAAAGCTTTGCAGATCAATGTTGGCTTACATGTATGCCCAGATAAAAGATATGAAGATTTGGACCGAGCCCATAGGCTCGTAGGGAAATTATAAATTTGAACAAACGGTCTATCAGAAAAATATCATAAATAGGCCAAGCAGACAATCCAATCGCACAGTGGCTGAATGCCAAACATCTCTAGCTGAGAATTCTTGCATTTATCTACAACAACAAAAAAAAAGACCTAATTCTTATATAGACTGCAGACCAAAACAAAAGAAAAGACGGAAGAAAGGACAAAAAAATGATTATTATGAATCAACGAAAAAGTTCACTCTGTGCATACTAAAGCAAGAAAAAGGAGGCAAAATTCTAGAAACATGTGGCTATGTACATTAAAACTAAGCTTGCTTGCTTCCAATCTCTATCTCTCTATCTCGCAGTCAATATTCATTAACAGTGGCAATTATCATAATACTTTAGAAAATTAACTATTGACACTTAATGTAATAGTTTTATTAACTAAAATTAACACTTGGGAAAATTAATGTGAAATCATTCCCAACATGCATTTGGTATCATTTCCCGTTCAGCAATCCTTTCATCTAAAAAAAACAACTTTTTCTTGAACTATAATTTTGTAGCATGGAATGAACGCTAGAGCAAAAAGGCGACATTTTTTCTTGAAATAACCAAAACCCATAAGCCATAAGAGAGAAAGACACAAAAATGACATAGGAAACAAAGGACACAAAAAACTGATGCATACATGTTATGAACAAAAAAACGAAAAGCCACTTACCAATGGAAACCCAACAAGCCAATCAGGCCCAAAAGATAGTCAAGGAGCTCAGAATGCAGCTATTCAGAGAGAAGATTCAAAGAAGGAGGAGAAGAAGAAAGATGTGTGTGTTGCAGAGTAAAAGCAAGACAGAAAGTTCATAAATACGTGTGTTAGTGAAGAATGTGTGTGTTGTGAACAGAAAATAATGGGAAGGGTCGTGTGTGCCGTTTTTGGAGGAAAAATTTCAATGGTTCTCGTTTTGGTCTTATCTGGCGACTCTCACTATCTACCGGTAAAACCCGGTATTCTTGACTTTCATTCCCAACCCTACACGTAGCCTTTCTTTCTTTTCCACTCCTTTTCCTTCTTGGACTCTCATTATTCATTTTTCTTTTGAGTTATGTTATTTCAACATTAAATTTTGAACATCATATATAATATTATATGTGTTTATTTTTATCATTTACTTATTTTTTATCTCCTTTATATACATATGTTCAAAAAATACATAAAAAACAAAAGAAACATTGTATGATATCTCTATTTTGATGTTGAAGAAACATTTCTCCTTCCTTTTCCACTCTTTTCTCTTTCATATTTGGATTTATTAAATTAAAAAATTATTCCAATATTTGGTTATTCTTTTGATATGATATAATAAAAAATAGTTTGATGTTTTGATTGTTATGCTGAAAAACAATTTTATGATAATATGTTTAGTTTGAGTTGTGTAAAAAAAACTCACTTTTATTTAGTTACAAAAAGTATATGAATTTTTTTGTATATTTAATAATATTTATTGGGTACTTAGTTTTGTAATGGTGAAATGGGAAAGTGTGATTAATTTTAAAATTATCTAATAGATTTTTGAATAAATTTCAAACTTCTAACTTCTCCAAAACAAAGATATTTTTTCCCCATAAAAATAGTTTTTCCTGATTTAGTTAGATTTTCCAACCATATCAAATTAATTCTGAAACAAATAAAAAAAACATTGTTTTTATACAAATTAAATCCATACCAAACATGCTGAAAATTTTGCAATGGGAATTCATATTAGCATCTTAAGTTTGTGGATCCATTTTTCTCTTTACCTTCTTTTACCATGGTTTTATAATTTTTGCGCTTCATTTTTTATTTATATTTTATTAATTATTAATTATTTATAAGTTAATCCTTATTAATTAGTAACAATACACGCGTGTGTGTGTGTGATAAAATTGAAAGAATAAATGTGAAATTAAGAGAATATAAGCTAAGAATGATACATTTTATTATAGCAAATTAAAAATAAAATCATCCTCTATTAAATTATTTCAATTTAACACAGAGTAAATAGAATAACTCTAATTATCATATTGAATATCATTTATATTTCAATAATATCTTCTCTTTTAAATAGGTAGGAGGATGCTAGAAAAACTCTTACAAATTACAATGATATACTATTACTTAATTTCTTTTTACTAATATGATAAGACTTTGATGAATAATCAATGTACGAGCATGTTTGGTACAAATCCAATTATTAATATGAAAAAGGATTAAAAGGAAAAAAAAAAAGATTTTTTCAAGTTTAATTTGACATATTTAGTAAAATTGATTAAATTATAAAAAAGTATTTGTTTGGCCAATTTTAAAACCTATCTCAGATATGTATAAATAAGAGTAAATTACTAACCGATGAAAAGAAATTTTATAATGAACCGTAACCGTAGCCAAAACAGATTTCATCCAAACAAAGAGTCCATTAATTATGATGTTCACAATGTTACCCACCGATATCGAGAGATTATCAAAGTGGATTTTCCTCTTTCAACAACATATTTTCCATACACACAACAGAAATCAAATTCCTAACATCACTTTTACCTTTAAGTAGGGATAAAATCTTTGCGTCTCCAATTAACGTAAGAGGTCATGATAAAACAGTTTGCCATCAATAGTTGCTAAAAGCTAATCAAGTGCAAATCATTGAAATAAATAGAAATGGCGTCACTTTTACTTGACATCGTGGATGCACTTCTCCTTCCCTCTTCTGCCAACCACATCAATTGCTTACTCCCTTGTGGAGTTGGAGGATCCATCCTCCTTAAGTTTTGACCATAGATTTAATATTATAATATTCCAACGGCCAAGATTAAAATGGACAAAATGGATATTGTAAAAATAATAACTTAGTTAATTTAACATTTATTTTTATGTTTAATTTATGGATGAAAACCCTATGGCAGCTCTGCAGCTGCCGTGGAAACCTATGGCTGCCGCCACCAGTGGTCTCTACCTCCTCCCTCCACCGTTGCCGCCGACCCCTCATCCCCAATTGTGCTCCTCCGGCAGCACCCCATCGCAGTGGGTCATCCGAGTGCCCATGGGTTGCGCCCCAATGGGTCACATGCTCTATGATTAGGTGATGAGGTATATAACAAAGAACCCTTTTTGGTTGAACTGTGATTGTTTTCACCTTAGAACTAGAGAAAGGATCTCTCTTGTTCCTATGTTACGCTAAACACAGATCTGGGTTTGTTTCTTTTTGAAACCCCCTTCAAATTTTTTTTTTTATATTGTAAATACTCATAACAATGGCTGGGTTGGAGAAACTGAGGAAAAAGCTTGCACCTTGGTTTGATGCTTCTCAACAAGCTCTTTCTCCCTTCTCTTATTTATGTGTATCTTTTAGGCATTAAAGACTGAAGAGTATATCAATATATGAAATGGGTGTAAAAGGTTTTGTCTAATAATGTGAAACGTTTTGTTTTTGTTTTTGGTCTATGATTGGTTGATTCAATTGAGCAGCTATAGATGGATGGACGAGGAGCAGATGGGAGGCGGAAAAGGTAAAGGAAGATCCAAGAAGAGAGGAGGCTGAAGAGGAAGAGGAGAGAGGGGGGGGAGAGGGATGAGAGAGAGTGCTAAGGCGATGGCGTTAGGCGTGGGAGAGGGAGTTCCGACCAAGGGCAGCGATGGGAGAAGTCGTGGTGGATGGAGGAGGAGACGCGGGAGATGAAGGAGCGCAAGGCTAGAGCTACCATCAGTGGCTGCGATTCAGTGGCAATGTTTGGGAGTGTCGGTGGAAATGCCATGATGAGGGGAGAGGGAGAGTCAATCGATGTTCTATTTTTTTTTTTGTTGATGTAAAATACCTAAAATAGCCTTGAAGTATCAAAACTCAACCCCTATGTTGGTGTATTTTATACAACACCGACCCGACATTACCGGAAAACCCTCTTTGTTGATGGAGTCTCTGTACTAAGGTTCGACAACATCTCTGGAGTCATTCTTCAACCCAGAACAAGAGACAGTTATAAAGCATCTCACCCAACCAATCGAGCTCATTTTCAGTTTCACCCGACATTACCGTTAATTTCCCATTGTTGATCAGACCCTAAAAATACAGGACACACTCATCTACAAACATGACCTTGAAATGAAAGGACCGTTTGAATTAATTTTTATCCTTTCCAACTTTCTTTGGGACTTTGATATGAGGGGCAATTCACTCTGGAGACCAAACATTATATTATCATCGACACCATTTTACCTTTAAATCTGAAACGAAATTAAAACTGAGATTGATTTTTTTATACTGAGATTCAGTTATTAAAGTTGATGAAAGTCAAAGCATCATTAATCACATAGGCAATAGCAACACTATCTTAACTCTGAAGCAACACATTCTGTTGTATTGTTAAACCAAACCCTACAAAAAGATCACTGCAACATAAATCCAAGCTTGAAATATGAGGAACCAACAAAATATTTTAAGTGCACTGCCAAACAGTCAAAAAGCAACTTCAGTTGAAGGTACCAGAGGAAATTCAAAACAAGTATCGAAATAAGCAGATCATGATACTGAAATAGCTTAATACATGACAAACTATCATCATGCACATCTACTGTTGCTTAACTTCAACTTTCTTTTTCTGCCACAAGCGATCTAGTGCGCTGTCAGCATCGCCCTGGAAATGAAATATGAAAACACAATCAGGAGCTAAGAAATGCAATTCTTAAAGGTAAAATATAAAGGTGCACCAATGGAACATTGGGTATGTTCCATGCTGACAGGGACAAATGTATAATACATCAAACAAAATTTCCAACATAAATATAAAAAACAAGAACATGAATACAGAACCAGTTACCAAAGAAAACCATATGCCATTCCAAATCCCCAACACACCAAAAGAGAAGTAAAAAAAGTACAAGAGCAAGTAGACAGAAAACACACTTTGGCCAATTCAAATGTTAATCGAGAGATCATGTAATGGCAACCAACAGTGTCTATGTAACATAAGCACACACACTAGTCAAACAGCAATTTAATGTCAACCCAATAAAGTAGGGATATGGCTCACCTAAACTAAGCGTGTCTCTAAAGTGAAAGAGTAAGATTATATCTATGCTTAGATCATTAAGTACGTTGAGATCTCAAATCAATTTATCAATTATTTACTCGCCCACTGGGAGCCTTCTCCATAAAATAGTAACAGACAAAGCCACAATTGATTTACTGTTAACTTAAAATTTAACAATAATTCAATTCATTAACCACAAAATCACATATCACATAAAAAAAAAATCAGGTCAGGCGATAATCAAGTAATCAAGTGATAATAAACAAGAAATTCCAAAACAGATTTTTAAAAAATGGTTAAAAAAAAAAACCTGGGCACGAATGAAGCCACAGAGGGCGAATGTGGAGAAATGACCATTGTAGACACCACTCTCATCCAAATGGCCAATGTTAATCTGAACCGAGGCATGGTCCTTTGAAGTTATCAATCTGTTTGTAGCAGAACTGCACCAAATTTGCAAATCAGTTCGAATTCCAAAACGTTAATCAATCAAAAACAACAACCTAATCTCAATTCCAACCCTCCCAAAAAAACAAAAAGGGGACGAGATTGAAACACGTACCACTTCCTAGGAATGTAAAGCTCGGTGATCTGTCCTTCCTCGTTCTGCATCTTTTCGGTGAGTGTAAATAGCTCGTTTATCAAAGATCTAAAAAACCCGAATCAGAATACAATAGCGTAATTAGCATTTCATTGACGAGAACGAAAACGAAAACAAGAGAGAGAGAGAGAGTACCAGAGGAGGCGACGAAGAGGATTAGAGTGTTGGAGGAGAAGGATGGAGCGGAGTCATGCCTTATTATAAATCCCTAAAAACCCTAGTTTCATTCTGAATTGGGCTGGGCCTCCAACGTAAGATTTGGGCCCAAGTGAACAGTTTGTTCATGCCCTCAGTGCAAATCTAACCCGTTTTTGAACTAAAATTTTTGTGGTATTTAATTTTCTTTTTTTCTTTTTTTTTTGTTAAAAATGGAGGTGACAACATTTTGAATAAATTTTCAATATAATTTTATTAATAAAACTGGTTCATAAATTTCTCTCTTTTATTTTTGTCTTCATATCGAATGGACTCGTAGATGATATGTTTTTATTGATATTCACATAAATGCCACATTATTTTAAAGGTATTTTTTATTTTCAAATTGAAATAACATTTTATTATTTTATTTTTTTCACCATTAATTTCGCAAAAATATGAAAACGGGAAATAATGTGAAAATGATATGATTTTTTTATATAATTGTTTATTCAAACATATCAAATAAAAATAACAAGAGTCAAGAGAAATACCACCTTATGATTGCTTCTATTTTCATTTTCTTTTGACATGTCTTTTATTTACAATTACAATGATACTACGTTTTATTTATTTTACTTTACTTTTGTTTGCAATAATCAAATTCAATTCAGATGATACCATTTTCAAACTGAATGACAATGAGCTTGATAAGGTCTCAAGTTCAAATCTTGTGAATGGGGAAAAAAAGGGCAAATAATTCTTACCCCAGAAATTGGAAACCCCAAAGGCTTCGTTTTCCACCTTCTATTCCACATATACAATTTGAGGTAATATTGCAGTGCTAGCACCAGGATGCAAATCCGATGCATATGATGGCTGAATGAGATTTCAAATACAATACCATCATACAATACAATTAACGCCAATTATCTCTAGCAACTTTGTCAAGCTGTCGGAGATCATACTTGAGGCAACCACAATTTAAATAATAACACAAAATAATGAGATGAATTCCAGCAATTCTAGAGGAATCCGAATCTTCAGAGTGCTGGATAATCCATAATAACGCGCAGAATATGTCATAACTCGGTGCGTTCACGAAAAAAGTTTCTATAATAAACAAGGAGTTCACAAATGTTTAGGCCATTCATCAATTGAAAAGAAAAAAAACATATTGTGGGTAGAATATGAAGGAACAAGGCATCAACTCATGAAGTTTGATATAAGCCATGCCAAATAACAAGACCGGTCTATGCTGAATCATTCGCTGCCATGTTCACTAGTTCTCTATCTTGGGCTTCAACTCACTCAACGGAGTCTTCTCACTCTCAGGGACGGAAGGAGGTGGTGAAGTCTCCACTCCTATTTCTGCTCGGAGTTCATTGATGCTCTGCTCCAATTCTTCTATCCTGCTGCCCATCTCATCAAGTGTGTCCGAGTTAAGAAAATCAATAACCAAAGTTGTACAGTATCATTCTCTTAAAAAAAAAACGCCCTTTGTCATCTTCAAAATAATATTTAAAACATGCAAAGGATAACAATTACTAAAATTGTAGAGCAAAGGATATTCTTCGAAATGATGGAGTTCGACATTGTTTGGAACCTGCTTTGCTGCAAAATATTTAAGGCATTGAACATGAAAAAATTGTGGACTGTACTTTCAATAATCTGAAATGGAAATTTTCACAATCACTTCCAACAACAAACTTACCATCTGCTGAAGAAGATTTTGTACCTGCAAGGAGCAGCAATTCAATTAGGAAACATAGTGCAATCAATTACCTGAGAGATATAAGATAAATTCATCTATTTAATGGAAAAAATTATACACAGCATAAGAGGCATTTTACGTTCCCTTCAACATAGAGTAGCCACAGCAGTCAGCAAATATTCAGTAGATAACAACCAGGGGGTACCAATCACAATGCAGTTATAAAATGCAGAACTTTTCACTTTGATGAGCAAATATCTTCTGATCAACAATAGTTCATATAAACTTACACATGAGTCAGATTTTTATTCTACACTTAAACCATGAAAGCTACAGTTTTGTACATCTTTTTTTGTTTATCCATTGTAGAGAAGAAAATAAAAGTTTATCAAGTACTCACAAAGGCTGTCATATCAGCAGTGCTCTGTTTAGTTTCTTCAGTATCTTGTCCATCCTGCCAAACACAAAATCAGTAAGATACCGCAGATCAAAATGCCAGTAATGGTACAACAATTCATTCTATTTCTGTATTTCATTTAAATGCATGGTTGGCAAACATTTGTTACATAACAAGAATAGCATCCATACACGGAAAAATGTGAAGAGGAGCGCTGACTTATATATGGGTAGTTGACAAGAACAACCATGACCAAGTTTAAACACAACAATATTCAGTCATCAGGTAGATTTCTTGATCAACTTCGTTAGCATAGTATGTGCACGTTAAAATCAAACCGAATATAGTATCCATGTCCCAAACACTGTTTTGAATGGTTTACAACTTTGGGTTCAGTGCATCCAAATACAAATACCCCAAAACATGATCCATAGAATCCTCTGCGCTACAAAGAGAGCCACGGCCTCCTAAACAAACCAAGAATCCCAGCTACCATCGTGGTGAGTCTAAGGTCTAGAATGCCATAAACACAATAATCAAGTTGTTCTATACAATTCCATTTTCAAATTTTCACTAGAAAAAGCAACTATGCTATAATTTATCCCCAAACCACAACATTTGTACCCGCTTCAGAGCAATGTGATACAAACACGTTAATCCTCAATGAAAATGATGAAAGTGGGACTCGAAATCACGAATTAAACTATTTCGGCAATCGAATAACAAAAGAACGAGCCCCCATTTTGGTGAAGATCTGTTATCTAGGGTTTCTATTGTGTGAACTGAAAATAACAATCCCCTATGGGTTTTAATTTTATGGATCAAGCAGTTAAATCGTGGTAAACAAAACAAAAAGAAAACGCAAGAAAATTAAACTAGAGGTAAAAAAAAGAAAAAGAAAAAAAAGAAAAAACTGCTGTAGTTTTGGTTTTGGGATGAAGAGCGATCTTACCATGTTGGAGTGTTGCTAAGGGTTTCAACTTGATTATGGCGGAAAGGAGACAAACTTAAAAATGGCGATGCGAGATAAACTGCGCTCTTTTTAGAGAATTATTACGGATGGATTTACCTGCGATGAATACTTGCTACTTCTTTTGTAGTTTAACTTTTATTTTTATTTTTATTTTATACACTTTGCAAAGTATTTTTACACCAACATTCAATAATATCTTAATAAATTAGTATCATTTTTGTTTTTTTTTTTTCTTAGTTATTAAAATAAATACACACATATCAAAATGTTAGTAAATATCATTGTAAAACTTTTGGACAATACATATTATTTTAATCCTATAAATAATTAATAGTGTAAAAAATAAATTTTATATTAACAAGGGGCATTTCTAATGCTTTTACTCACACCCAAAAGAATAGATTTCTAGATGGTGTACTGGTTAAAATAATGATTAGAGTATTAGTTTTTTGACAATGTCATGATATAAAGAATTAAAAATAAATTATATATCACGTTATTATCAATTGGGCATATAGATGCGATTGATTGTCCATCCTTCCATATTTTCCATAGTTTTTCAAGGTCTCCCTACACTAATTTTTTTAGTTGAAATATTAAGAAATTGATATAAAAAAGTCAAAAAAAGAATTGGTAACTAATTTTTTTTTTAAAGGATAATTTGGTAACTTTAAAATTAGGCTAAAATACACTTTTGGTCCCTTATCTTATTTTTAGGTTCTGTTTTGGTCCCTCATCGTTAAAAAGTTCTATTTTGGTCCCTCAATTATTTGACGTTATACAAAATCACCCTTTCCGTTAGATCTGTTATATACTCCGTCAGTGGATGCTTATGTGTTTGTGAACTGAGTATCTGAAGGTACTAACATGGATATTACTGTTGGACCATCACCCTCAATTTAAAAGGAACCCTAAGCCCCAAATTGAAGCTATGGTTCTTCCAAAACTATCATCTGCTTTTATACATACATCTCTTCCATGGCTTCAATTTGGGGAGCTCATTGAATTCCTCAAAACTCACACTGAAGCTTCTGATATACCTCATATATCTCCTCCAAATGCTGGGTTTTCTGCTGTAGATATAGCACTTACCAAAGACAATGCTTTCTTGCTTTCAGATTGGATTCGGAACCTAAAGCATAGGGGAACACACCTACCAGAGAGATTCATGAAATGCATAAAGGCAAGCAGTTGGCTTAAAGTTACAGTCAATGGATGGAGGCCATCTTCACGGTCATTTTTGGTTCGCTCATCATTGGGAAAATTTTTGCCAAATGGTTATGTTCTTGTTGACATGGATATTACTGTTGGACCATCACCCTCAATTTAAAAGGAACCCTAAGCCCCAAATTGAAGCTACAGTTCTTCCAAAACTATCGGCTGCGTTACGGTACACTTCTTCACTGAAACTTCTCTCTCTCATGTTTGTCTTCTATGTTGCTTAAGGATGAAGAAGACCTTTCAGTTTTTCCCTCCATTGAGATTAACGTTTTTCTATTTTATTTTCAATTTGAAATTGTAATTTAATTCTAGACTCAAATGCTCAGTTAACAGCCACGTAAGCATCCACTAACGGAGTATCTAACAGATCCAACGAAAGGGGTGTTTTTGTATAACGTCAAATAGTTGAGGGACCAAAATAGAACTTTTAAAGATGAGGGACCAAAACAGAACTTAAAAATAAGATAAGGGACCAAAAGTGTATTTTAGCCTAAAAATTAATTGTTTGTCACTATACATGTCCAAATAATTTGTCCCCATCTGTCTACATAATTGGAAGGTCTCATTGAATTTCAATTTGCCTGTACATAAAAAATATATAAGTCGAATTTTGGCTGTAGAGTAATTTATTTAGTGTAACATCGTAAATGTATAGACAGTATAATGAGTGTAAAAGCACAATAACCAAATTTGATATAACAAAATATCCCTGAAGATAACATTTCTGTTGAAAAACCCATCTTCCCTTTCAATCTTCCTTCTTTGATCAAGCTTTTTTGTGGCGGATTGAGATACACCTCTAATACAAATAGCCTAATCGCTTGGTAATCCTTGCTTTTGTTTTCCTTTGGAAATGTCACTTTTTTTTTAAAGTTAAATTAAAAGTCTTCCAGACCTAGGAAAGGGGCAGAGAAAAAACATGATAGAGAATCCAACTCATGACATATAGTATGTTACCCATGCCTTCACACAGGTAACATTCATTTTTACGCATGTTTTAAAACCAACAGAACAATACAATATATATTTAAGTTACTATATTTTGTTATAAGCAATCTAGTTTAATATGCGAAAGATTCATAACAATAATCATTCGAAGATTATAGTGAAATACATGAAACACTACTAATTTTAAAGAAGTGATAACAGTAGCTAATAATATTTATGCATAGCAAAAGTTGTATATGTAGAGTTCACTTGTAGAACCAATCTCCAAATCCTTTTAATGATTTTGTTTTGAGCATAGTTCCAAATTGAAGTCGAGTAACTTATTCTACCATAAAAAATTAACAAAACATTAAACAAATTGAAACTCTCAATCAAATTTTCTCAATCTTGATTTTCTTGATGATGGAAGAGGATATTTCCGAAAGTACTAATTCAAGTCTCCTCATCAAAAGACTTTTTAGCAACAATAACCTTTCATTAAGAACAATCATGTTGAAAATCCAAGTAAATCTCATCCTAAAAGAATTAGTAATTTTATTTTTCGATCATTAGAAAATTTCATTAATATAATATTATAGCTTATGTATCAAAGTGTCTACTTTCCCACCTTCTAGGAAAGATAGAAAAATAAACACCCTATCATGCGTTTTAGCAAAATAATAACAAAACATAATACATAAATGTTCAATATATAATCATTATTAAATCCCTACACAGTGACATCTTAATGTTATCTTTTACATCTGAATTTATATATATATATATATATATATATATATATAGAGAGAGAGCAACTCAAGTGAGAGGAGTGTGTTATTACGAGAGATGAGAGGAGTAAATCTGGACCTTTGGATCATACATGAATGATCAAAATTAGAACATAACGTCATGTGACTTTTTAAGTGATCACATGACCACCTACTCACTTATAATCCTGACCATCCATGTATGGTTTAATGACCCAGATTTGCTCCTCTCACTCTCACTTCAGTCATCTATATATATATATATCCTCTTACAAAACCTAACCAGTAAATACTCTAAATATTCAAATAAACATGACCCAAAATCATTGCAAAAACAGGACCCATGTTGCAATATAACCAAATTCGAACAAATCACCCTGGAGTGTTGAACATTTTAGTGCATCACTGGTCTTCCATTAGCTTGATCATAGCCTTCCATTTTCTGTCTTCATATGCTATCCCTTTTTTATCTGCAACACAACTCACAAAGACTTCAAGACACCACATTTTGAAATGCATACAACATCATTAACAATATAAAACAACTCAAAAGAGTACCTAATCGTCCCGGCAATAGCAACCAAAGACCAAGCAAAGTTAACACCATTAATGGCAGAACCAATTTGTAGACCACAAGTCCTTTCTATGCTTCTTAGATCAATTAATATCACAATCAAACCATGGTCTAAAGAGTATCAATAGTCCTTCATAGACAAAACAATCACCAACAATTCTATTCCTAACCTTCTCATTTCATCCATGGAAAACCAACGATTCTTTCACTTATCTTTCTTATTCTTCTACAAACCACTCTATGTTCATTGTTTGATTGTTTCCCAATTTCCTGCCAACATTTGATTACTGCAAATCATTCTTTTCCTGCAATATCAGCACATAAGACAACCGTGTCATTCCCCTTTGATTAAACCTGAAAAATTGTAAGGCAAATAAATATAAAATGGAAGAGACAACATTAATATCTATACCATTTTCAATCAGGTATCTTAGTTAGAAGATAGAACCACCTAGTAAAATATATACAAACACTTAAAAACTGAAGTTAAATTTTTATACCAATCCTATGAGATTTCTCAGTTTCAAAAAAAGCATTGATTACAAACTATTCACAGAAGATATTGTGCCTCAACTGGACACCCATAAGCAACATTTTAGCATATGGTTCATAAGCACCCTGACAGAGAAAAACAAAGGTATTGAAAATGATTTTTTTTTTTTTTTGTGAGGGATATTGAAAATGAATGTTGTTTTCTTCAAAAACTAACTATGTAAACTAAACTTTATCTTTTAAAAAAATAATAAACTTTGATAAAACAACAAATATCATCAATAGAACATATAATATTAAAAAAAAAAAAAAACACCTACAAATGTGAACAACCTATGCTTAATATCCTAAATAAAAATTAGTTTTACACCTCTAGACTTGAAGATTAATCCTAAGAATGAACCAATGCTTTGATTGAAAGAACCAATGTGAGGCAGAGTCAAGCATTCATTCCTTTGCAATTTATTTCCCTTCACGAACCAAAAACACTCATGAACACATCATCATAACACTACAATTTATAGTTACATTTTAAGAACAAAAATAAAAGCAAAACGAAAAAATGGAAAGAAAAAAAAAGGTTCATCAAATGATTAAATCTAAGATAGAAAATAGAAAATTGTAAACAAAAGAAAAAAAGGAAAGGCTTTCTTATTATCCTTTGCGTTTTTTTTTTCCCCAATAAATTTTGGATTTTTTGAAAAAAAATATTCAAATAATTAGTAGTTGGAAAAAATGTAACAGTGAAATTATCATGAAGGGTGGTAGTGGAAGTGGTGGAATTAGCCATACCTTTCATTGTAACTTGGCTATGGTGACCAGGCGACCCGTGTAGAAAACTGAGGCTTCTGCAAGAGGGGCAGGAGAAATTCGGGAAAAAGAAAAAGTAAGGGAAAAAAAATATGAGAGTGAAATAATAATGGATACTGTTGTTTTCATCTCTGTTGCTTTTCATCTTCCCTTCACTATGATTCTCTTATTTTTCATCAGGAGCCATCTCTAATACTAATACCATGAGCAATAACATCCACCACTCTCACCCTCACTTGCCCACAAAAACCATTCTCGTACCCCTTCATTGTCGTCTGTCTTTCGCATTTTTGTTTTGATTGTGCTGTGAAGAAGAACAATGAGCAATTAAAATATGGAGAAAAAGGAAAGCAAATTCACTAATCACAATGGTATTGATGGAAAGAAAGAGGTTGAAATAAAGGAGGAGGAGTAGTTATTTTTTTTTTAAAATTTAAAATAATTGAGTCAATTATAAAGGGTAGTATAGGCATTTTGAAATGTGCAAACCAAAATTCAAGTTTTTTTCTTTATATATTAGTATAGATAATACATACTAGTTAAGTCCTATTTTTTTATATTTTCAAGATTTTGATGGGGGCTCGTAAGAAATAAAAAAACAAGAACCCCTTAACATGTGTTTAGATGTACGACGCTTTATTTTGGAAGTTTTTTTTTTCAAGTTGCTGTGAGTAACTTTTATAGTAGAAGAATGGTTTTGTTGATTTTCACCGTATTTCCAAACATACATTTACTCCCATCAGAACATCAAAACTCGCACCAAGAATGAGATGATAATCTATGCTCTCCCACATAGGTGTCATTTATAGAGATGATTAATAGAAGGGTCGGTAAGAAATGCATTATTTAAGAAATGTAAATAATGATAAATATTCATTAAAAAATTAAGTATATGCCCTTTTAATATAGTGAATACATCATTTCCATGAAAACTTTTTTTTTTTTTGGATTTCTTACTGTAAATGTTGACAAAAATTAAATTCCAAACAAAATAAAATGTTTTCATGTAGTGATGTGTTCCCTTACATTTTCATCTCTCCATCACATCATCACATTTCAATAAAAGAAATGAATGATACCCCAATGATTGAAAATGATATAAAGCAAGTTACTAAATTTTTTCTCTCATTGAAAACCGTTGACTAGAAAAAGGAAAAGAACACTGAATGGATAATTTAACCATATATACTAGTGATTGAAATTCTGAATCAACTATCATCATTTACCATGTACCTAATCCATACCAATTTCTTAATTTAACACTCCTAATTTCGCTCCAAAACAGTCGTTTATCGATTTAATCTCTCTCCCTATAATTATCTTGCCTTTTACTTTCTCCCTCAACCCCCCTGAATAACAAAAATCTCCATGGCTTCTCAAGCTTTGCATGAAACAAAAAAAACACAAGCGAAGAGAGCATTACGTTCCCTAGCCATAGGCATTGCAGTCCCCGTAACCCTCAACTTGACCATAATCACCCTCGTCTGTTCAGGTCACAACAAGTACCATCAATTGACCAAGCCCTTTTGGTTCGCACCACTTTGGTTCATTCACTTAGCCACTTTGGGATCTTCTTTCATTATGGGCCTCGCGGCATGGCTAGTGTGGGCTGATGGTGGGTTTAAAGAGGAGTCAGATGCATTGTCTCTCTACGTAGCTCAAGTCGCTTTAAGCATCGTGTGGCATCCCATTGTGCTTGTTATGAATGCATATTGGCTTGCTTTGGTTTGTTGCCTTATGAATTTTGGGACCCTCTTTTTGTGTTTCTTGAGGTTTAGAAAGGTGAACCCTTTTGCTAGAGATCTGGCTAAACCGTGTTTGGTATGGGCTGGATATCTTATTCTTATTTGCTTCAAGCTTGTGTTTCTTTGATTTCGGTTTTCTAGTTATTAACTTGATTGGAGTTAATACCCACATAGATTACCATTGCTGGGATGGTTAAGGATATGTAAATTTTAATAGGATAATACTAAATAGTTAGAGTTTTTTTTTCTTTATCAGAATTTCTATAAAAAAATGTGTTAATATTGTTATTGAGGCTTGGATAGAATAGTGATTCTCCTACTTCGAACTTATTTATCAATATTTTTATTTTTGTCCTTATATTTATCAATCATTTTTTATTCAAGGGGGAAGAGAATAAGAAATGAAACAAGAACAATTTGGGATTAAACTACTCTGCATGATATTCCACAACTAGTTGTTATTAATTGAGTTGCTTCTAGGAACTACAACCATTTTTTTTATCTTGACAAACTTCAGCTTGAATGCTATCCATTTTTTTGGCTGTGTAGAGTTTGTACTATTACATTCAATCATTTAAATAGGTTAGATTGGTAGCATCAACTAATTAACTATTTTTGTAACGTAATCTCTTAATTTATAATTTTTGTCACACCCTGAAATCGAGTTTCTATGGTGGATGGATTCTGATGCCATGTTCACTGACATGGTCTTTGAGGTTCCATGGGAACGGTATCAAAATCACAACTTTGTGATGCATAGTTGGAATGTATGATGAGAAGAATTGGATTAGGTTGAACGCTGGGAGTTTTTTGTTGAGGAATTGTCAATGGTCTTTGGATATTCTTGATGCTTGGGCACCCATGGGACCTAAAGGGAGAATAAGGGATGAATTGAAGCTGGGAAAGTTATAACTAGGGAGTTGAAGAATAGACCTGTTTTTGAAGCTAATGATCAATATGCTATGATTTATATGTTAGCAACTGAGAGAGAGAAATGGGGTGATAAAGTTTACCTTGAGAATGGTTATTATTTGCATGGTTATTTGAGGATTTTGGTGGATAGGTATGAGGAGATGATTGAGAATTATCATCCTGGTCTTGGGGATCATAGGTGGCCACTTGTGACTCATTTTGTGGGTGTAAGCCTTGTGGCAAGTTTGGTGATTATCCTCTTGAGAGGTGCTTGAAACAGATGTATCGTGCTTATAATTTTGGGGATAATCAGATTTTGCAGATGTATGAGTTTACTCATAAGTCACTTGGTAGTCGTAGAGTGAAGAGGGTTAGGAATAAGACTAGTAATCCTATGTCAAGGATGAGCTTGGATTGCTTCATCTAGACTTTCTAGCTATCAAGTTGCCATCTTCTTAATGATGATGTGCTTGGAGGCTTAATGAAGTTTTTGGTACCTGAAAATATAGGTTTTTTTGGTTTTGGTCCTTATCTTTCATTTGCTTTTATTTTGATCCTTTTAACCTTTTATTTTTTGGTTTTGGTCCCTGCCATTAACTGTGTCTGCTAACTACTGACGTGGCTAACGGCAGGCTAAGTCAGTAGCGACATATGACTTTTTTAAGTAAAATTAATTCCATGTGACATTAAACCCAATTAAATTTTTTTTTTCATTATTTAAATAAATAATTACTTGTTTTTATTTTTTTCCCCCAAAAATAAAGGTTTCTACCCTTGTCGTCTTCTTTTGGATCTCGTGATTGTCTACGGATATGAGAATGAACCTGAACTTCATGTTACAGTAAAAGTCCTGACCAATATACAAAGAAATCAATGTTAAGTAAGATGCCTAACTAGTAACCACTTATAGAGAGAGAGAGAGATGGGGGCGAGGTGAGGGTCATGGTAGGAATCTCTTATATATTACAGTAACAATTTCTTCCGGTTATGGGGTTTTGATCCACGGAATGTTGGGAAAGTATATGATGGATCTTATGTTTTGGTTTAGTGCAGTAGCAGGATATATTCTTGGCTGCAGTGACTAATAACCAACAAAAAAGCCCCTTACAATGTTTTCATCCATCCAATTAGTAGTGAAAGATCTTCATAATTGAATATTTGAATTCTACTAAAACCTTTAAACATAGGGAGCTGCTATGGTACCCAAGTAAATTTGACTGGTTTAGTACAATTAAACCAATTGACCAATAGATAAAGCAGGCTCATTTAATGCAACGTGTTATTAATGAAACCTCTATTTTTGCTATTTAGTCCCTAACAGTAAAAAAGTATTTTTACCCATAGTAAATTTTAATAACCATTATCTGAATTAATTAAATATGAACTTATTTAAAAATGTTTAATTTTTAATTGTGTGAAATGCAATGTTTTAGAATTTTTTGAAACATAAAAGACCCCTTTCTTATTCTCTTGCCTTTGATAATCGTTTTCTTCTTCATGTCGCCGTGCTCTATGTTAGGCTCTCCCTCTGCCACTCTCCCTGCGCATACTGTCTTCTTCCCCCCGCCCCCTTGTCAGCTAGTGGCACTATCGTTGTTGGCTCTTTTGGAGAAGAGAAGAGTAGAGAAACGAACAATTTCCCAATTTGCTGAGGAAGAAAGAAAACACGTGAGAGAAACAATCAGTATAAGATGAAAAACTTAGCTTTTTCTACTTTTGTGGAACCATCAAACACTATGGTCGTTGATAGTGAGTGAAGCAGTATAAGAAATGGAGACGGTGAACTTCAAGCATGACTGCATGAGCTTTTAGGGTTCCATTACAAAGGAGAAAAAAAACATAAAACAATACTTTTAATTTTTAATTTTAAATAAACATTATTAAAAATGAAAAAAGGTGAAAAAATTTTTACGGGAATAAAGTGCAAAGGTTGAAACTTTGGGTCAAAAAAGTAGTCTGACTTTATTAAACGAGACACTATAAAGCTATTGGTCAGAAATTAACTGCACCAAAATCAAATTTATAGGGGTACGGGTGGAATTTCTCTTAAATATAAATAGTCCAAATATAAATAACTCATTAAAATTTTACTTTTAATCAAAATCAAGTTTATAAATTTCGGTTCATCAAACTAAGTTTCGAAGACAAATTTTCGTATAAATCATTAAGGGGGTATATTAAATAGGAAAAAAGCTTATCTAGAGTGAGTTTTCCTCTTAAATGAATAAGTAATAATATATTAATCATTGATTCAATAAAGTGTGTAAAAATTTCGACTCACTAAATAAGTTAATAAACTAATATATGCCTACGTGCTTACTTTGGAGAAAATTTTATTTTAGAAGTGTCTTATCCACCATATGGAGTTTGGGGTGGATCCTAGGGTGAGTAACCTTATCGTGTCGCTCACCGTGAGAGACCAGATTTTACCATTGGATCAAAGGCTCCCTAGGATAGTACCATGCTCTGCCTACACTAGATTTCTTTCACTTTGTTGTCCTCTCTCCATCTTTTACTTTGTCATCCGCCACCCCTCAGCGCCTCATCTCTGTCACACTCTCTCTCCTCTCCCCCCCCCTCTCTCTCTCTCATCATCGGTTATAACCTTCAGCTTTCATCTCTTTGAAACAATTCATGGCCAAATCTGTCAGACCTGTTCGACCATAAAGCATTATCATGATTGTCCACAAGTTCACTGGAACCCACCATTTTGGCATCTTCAGATAACCCCATTGTCGCACAAGCATTTATCTTCCCTGGGAACGAGAATATGAAGCGCTCCTTGTCCTATTGCTTGAAGTCAAAATAAATGCATTCAACTAATATTTTCCCAAATGAATGGATTATATTTGTGAATTGATTCTGGTCAAGGCAGAAGATTTGCAACCATAGTGGCTACCCAGTTGACCTTGACCTCCTCTTCTCGTCTCAATATATGGCAGTTTTGAGATGAATGAATTGATTTCAATTTTCAACCAAAGTACTGGATGTGATAAAGGATTTAATTGGGTATTAGTGTCTAGGCCCATTGAACATGGTTTCCACATTTTTGCCATTTCCAGTCGATTCATGGTTACTTGTTCAAATGAAATGAGAATTAGGAAGAGTCAAAGTGAAGATCTGTTGGCAAGTGCGGATCTGGCTTTAATGGCGAGATCACAGAGGAGAGCGGGGGATAAGCGGCGATGAGCGAGAGAGCGAGAGAGAGTGTGACAGAGATGAGGCAGTGAGGGGGCGGATGATAAAGTGACAGATGAAGAGAGGACAACAAAGTGAAAGAAATCTAGTGCAAGCAGAACATGGTACTATCCTAGGGAGCCTTTGATCCAATGGTAAAATCTGGTCTCTCACGATGAGCAACATGATAAGGTTGCTCACCCTAGAATCCGCCTGGAGTTTGGTACCCTAGAATCCACCTGGAGTTTGGCTAAGCCTTTGATGAACATTAGTTTTGGTGTAAAAAGAAATTATACTATCAATTTTTACACTAGCATTCGTTAAATTAGGCTCTCTATAATATTAAAAGTGAAGAATGAAAGTGGAGATTTGTCAAAAAAATAAAAATAAAAAATGAAAGCGGAGAGTTTAGTTTGAATTTTGAAAGTTGAAAGTGAAGAAGCGTGGATTCAGGCCCCCAACAAGAAGGGTACACGTCAGCATGTATTGTATGACGAAAATCAGATCGTGTGTTGCGAAAGACTGTGACAGCCACTAGACACTGCACAGTGCACACTACTGCTCACCTCCTCCAAATGAAAGCAGCACGCACGCACTATAAAAACCCCTAACCTGAAACCGAAACCCCCTCCTTCATTCAATAAACTCCTCTCTCTCTCTCTCTCACTCTCTGGCGGCTTTCGATTTATCCAAACCTGAACCCTAGTTCTATCTTCTTCTTTCTCTTTTTTTATATATTTATTATTATTATTATTTTAATTTATCTATAAATTATTTATTGATACCAAGAAAAACGTTGTTGTTGGTGTTGGAGGAGGGAAGGGTAGAAATGGAGGATTCGGTGGGGCAAAAGCGGAACCACAGAGAATTCGCTTTGGCATCACTTTCCGACCTCTCTTCTTCTTCTTCATCATCGTCGCCGCCGGGGGGTATTGCTCGCTTCACCTGCGACGGTTCCACGGCGGAGCTGCAAATTCAGCATGAATCTCGCCAGATTTCTCTCACTGTTGATCTCCGAGAAGCTCAGGTTCGTTTTAGTTTCTGTTTATTTGCTTACTAATTGTAATAAAACAATGCAGCAGAAAAAAAAGACCAAACAATTTAGAGAAAAAAATATTTTTTGAGCTGATATATTAAATAATGTGTTTTAGGGCAGCACTGCAGTGTTAAATTTGGATTATTTATTTATTTTTATTTTTATTGTAATACTCTTTTAATTGATGAAGTGTTGGAGTAAATGGTATATTGATTTGACCATTTTGATTACAGTATCTTGAAAAGTTGTTGTGCATTTATGATTTACAGTTATTCAACCTGGGTCCTGTTCAATCGGTGTGCATGTTGGAAGGGTCTGATGCTGGAAAACAGGTACTAACAAATGCATCATCTATTATCACTGTTACTTTCAACCCCCGGTTCTTTGATTCGGTTGGCACATTACAAAACCTGTGGATTTTGTTTACTTTTTTTTTTAATTAGGGTCCTACTTCATAATCTATGTTGTTTTTTGTTTCTCTGATCTATATGCTGTTGTGAGGGTAGCGTGGCATGTTGTTCCTTTCTTAATTCATTGATGTACTGCCAAATAGTTATTTATTTTAACTGTGCTGTTTTTGAACCAGACATCATATTCCAGGGGAGTCGCTATCCAGTTTAGAAATGAAGAAGAGAGTGAGGCCTTCCATTGTGTATTCCAACAATGGAAGAAGAAATTCAATGTTCCAGGTGCTGCTTTGGAAATTTGTTTAACCTAGTTTTAGAATGGCCTTTTGCAAACTGTGTTGATTTTGATTTGGTTTGCTGAATAACATTTATAAACCAACTCAATATTAGTTATTAGTTATTATTATATATACACAAAGCATAGGATGTAGGAATGCTGTAATTGTTCTTTTAACATACTGTTATTGTTTAAAAAGTTGTTATCCTTCAATAGTTTTCTAAGAATATATGGATGGTTAAATGGATTTTATTCTTTCATGCACTGCTTTTATGTTTTCTTAATGCAACCACTGCCTCGATTGGTGTTTGGAGACGGAGTTCCTGTTTAATTTCTATTGGTTCAATTTTTCATTTTCAACATGGATCATGATCATCGCAACCCTTCGATGTTAATTACTCTTTTCAATGTTCTCTTTTGATTGCTCCCGCAATTTATTTTTCATTGCAGGCATGATTACATTTCATTATTTATTGGTGAGATATAATATTTGTTTAATTACATATTTGATTGTTTTAATCCAGGAGGAAACCTACCAAATGGAACTAATATAACAACTTCTAAAAGCAAATTTGATCAAAAGATAGAGCCATCTTCTGCAAAAATGTATTTTCATTATTATGGACAACTTTTGCATCAGCAAAATATGTTGCAGGACTATGTGAGGACAGGTTATATCTAATTGTATTCTAGTGGTCTTTAATTTTGTTTTATTTTTTAATGTTACCTATATATTTACCTGATGAATTCATTGGTGATCTTGTTTTAGGAACCTATTATGCTGCAGTTATGGAGAACCGTGCTGATTTCGTAGGTCGTGTAGTAGTTGATGTTGGTGCTGGTAGTGGTATTTTGTCATTATTTGCTGCTCAGGTAGCTTAACACCTTAGTTGGCTAAGTCTATTTGTGGTACATGTTAAGTGTGATTGCTTCTAATTAAATGAAAATTCCGGGTGTCTCCTTGCCCTCCTCCTTCCAAAACTTTGTCCTAAGTCTCTGTCATTCAGGCTGGTGCTAAACGTGTTTATGCTGTGGAAGCATCTGAAATGGCAGAGTATGCGCGGAAACTTATAGCTGGGAACCCATTGCTGGGTCAACGAATTACAGTGAGATATTTTTCTTAGTGTTCTGCTATAGTCATTGCTTATTTGTTATCTGATTATTCAGGGTAGTATGTCATGCAATATTTATATATATAGGTTATTAAAGGCAAAGTTGAGGATGTTGAATTGCCAGAGAAAGCAGATATTCTGATCTCTGAGCCCATGGGTAAGCTCATATTCTACTCTTGCTGCTTTGTGGTGTAGAGATAAGCTGCGTCATAGACGTTAGGAAATGCCAATGTTTTATGGGAATTGGCATGGCCATTTTGTTGATAATTTATAAGCCCGGGAATTTTCTCTGTTGTTGTGCAGGCACATTGTTGGTTAATGAAAGAATGCTGGAGTCATATGTCATTGCCAGAGATAGGTTTCTCACCCCTAATGGGAAAATGTTTCCTACAGTGGGAAGGCATGTTTGAACTTCAAAGCACCATTTCTGCCTTGTGTTTTGTTGCATGTGATACTACTATGTGTGATTATGACGATATGATTCTATAGAGGCATGCTATTGGAAGATAATTATCTTCCCTTTAAAAATGCCAAAATGGCATACTTCCATTTAAATCAATTACCCCCTCCCCCCAACCCAAAAAATTCAGTCGAGCAACTATTCCGGTTGGTAACAAGTCTTGCAATTTCAACGGCAGTTCATAATAATATGCAGCAAAATTATGTTCAATAAATGTGTAATTTATCCTTGCAAGTACATTTTGTTTTGAATTTCTTGTGGCTAGGATTTTAAAGTTTGCAAATTAATTATCAGAGCATTATTTGTCTTCTCCTAACCTTGAATTTATTACTTTTATTACTGTTATAGGATTCACATGGCACCTTTCAGTGATGAATATTTGTTTGTTGAAGTTGCTAACAAGGTGCGTAATTATATATGTATCTATACAGACACACGTGCATATTTCTTTCAACATCTCCTCTTTGATATATTTCAATACGCACTACACACATACATATTGCAAAGAAGCATGAGATATTGAAAGCAATGTGTGTTTGTGATTGTGTGTGCATGTATACACAGACATACACATACCCACTCACATGTCTTTTAGCATCTCATACTTGCTAGACATCTTAGAAAGAATTGTTTTTGACACCCAGAGTTGGCATTATGATAAAAGGAAAGAGGCTTAGCTTTGTAAAAGCCTCTTCAGGTTTATAGACATGCCAGTTGCCGCCAATGAATAGCACCTGGTCAGAAGTATCTCTTATGTATTGTTTAGAGTAGTGAAGAAATTGGGAGGAAAGTAGGGTGGAAAGAAGTAGGAAAGAGAGAATGAGTAGAAAATGTGTAGATTTTTAGGTTGTTTGAATTGAAAGTAGGAGAGAGAGAGAAGTTGAAGAGAAAGAAAAGTAAGTTTTCTTGTAAAGACATATTTGCCCTTAATAACATATTTGCACAATCCAAAACAAATGGGTGTCATTTCAAGTTTCTCCCGTTTCCCATGCTCTCTTGGCAGGTTGGAGCCTTGGAGGAGAGAATTTTTCTTGTGGATCCCCACATTATATTTTTGCCCTTGCCAAACAATGGAAGTGGCTTTTTTCTCACACTTCTTTATTCTCTACTTCTCTATCTCCAAAATTCATTGAAACAAAGCATTACTGAGAATTGCTTCAGTTGTCCAGTTAACTGGATTTCAATGAGTCAATGACATTGAACTAATCTTTGCCATTAGAAAATGGTTAAAATACTCAAAATGACTGAAAAAAATCCTTTTGGTATGTACGATCCTAGTTGTTAGCTGTTCGTCTGTATCTTGGTCTATCATTTTTTATTTTTAATTGGTCTGTATCCTGGTCTATCATTTTCTATTGTTAATTGATAAGAGAACTTTTCCTTGTTTTCTGACTGTTCTTTTGTCTCTTTCTCTAGATACACTCCTTTTTTATTTTCGTTTTTCTTTAACTCATCAATCATTATTGTTTTGTTTCAGGCATTGTTTTGGCAGCAACAAAACTATTATGGTGTTGATTTGACACCCTTACATGGGACTGCATTTCAAGGATACTTTTCTCAGGTATCATATCATACTAGTCTGGCTTCAAAAATCTACTGAAGGTTACTAATAGATCCTACAATACTAGGCTGAATTTGGACACTGCTGTATAAAATGTCTGTTTGGGGATTCCCTTGCATAGGAAAAATGTTATATCTGACATCTGTTTCTCACGCTATTGAGTGTATCAAAGTAAACTTGGCATCCATTTTCACTTTCTTAGTGGTTACATCATACATGCTTCCGGAGATTATAAATACTAATAATTTATTTAGAGATGACAATGGTGTAGGCACAGAAGTGCATTGTTAAGGTTCAAATTGGCAACTTCACCTGTTTTTCACACCATACTTAGCCTTTGTCAAAGTAAAGACTGGAACATAGGATTTGGATTGGCATTCACAAAGCAAGATGAAGAATTGAAGAGGGTTATATGGTATCATGTATCACGTATGCTTTTTAGTTAGTCTATAAGCAGCTTTATATTTAGTGCAGCACTTCTGTTTAGTTTCATAATTATTTTTGGACGATATGTTTAATTTGAGCTCTTTGCAAACAATTCCTCGGGCAACATAAATTGTGAGGCATGAAAATGTTTGTTAGCCATTATTAATTACGTTCTGCCTCTAGGGTTCTTATTGTTTGTGTGCCATCTGGATATATATTCTTTTTATTATTGTTGTGGTTAAATTGGAGTGTTCTGGTTACTAAAGTCTATGATGTGGTGGCTTAAGTTTATGATATATTCTTCCCCTTTTCTTTTTTCTCTTCTCCATACAGCCTGTGGTGGATGCTTTTGATCCTAGGTTGTTAATAGCTCCTCCAATGTTCCACGTGATAGACTTTACCAAAATAAAGGTAAGTATTAACTATTTTTTTGAGATGTCCATTTTATTTGCTGAAACTGTGTTAGTTTTATTTTCCTGAAGTCCTGTTGGCTCTGAAAAATATCACATTTTCATAAAACAAGCTGATGATATATTTTAATATCAATTTTCATCCTAGTATTCCACCTAATAGATTTCCTGTAAGGTGATACTTTTCCATCCCGAAACCTTTTTCTATAGAAGTCTGTCATCTGGTAGTTAATTTACTTTCTTGAGTGTCCTTTGGCAGAAGATTTTTTGACACTTATATTAGCAAAGCTATGTATATTTGGGGTCATGTGTAACTGTGCTTTGCAACTGGCCTACTTCTGGTTAGGAACTTGGTTGTATTAATTTTGGGTATACTTATATTCTTCCAATGCTTGAAATAAAGTTGCCTAGCAATGTGTTATGCACTCCAAATCAACGAGTTGCAGAATTGATGAAAAGAAAAGAAATGAGAAGAACACTTCAATGAATGAATGAAAACAGAACAGTAACGAGAAAAAAAAATAACAGTAAAAGGAGGAAGGATTTTCCTCCAAGGGTCTCCCTTTCACAAAGGGTTGCCCCTTTTTCCCACAAGCTAACAATTCTTAATACCTCTCCCGTACCTCTTCTCTCCATTATCTACCGTCAACCCCTCTAACTAACTACTGCTTTAGCCTACTAACTGTCTCTAGTAATTCTAACTAGCTGCCTATGTCCTAATAGAATGTATGTAATCAAATTACTTCTCATTCTGTAGGAAGAAGAGTTGTATGAAATTGACATTCCTCTCAGATTCATATCTACTGTGTGCGCCAGAGTACATGGGTTGGCATGCTGGTTTGATGTACTTTTCAATGGAAGGTAATAACTTGTCTATTAGTATGGCTTGTCTGCTTTTCTATTCATCAAGGTTTTATGATTGTTCCTATCAGTTAATTTGTCACAATTATTCCAAATTCACAGTACTGTGCAAAGGTGGCTTACCACCGCCCCTGGTTCACCTACAACCCATTGGTATCAGTTACGCTGTGTTCTCTCTCAGCCAATTCATGTCATGGCAGGACAAGAAATTACTGGCAGGCTGCACTTGATTGCCCACAATGCTCAGAGTTATACTATCTATCTAACATTGTCAGGTTGGTAATTATCTTTTTTATTTTCCTTATTATTGCACAAGATCATGCTCCATGCAGTGGGTGAACAAATTTCAATTTGCATTTAGCTAAAATGTGGGGCCCTGGTGCTGAACAAGGAGGGATTCTTCAAACATCATCCTGTAAACTTGATCTAAAAGAGCCCTACTATAGAATGTCTCAACCGCAAGCTTATGCATTAAACCAAGATCAACAATCTCAACCACTTTTATCGACACAGGTATTGAATTTATTATCATCTATTTATCTTTCCAAGTTCATTATGTGAGTTCAAATTCTATGGAAAACTTGACTGGATGTTTGAGAGAGAGAGAGAGAGAGGGGGGGGGGGGGGATAAGAATGAAGATTTTAGGCAACATTGGAAATTATGGTTAATCCATGTGCAAGGAATTAAATGATTAGCCAAAAGCCAAACACTAATTGTATTAATCATAAATCATGATTTTTGATTTATTTTTCCTTAATTGGGGATTTGTCTGAGAGCTTATTAAATTGGAATTTACAAAGGTTCTAGAACCCTTGCTGCTCCCACCTCTCCTGGACAGGAGGTCTGTAGGATATATTGCATTAAAATTTAAGAGCAATGCAATCCAATTTCCTGAATACAGGGATGTAATTAGCAGTTTTTTCTTTTTACTGCATTAGTATTGTCAGTGACAAAATCAGCTTCTTCGACAGGATATAAACATCCAATCTCAAGATTTGGATGAAACTGAACTAATGCAACAGCCTTCACCTAATTCAGCTCAGATGGACTCACTTATGCAGAATGCTTGAAGATGATGAATACTAAACCCGAGCTTATATGTTTGTAACATGAATCAGCCATGCTGCAGCAAGTTGGGGGACCATGTCTGTCTTTATCTGGACATACCCCTTACCTGTAAATTCATCAACATTGCGTTCTCTATCTATTGGGAGTGCTTGTGCTTCTGATCCTATATTAGATTGCATCTTAATTTAGCCAGCAAATATATTTGATATTAATGCCTGGTGAAATTACGGCTTGTAAAATTACATTTTAAGATCTTGAATCTGCCTTTGTAAGATTATCTACTTTGGATAATATCACGCACACATCCGCATAGAAAGAAAAGGAGAAATGCAGACATATTCCCGTTTGTATGAGTGGGAATTACCAAAAAAATTCCCATGTTTGTATGAGTGGGTGAAAATGTCGATTTTGCTAACTTATCTTATTTTATCTTTTAAAAAATGTTAAAGCTGTGTTCCTTTTGAATGTATTAACTGGGAAACGGTTTCCAAATACAATTTTATTAACGGGATGTTTTGTTTGAAAATTTTGTATTTAATATTCTTGGTCCAAAACTAAACTACATGATCTAGAGATTTAGAGGAAAATATACAATAATTCTTGGCAAATCTGGAAATTCATACTGGAGATGAAAAAAGTTCAGATTAAAATATACTGTCTTTCATTTTTTTCCCCTTCAATTGACTCCCCACATTTTTTCAATCAAGCAAAAATGATTCTTGTCAACTTGTCATCCAAAACCTAATGACAGAAGAAGGCTGCTAGGTGGCAAGCGGCCAATTATAAAGTTCTTATTACTAAATATAGATCAAACCTACAAAACATAAGTACATGCCACACCTAAGTTCTTAACTTGTTAAAACTAAAGAACCTAACAACAATACATACAATGATGAACATGATTAAAAACCGAACTAAAAGAAATTGCAACCCCATTTGGTGGCCTCTAAGAAGAACATAATTAGTTCAATCGACACCCATTAAAGCCGACATAGCAAAGGGGCAACACCAAGTCAACAATTGCAACACTTGCCTTTACCGAGATGTCACTACTTCACAATAGATGAATTCTTGTGTAGCGTTTGATACAAGTTTTGATTTAATATTCCTGAGAATGTAAGTATTTTACTTATTATTTTTTTGATGAGTAGGAAAACAAGAAAAGGTAAACAAAGAGAGCAGCAAAATTAAGGCCCAAGCCTGTAAACTCATAAGGCATTAGTCAGAATGAGGTGATGAGGAGGACAATTCTCCAAAATGTTGAGATCATGACCCTGGTTTGACCCTGACTTAGCAAGCCAATCAATACTGAGAATGTTTGATACTAGTTTTAAAAAATTATTCTTAGGCATAAAAATGCCCAGAAATAAAATTAGTGAATGAAAATAGAAAACTCTATTCCCAAATGTGGAGGTGAGAATGAGATTCTCAGAAATATAGTTTTCCTGACAATAAAACATTATAGGAACCAAAAAATACCTACAAGGTAGAACACAATGAAATTGATCACGTGCAAACCTCATGACCAAAGTAAGAATCAATTATTTAATTATCTAATTATTTTAAAAATAATATTTGATTATTTTTATTATTTAGAATATTATTTATTTATATACTATAATTATTTGGGTGCCACGTGAGATTAACATTTATATGACATGTTAGAAAGTATATGCCAGCTAGGCTACTTTCGTTAGATTTTGAATGAAGTGAATAGAAGGACCATTTTTGCTTAATTGAAAAAATGGCAAGACTCAATTGAAACAAAAACACATGGAGACGAAAAACACATTTTAATCTAAAAGTTTAATTTTAATCTATTGATAATATTATTGTCTAATTATATATTATCACATTATTAAGAATTTAATATCTCAATTACTTGTCATCGTAGGTAATTTTTTTAGTAACGTGATAATATATAATTTGATAATAGTAAAGTAAGTTTTACACTCAGTTTATTGAATTTAAATCAAAAAAGGAATACAAATAATTTTAATTAGAAAACAAAATTGAAGTTACAAATAAAACAAATTTGCTTGCCCTTGAAATCTTAGGTGACCACAGCTACTTCAGGGGGTGTCTGAACAGCAACCACATCATAGCAGCGGCTGCAGAGGGTAGGATGGTCCGAAAATGAACCAACCTGGTGTGAATAATTCCAGCATCTTTCACACTTAGAACCACCAGCACGTGATATGCCAATCCACACTTTACTCTTCCCCTGAATTAGGCATTCACCATTATATGGTATATTTACAATATGTTCATCCTCCAATGAAGGAAGAATCTCAGCCTGCAAGTTCCCAATTAAACATGTAAGAACAATCTAAATAATGAGATTATAAGCTTATTAATATGGCCTTATGCACTTAAAATGGCTTCACCTCATAGAGGAAATACAAATGGTGAACTGTTAGCTCTTTGGCACAGTGTTATCCAAACTATATGAAACATTGATGTCTTTATTCTGATTTAGTATTTGTGATTTTATGTTAGGAAATATTAATTTTATATGTTGTATGTTAGCCGTATCGTGTTCTGTCATTTTAAAATTGTTGTATCCACGTATTAATGTTGTATCGTATCCGTGTCCTATATCGATTTCCCGTGCTTCCTAGAATCCTATGCTTTGGAATAGCTATCTTCAATTTTCATCATTGTCTTTTGTCAACTAGTTATTGAGAGTGACATGACTTCTAGTTTTAGACATACCTGAGATGTTATGAATAGACGATGCAAAGTATCAGCATCAATTCTGGCTGCACATAGTTCAGAGAGTTGGGAGGCCAGGCTGGCATCAGATGTATAAATATGAACCTTTGCATCTAAATTGGAACCAATTAATTTGCCAGTTCGAGCAACCTCCAAGACTCTATTCACCTCTGTTCTCAACTGGAAGAAAAATTTGTACATTTAGTAACAGATACACTAACATAAAACAAATATCTAATTTGTGATTTATCGACTAACTCATTTCAAAAACTCTTTTCTCCATTTCTTGATTGCGAAAAGGTGAATTGCTAATGCTTAGTAATTTATTTATAAATCATGACCATATTGCCATAAGTGATAAGACCATCAACGGGCTTCACCTAAAGGCGAAGAGTTGGCTCCTAAGATGATGTTAGAGCCCATATGATCAACAACAACAATCAAGCCTTTTTCCTATTAGGTGGGGTCGGTTACATGCATTAAACGACACCATAATATCCTATCATGAAAGCTTATATGATCAAGTGATCAGGAAATTCCAAATCCTTGCAGCCTCATTTCATAATTAAATTAATTTCAGCACAATATAAAGCATCATTGTGCGTTATTTGCACTGCACGGTCCACAGGGCACTCAAGTGATAGCGTTATTAGATACATGAGCCTCCACAAAATAGCTTAAGGTTTTAGAAGGGTCGATTCTTGACATATGTTATGACGAAAAAACAAAGATGGTGTGCTTTTGAAAGAAATTATTCCACTTCATATTTTGATCATTCTATAATGTTTAACAGAAATACTATAATAAACTACCCACTGAGAGAAACCAAGAAAATGTTTGCCTAATATCCTTGTTTAGAATTCTTGTTTATTTACCACCCCCCCATCCGCACCCAACAAAAAAATCTTGTTTAGAAGAATTCTACTTATAATTTTGTCATGAATGAATTAAATGAAATCAGCTTATACTTTGAAACTAGAGAGAGAAAGAGAGGAGAGTGTACCTCAAGAATCTTTTCCCAGAATTCAATTTCTTCAACAGGTAGGGCAAGCCATCTATCATTCAAGGTGGGCCATCTTGATTCGAATACATATTCAGCAACAGAACCATATTCAGTTGTATACTGAAAAGGAAGGTTCAGCCACACATCCTCAGCTAAATGGGGCAATATTGGTGCTATGACTCTCACAATGGAAAGTAGATGAGCCGCAAGAACTGTTTGGCAACTTCTCCTTGTATAACTTGTTGATCCACTGCAAGATATTGACATAAAGAGACGTTGTATGGGACCAAACAAACACATAGAGAATAAAATGCAAAACAGGCTAAATCTATATTTTTTATGGCCATTACAAGTCCAATGATGTGCTATTGTGCATATCAAAATCCAAATATCTTTCTATAATTGCATTTGCATATGCACATAAGGGATACAAAAGGTGAGAAAACATTAACAAGAGAGACTTACCCAACATAAAGTCGATCTTTGGCAACATCAAAATAGAAATTTGACAGGTCAACAATGACAAACCTCTGTAAAATCTGAGAATGGGAGAGAAAAAAGCATGGTAATTTTAGGCAGACCAAACAAGATAAGAAAAAATCAGTTATATAAATGGGAATTGTCATGCTAAGAAAACAGATTCCAAATTTTGATATAAAGCCTTAAGGGATGAATCCCATGTCTCGGTTAACCCCTTTTCAGATCAAAGATCATTTTCAATTTTACTAAATGAAAATACAATCAAAAGATGCACATCTGTTCCTCTCAACAAAGCTAGATGGATGAATGACAATCTACCATTCCATGCACATCCACACCCACACGTGCATTAAGCATAAGCATGAACACTTTTCAGATGTATGTAGAATGTTTCACTACGATGGAAAATAAATTACCTGAATTATTTTGAAAAACTGGTAACTTTCATAATTCCCTTGAATGCTTTTTACAACATTTTCAAGCTGAAATAGTGCAAGCTGATCGATCCTGGGAAGTTCTTGATATGGAACAGTATAATCTGTCTGTCAATAAAACAATTTCTTAAGTAGAAGTATGAAGAAGTGGAAACAGATATGCAGCAATAGAAATAGACAAGTTCAGCAATATATTAAAATATGCAGCAATTCCAGGCAAGGGTAAAAGGAATTTAACCTCTGCCACAGAATGTGAACTTACTTTCCAATCATGAAGATTTGCCAAGAGGTATCTCAAAGTTCCCCGCAACTTCCTATAAATCTCAGACATTTGACGAAGAATCTGAGGGCCAATCATCACATCACCTGTATAATCTACACTGGACACCCAGAGTCGGAGGACATCAGCTCCATATGCAGGTGCTTCCTGAGAATAAGGCAAGGATAAAAAAACCTTGAAACCACGACTCTGATAAAGGGAAACGATAGATTTTGATAAAGTTCCAGAGCTAATATTTTATAGTATACATCTGCTTAACCGACCTTTTGATTTTTACCTCCTTCAATCACACTTTGTGGATCCACAACATTACCCAAAGACTTGCTCATCTTTAAGCCCTTCTCATCCAATACAAATCCATGTGTTATGACACAAGAATACGGAGCCTTCCCTGCACTCAGACAGAAATGACATAATTATACTGTCCGACTGGTATAAAGTATAAACATATAAAGACTTAGACATTCTCACGGACATGCATCATCTTGTTGGCTTATAATATGAAGGAAAATGTATTCCTGCAAACAAACACCTATGAAAGAGCTCTTGCGCATTGAATCTGTTCCCTAATATACTGAACCAATAATTGGATGAAAACTGAGCCAAACTTTTCACTAGGGTTAAACCTGGCCAATGAAAACGATTATGTTTAATTGAGATTTTAAGAAATATATTAAAATATTAAATTCTTTAAGTTGTCTGATAATTCCTAAACCTTTGCTAATATTTTTTTCATAATTGATATTTATTAAAAAATAATCAAATCACAAAAAAAAAAAAAAAAAAAACTAAAAAGAATACATTATATTTTACGACACTAAACAAATATTGTTTAAAAGGGGAGCTTGACACTGCTAGTTAAGGAAGTTTGTGGACGACGTCGGTGATCGTGGTTGATGGATGCTATGGGTGACAGTGACTGGAGGACCCTGCTGGCAGCAGTGGTCGGTAGGCATGACCAGTACTGAAGATCGGTGGGCACTGCTGGGGACAATGCTCGAAAAGCGCCCCCGGCGACGGTGGTCGGAGGATGCAGCCAGTGATGGTAATCAAAGGGTGCCACTAGCGACTGTGGTCAGAAACACTGTTGGCGACGGAGGTCGGTGGATGCTGATGGCGACTTGGATGGCATCGGCAACAATGATTGTCGGAGTATGCGACACTAATAATTATAACATATTGCTTTTAACTTTTGTACTTGAAATTGCAATTCTTAGAGTCTAAACTAAGAATTTAAAATAGTATTTCTTTCCAATTACGGAATTCCAGATCTTAAATGGCAAAAGAAGACAATTGGAATTGGACTCCAAATTCCAATTCCAAGGTTCAATTCCATGTCCAATTCCATGCACCAAGTGGCACCTTAAAGATAATCATGATAGTGAATATGTCAAGAAATCTATTACCTTTTGTAGCTATACTTGTTAATAATGAACTCTGAAACCACCCTCGATGTTGATCTGTTCCTTCAAGATACAAATCTGCAGGAAAGCTAAGGGAATCTCTTTTTCCCAAGACTGCAGCCCAAGAGGAACCTGAAGTAAAAATAAACAGCCAAGAAAAACTGAATTCAAAGAGAGCAACCAAGGAAATAAAATTATGGACAACTATATGCCAGCAGGATTAGCTCACGTAGCTGGGGGTTGGGAGTAGGGTTAAGGTCCTAGGTTCAAGTCACTGCGGTCCAAAGAGTAACAAGATAAAGGGATATTAAAAAACAAATGCATTATGCAATTGTGGGCAAGGATTTGAATAAGGTCTCAATTGTAATAAAGTGGTTATCACAGTCAAAAAGCGTAGTAGGTAAGATCATAATACTATACTTATAGAACTGATCCTGTGCAGGAAAGTGGTAAGAAGGGTGGTTGAGGAACTTACGAAACCATGTAACAGTGAAAAGTAAAAATTATCTGGCACCAGAATACTGTTGTACCTGAATCAAACCATACATCCATTGTGTCAGTTCCCTTTTCATATTCTGCGGCTTTATCGCGGTATTTAGGTGGTAGAAGTTCCTCTACTGTCATGTACCACCATGCATCACTACCCTTTTGGGATATAATAGCTGACAGTTACAGAAAGAAAAGCAAAAGATGAATATCAGGATGTATTAATTTCATAGGACCAACATACTTTAAAAGAGCAGAAGCAAATAAGCAACTCTGGAATATTTACTGCTACATGCACTCAAATATGGAAAATAATGTTTGTTTAAACCTATTGATAAACGATATATAACTTCTATCAGACCAAAAAAATGATATCGTACATACTCTTAACTTGAGAGTTGAGAAATACAAAAACACGAATTTGCTATTTTTTGGATTCTTACATTTAACATGATCAATTGTCTCTTCATTCATAAGAGGTTCTCTAGACTGCAGATGATAAAAAACTGGAATAGGGACACCCCAAGTCCTCTGTCGTGATATACACCAATCAGAGCGGCTAGAGGTCATTGCCGAGATTCTGTTTTCTCCCTAAGCAAATCATGTATATCAGCAATAGATAGCACCAAATATGATAAGTGGCACATATCTAAGATAACAAATTTACAAATAAACAGAATTATATAGCAACAGAAACTTTAAAATAGAATACCTGAGTTGGAACCCATTTTACATGGCCAATAGCACCCATAGCAGCATGGCGAAATCCCTCGACTGATGCAAACCATTGCTCTGTTGCTCTAAATATTGTAGGTTTTTTGGTTCGCCAATCGTATGGATACTTGTGTTCTAAATCAGAAAAAATCCTATTATGATGATAGAGTCCATAGTTATTGGTAGAACATTAAGAGCTTTTTGTGATGAGCGATAGAAAGAACTTACCATATGGTTCTTCCATGATGAGTGACAAATTTTCATCCAAATATTTTACAATAGCAATGTTACCTTCACCAAGAATATCAAGCCCACTAAACTGCCCAGCTTCTTCAGTAAATATTCCCTTCTCGTCTACCGGAGAAACTATGGGCAGTCCATACTTCTGGCCAGTTACATAATCCTCAGGACCATGTCCAGGAGCTGTATGGACCAGTCCTGTTCCTGATTCTGTTGTAATATAATCTCCTCCGATTATGACTGGACATTCCCTATTATCTATTGGGTGGATGTATCTGAGACCGCAACAATAAAGCATACACTTAGTGAAAAAATTTCCCCATTTATCATAAAGAGAAGAAAAAGAAGAAGAAGAAAGCAATTGTTCATTTTCATACTGCCAACAACCTGTAGTTTTCCAAGTCAGAACCTAGCTGTCTTCTCTTGACAACAAGCTTCACACCCCATTTCGCCTCTAACTTTGGCACAAGTTCTGAGGCAACAATAAGAAACAGCTTCTTCGCATCCTTTAAAACATTTCCAAGCCTTTTCTTTCTAGTATCGCCAGATGAAGAGACATGTTCATTTAATGACTCTACTTCAACAATGGCATATTCAAGCTTCATATTTACCGCAACAGCTGAGCATATAACAGTGAGAAGCAGACATGAAGAAGAGAAAGAGTAACATATATAAATTAAAACATTTAAATGACTACAAAATCAAAATTATAAGTAGTTGGCTATTATACCCATCAACCAGAGAAAAAAAATTGTTACAGATTTCACTGGTTTTGTGGTCCAGCAATGTCACTATCATGCACAAAAGCAGATATGATGTTTCTGCAGAGAAAAATGTGCACTCAAACAATTTCATTCTCTCTTTTTTTCCAATTCCTTTTCCATAGGTACTACTAAGGAAAGGAGCTACCACCTTGCTCAAAGTCTACTTCAGCAAAGTCTCAACTGTAAATAATAATGAACTATATCTTCACCTACCAAATACTTAAAATAGATATAAATACAGTGGCACAAAACAATCTGCACTAGCTAGAGCTCATTAAGTAGCTAAACCACCATATCAAATGTCCTGTTTGCAAAAAATTAAAGAAGCATAGAAAGAATTCAAGACATCTCTGTTTATCACTGAGAAATTTATGGAAGGACAATTGGAGGGTGTAAAAATTGAGACCATTATGGCTAGCAAAAGCAGTAACAGAGATATCCACAAGTCATAGGCCAACATGGCAAATGCAAAAAATGGGAAACCTACCTGCGTTGGCAGGAATAGTCCAAGGAGTTGTAGTCCATATGGCCAAGCATAAATTTGGAAATTCTTGCAGTAGGTCACTTTTCATCAAAGGAGCACTCACAACTCTGAAAATGGCATACATGCTTCTTGAAACATGCCCTTCAGGATACTACATAGAAACCAAATAGGTAGTAACATAAATACACTAACCTCAATTAATTCTGGTTTTGGGGAGAAAACTCTAAGCATTCAAGTATATGTATGTGTACACAGGAACACAGAAAATTTGTATGCATACATGCTTAAGTGATCAGGTATTACGCAACTTCCACCCACACTATACAACCTCATGTTGGTAGTATTTGCCTTCAGGTTCTATAATGCACTAGTGCTAGACATTGGACAAGGGGTTCAACATAATGATAAATCAAATTACCTCCAACTCTGCCTCAGCAAGTGCTGTCTGCGACGAGGGACTCCAGTGAACAGGTTTCCTGCCTCTGTAGATATAGCCTTCCAAAGCCATCTGGCCAAATACTTCAATCTACCAAATCATAAAATGCAAATTATCAGGACCATATAATAACAACCAGTATGGTATGAAGTCGGGTGCAAATGAAAAATTTCATCACTAAAGCAGACTCAACAATCTAGCTAGCTCCTGCTAGACTGTTTAGGATCATTCTATTATAGTTCTCATAGCACAATAATCCAAACTCTGAAAGTAAAGCTGTAAATTTTCAAATCTACATGGGACATCTAAAATGCTGAACTTTGTATTTGATAATCAGAAAGGATAAATGAGAAAGGATGTACTAGATACCTGGGCAGCTTCATATTCTGGATCTAGAGTGAGATAGGGATTATTCCAGTCTGCCCATACTCCAAAGCGCTGCAAACATTTAGTAACATGTTCAAGGTACAAAGTTTTCCAAAGACTTAAAATGAAAAGTAAATTGGTGACATGGAAATCACAGAACAAAATGCAAACAAGAAAGGGACCTTAAAAGATGACATTTGAGTTTTAACAGTTTCTTTGGCAAATTTAGCGGCCTTTGCTCTCAACTTCAATGGTGTGAGATTTTTTCTGGTCTCCTGATCCATTGACTGCAAAACTGAAATAATTCAAAACAATCATAATGCTCAAAATATGTAATACAAGATATAAGCTTAAATGTAATATCTAGAATTTAAGTTTTAGGCCTAACTCAACCCTACAAAACCGGCTTGTAAGGTGAGGGGTGCTCATTCTTTATTAACTCTTTTCAGGCCTTATCTCTAGTCTATGTGGGACTTGAGATTTTCCCAATACAACCCCTCACGCCCAGCACTATTGGGATTGGTACGTGGATAATAATGGTGGGTGGCCAATTAACGGATCTAGGATAGGCTCTGATTAGAATTTGGGTTTTAGGCCTAACTCAACCCCACAAAACCGGCTTATAAGGTGAGGATTACCCAAGCCTTATAAACACTACTTAGGCCATATCTCTAGTCGATGTGGGACTCTCAACATAAATATATATGTTTTTTTTTTTATTGACTTCCCAAGGTATGGTAAAACTAAATATTCCTCAACTCTTGCTTAAAAAATAACATAACTCTTTTGACTTAACTGAACAACTTAGTGTCACTAAATGTCATTGTTAATCACCAGATGTCTAAGAAATGGGCCCAAGTTCAAATGCAGATCCTTTTCTCCCAGCCCTTTTCCTCATCCCATTGTTTACCAAGTTCAGAATTGGATTTATTATGTAGCTATTTATTGTAAATGATAAAGTTGGTTTACAATTATATAGATTAACATCCAGACATCAAATCAGAATTTTTATTTGTGATGTCTTATCTTCAATCAACAACTTAATAGAAGGGGTTCTATTCAAAAATAAAATATGCAAAGTTTGTGCCATTTTGAAACAAGAGGAGAGGTGTATGTCATTTATTCACACCTCAAGTGTCCTATGTAGTTCACTCCTTTTAAAAAAAAATGAAGTAAAAGGCACTGTAGTACAACTCTTTCTCTTTAAAACCAGCCCACAAAGCTCAGGGCATACTAAATAATCCTTGATACATGAGTATCATAACAACACCATCCCTCCCTACACAGATAAAAGGCACATTAGCATTTAATGCTGAAACAAAGTATAAAAATTGGGCCTAAAAGATGTCCGAAAAAAGTGTCAACCAAAAGTTTTAAATTGCTAATAAAACAAAAATTAAAATATTTCAATATATGTAACACAAATTAATTGATCAATGTGAAAACGGACTTTCTATTAAGAAAATCAAAAGGTGGAAATGGGTTTACTTCAAAAACATCAACAAATATTTACCAATAATTGTGTCTGCTTAAAACATATTTATGAAAAACTATTTCACTAAGAAATTCTATTATCACTACAAACTATCTATATATTTCATGTTTGACATGCAGCAAACATGAAAAGGAAGTTCTAATGCAATACTGTTCCTGAACACAACCAAGAATTAGAAATAATCCAATTGCCTTTTAATTCTAAGAAATATATAATTCATGGCAATATTAAAAAAAAATAAACTTGCCTTTTAATTCAATTGGTAGACCATGACAATCCCATCCAGGCACAAAGTGAACTTCATAGTTTTGAAGGAGCTGACCACAAATAAAAGTGAATAAAAATCTTAGCAAAAGATTAGTTCTTGCATGCAAGGCATTAGCATACAACATATATTGTTGGAGCCAGCATGTGTCTGATAGACTTAAAAACAAGGTATGCATCATATAGTAATAAACTGGAAGTCTCAGTTCAAATGAAAGGAAAGGAAGGTACCTTATAACGATTTATAATATCCTTCAAAATTTTATTTAAGGCATGGCCAATATGAAGATTACCATTGGCATATGGAGGGCCATCATGAAGAATGAAACTTCCCTGATCAAGTTGTTTGAAGTACGTCAATAAGTTCACATAATTATTGGGGGGAAACTGAGAAATCCAAAACTTACTCCACTATTTTGGGCAACAACTTTTTTTAATACTTGATTCTCCTCCCATATTTTCTGAATCTCAGGCTCCCTTACTGAAGAATTTGCTCTCATACCAAATGTTGTCTTGGGAAGATCAATTGTGTGCTTGTATTTACCATCTTCTTGCTTGATTCCTAAAGTTATGTCAGGTGATGTAACTAACCTTGGAGATGCATGCTTACTCTCTTTAATAATAATTAACATGACAAACAATAATTAAGAAAATTATTTAAAACATATATGTGAGATAGCAAATACACTACCTTCTGCAGCCTTTTTTCCTGCCATAACAGGCCCTCGTGATCTTCGCTTTGAAGAACAGATCTCACCCCTTGAATGAGTACAATAGTTGGACATGTTTGATAGAAATACTACTTTAGCTGATGAGATTCCCCAGGAATAAAACAAGCCAGTAGAACTAGTTCTCCTGGAGGATGAATAAGCAGTTCGCGAGAGTACCTGAATTCATTTAGAAGCATTGTATTCCAGGTTAATATAGATAGGAGAGAGACTAATCCACCAAACCATCATATATAAAGCAATAAGGCATGTTGACCAAGAGGTTTCAGACAGTTACTTGTTGGTTGTATTGTATTACATACTACTTCAACTGTCAAGAAACAAGGATGAGGGACAGAAAGTGCTATAAAGTATAAAATGATGAATAATTCAGCCTACCCAACTCCATACTTGAATATTTTTACAATTTATTTTGAAAAACATTCTTGAGAATACCAAGTCCTTTTCATCACAGATGTAAGTTTTCTTGAAAAAAGTGAAACAAAATCACGTCCCCAACAACAGGAGAACAATACAACACAACCGAAGTTCCTTATGGTGAAACTGAGAGGTCCAAGTCCAAGGGAGAAAGAAACTTTATAAACAAACACAACAAATAGCACTTAACTTATTTCAGTAAAAGCAAACAATCATTCAACTTTCTCATTGACAATTTATCGAGCACATCATCTATCGCATGAAAAAGCCCACTCAGCACTCCCAATGCATGAACAAACAACACAACCAATTCGATTTCAATAACACAAGACCCAGATTTCGTAAATTACAAAACTTTTTACAAAAGCAAGGCAACCCATTATGAAAAAGTGCTGATTGAAGACATAGAAGAGCTCAATTTTGAATTTTATTATTGATTGAAAGCATAAGCGTGAGTCAAAAACACAATGCTTTATTTGTATCCCATGAAAAAATAGATGTTGAATAGAGGCATCTTTGTAAGTGGAATTAGATTGGATACCTTGTAAGAAGAGGTTTGCATGAAGATGGCCATGGTGGTTTCCATTGGTTTGAAAGCAGAGGAATTTGAAGTGAATGATTTGAAAAGGGACATGTCTGAAGCAGAGGGTGTGACTGTGAGCTACTCCATCTAGTTTTTGCAGCGAGGGAAAAACATCACTCGGATAAATCGAACCTAAAGCCACACCATTCGTGCGTTTTTATTTTACTTATCTTTATTCTTAACAACAAATTATTAGCTTCTATACAAATTTATCATTGTGCAAAATAAATGGAGACTGAATCAATTTATTTTTTTGGAGGCTCGTCTTAATTTCCAGTTTACCACCTATCGATATAGAATAATTGAAAAGAGCATACAAAAAAACATTTTGTATAAAGTATTCTCTTGTTTAATAAGCTCAAATAAATCTGAAACAACGAAAACTGTTTTCAGAGACGCATAAAAACATTTTTATAATCTATATCTATATATAGATATCTATCTATATCTATATCTATATATAATCTATATCTATATATAATACATTTATGAATAATCTCAAAATGGCAACCTCCATATGTCATTTTCTAGAGCAATTCCTCAAGCAATTTTGTCTCGCTTGGCTTCACTAGAATGCTTCCCTCCAATTTTCGCTTAGGTGTCGTCATCACATTCATTTACACACAAATCATTACGATGACTCCAATTAGAATCAATTTGGAAGCAATTCAAAAAAATGTCATTTATGACCAATAGCCTTAAGGAAGCAATTAGTAATAAATTTCATTAATGAAATCAGTTTTTGTAGGATGGGAAAATTCAGAATAGTAATAATAGAGTAAACAATTTTAGAAAGTATAAACACCAAACATATGCAGAATCAATATCGAATTTCATAATAGTAATAATAATAATTTGAATTTAGAATCAATTTAGAATTTCAAAATAAAAGAAAGTATAAACACCAAACATGTGCAGAATCAATATCAAATTTCATAATAGTAATAATAATAATAATTTGAATTTAGAATCAATTTTGAATTTCAAAATAAAAATAATAATTTACCTAAAAAATTTGTGGAACAATTATTGCCCAATTATAAACCACTCTAGATACATTCTCTCTATATATTTTAAACCCTTTGTTTTTCCTTTTCCTCCATGCTTTTCATGTTCCCCTCTACCCTACTCCACCGAAGAACATTGTGTCTTTTTACTTCTCTGCATCTCTCTCTCTCTCCACCCGAGGCCACCGCCTCCCATCGCCAATTGAAGAACAAGGAAAAAGGTAAAGCTCCCTTCTCTTCTTCATTTCCATATTCTTTGCTCATTCTCTTATTTTTTTCCTCTCAGATTCTTCGAAGACTGTCTCTAATTCCTACTTATTTGATACCACTATATCCTTTTATCTCTTCGCATCTCGCTCTAGCATCTCTCTCTCCTCCAGCACCTGCAACCAACCGGAGAACAAGGAAAACGGTAAAGCACTCCCCTCTCTTCCTCTTTGCTCATTCTCTTAATTTTGTTCCCTCTCAGGTTCTTTGAAGACCATCTTTATTCCCTGTTCATTCGATTATCTCTCATCTTGGGTATAATGGCTCTCATCTCCTTCAAGGCTATCTCTGCTTCATTCTTTATCACTGTAAAGTTATAAAAATTTGAACCCTCTAATTCTCTTGCTCTTTTTGTCTTTCCATAGCACCGTTCCAAATTCATTGTTTCTTGCTATTAATATCAGCAAAACTAAATAAAGCAACATCAGTATTGATTTTAATTGATTGCATATTCAATTTTAATTATGCATCTTATGTTAATATCCAATTAATTGGAAGGTGATAATTGTATTAATTGTTTAGATTTTAGATTTTATAATTTATTATTAATTTTTTTAATTTTTTTAATAGCTAAAATTCCATGAATTGTCTTAGATTCAAGGAGAGCACGACACCTAAGCGAAAGGAGGGAATGCTTGTGATTATGCCACATGTGAATGGTGAAGGCTCCTATGAGTGACACTTGGAAGTTGCCACACTTAAAACTGAAACAAACTTTTGTACCAAAAAAAAAAAAACAAACAAACTTAATATTATAATAGATCATTTATGGAAAACATCACGCAACACTTTATGAATCATATTTTTAATACTTTCCTTACTTCTTAATAAAAAAAGCTGATAATCAACAATATAAGTAGATTACTTGAAAGAATAAAAATTCAATCATCATTAATGGATTACTATTTACAATCAGCTATTATAGCTTGAATTCGAAATTGGAATATCATATTAAAATTTGAAGGAAAAAAATGGCTCAGAGATCGTTTGATCTAAATCGGTTGATTGCAGATATAGAAAAATAATAAATCCGCAGAGAATTAAAAATGAACCAAAATCCGAAGTCAAGAATTAAAAGTCTTGCTTAAAAATTATTGTATTCGAAATTTTTTGATAACGAGATCAATCATTAAATCATTAAGAGATCAATCATTAACGATTCAAAAAAAAATAAAGAGATCAATCATTAAAAACATTAATTAAATATATTACCATAAATACTGATAATGAGCATGATTTTAATGACCGTCTAATCCTCAATACAAAAAATTGGAATGTGTTTATGTTAGTATTTTCCACGTGCAATTATTTAATGCTGGACTATTTTCTACACTCTTCAAATTTTTTAATACAATAGGGATCTAATTTGGTAACCTGAGCTCTGATTGAAATCATGATTTTATTGCTTTCTAATCAGCATATGTAACCTACATTGTCGTATATAGATGTCAGATCGCTTTAATGATAGTGAACATTCACTTGAACTTTGACTGGTTGGTTGTAGAGGGCACCTGAATTAAAGGGCGCAAAATTCAAATCTCCATATTACCCACCATTAAACTTAATTATAGACAAATATTCAAATAATTGTTCTATTTCAACCCATCATTCAAATTAATTATAAAAATATTCAAATCTCCATATTATCCACAATATAATTTGAATTTGATGCTACTAAGGGAAAGTTATTAAATTAGGTAAATATTCTCTGCAAAATACAATGAATTGCATTAAATTGATCTTTAACTATGAATCCTCTGAGGTTACGTGAGATCTATATTTTTATAATTTTTATAATATATGTAAAATTATTTCTTATTCTTAATATGTTTTTATTTCTCATACATAATACATAATATATTTTTCAGATTTGTAAAATTATATTTTATACTATATTGTATATTAAATAATATCCATTTACCATAAAAAAGATATTATCCATTTACTATTGTTTATTAAAAGTCATTACATGCATTACACTATTATTACAATACGGATTAAAGTAGTATATACTGTCAGTATAAAAAGTTTTACACAAATATCTACTAATATTTTGATACATATGCTTTTATTTTAATAATTAAGAAGTTTATTTGTCAATATATTATTGGATGTATGTGTAAAAATCATTTATACTGACAGTATATAGAAATTAAACTCTTAAAATATATATTTAGAAAAGACATTTCAAAAAATGTCATTTTTTTCTTCCAGATTTTATGACCAACTCTCACTTTAGTTAGATAGAAAAACATATATTAAATATACAAATTTTATTTTATATGATTTTTATATGAATGATGTTTATTTTAATAGACTTTTTTTTTGACAAATTTATTTTAGTAGACTACTGAGCCTTCTTTTTTATTCTAATTTTTTAATTAATTTTTAAAATTTACATACCTTTTACTTTTGCTTTCATATAAAACCACTTAATAAGATTTACCTCTTTTATATGAATTAATTTATATTTAAAATTACACTATTAAAAATATTGCTTTTTTAATTCTCACTACAAACAGCTTTTTTACACTTAAGAGTCATTATCTATTATGATATCAATAATAGTCATTAGGTTAAACTAATGTTTTGGTCCCTATACGTGACACTGATTTTCAATTTGGTCCCTATACGTAAAAAATTATCAATTTGGTCCCTATACGTGACATATGATTTTCAATTTGGTCCCTATACGTAAAAAGTTATCAATTTAGTCCCTATACGTGATACTGATTTTCAATTTGGTCCTCACCACTAATTGGCCCTATATAAAAGGCCCAAATTACAAATTATTGTCAGATATAGGAACCAATTCAACAAAAAAAAATTGAAATCCGTCCCTATATGTGACAATTATTTTCAATTTGATCTCTACCGTTAATTGGTCTCTATATAAGAGGCCCAAATTATAAATTATTGTCAGATTTAGGGACCAATTCAACAAAAAAAAAATTGAAATCGGTCCCTACATGTGACAATTATTTTCAATTTGATCTCTACATGTGATAATAATTATAATTTGGTCCCTCTTATATATGGACCAATTAGCGGTGATGACCAAATTGAAAACTAGTGTCACGTATAGGGACCAAATTGATAATTAGTGTCACGTATAGGGACCAAATTGAAAATCAGTATCACGTATAGGGACTAAATTGATAACTTTTTACGTATAGGGACCAAATTGAAAATCATATGTCACGTATAGGGACCAAATTGATAATTTTTTACGTATAGGGACCAAATTGAAAATCAGTGTCACGTATAGGGACCAAAACATTAGTTTAACCTAGTCATTAAATTAATATTTGTTACATTTTGTGATCGATGGTTCATACAAAATAATTTTTAAACAATTTTTGGTATATAATTCCGCACAAAAAAAGTAATCAAAAAAATCATATCGACAATTACATTTTTTTGATAAAATTCTAAATAATTAACATATTTCCCGTGCATGGCATGGGTCGATATACTAGTTTTAAATAGAGTTTAAAGTTTTTTTTCCCCAGAATAAATAAAGTTTAATTTTGATACATCACATCGGTGAAAAAAAATTATATTATCAATCAATCACGAATTATTTTTTTGACTTATAAGGTAGTTGTTATAAAAGTCAGACATTTTTAATCATGCAACAATTCATGATTGGTTGATAGTGTAAAAAATGTTTATACTAACAATACATAACAATTAATTTCTTTTAAACATATCTCAATTTTTATTTCTTATTTGATCCTAATAATCTATATCTATATGTATCAAAATTCATGAAAAATTGTGGATGAAAGTCCTCGTTCTTGGATGTATTTTTTTTTCCTGGCGTCTCTTCATTAGTAAACCATTATTAATTATTTTAATATATTTTTAAATGGTTCTAATTAATCATTATAATTATCAAATTTGATAACTAGTCACTTATTTCTATTTAATTATTTTCCTTTCAAAAAAGATTACAAAAGATATTACAATTTCAAATATTAATAAACTGTCGTAACTTCTAGGGTGAGATGTAAACAAGACTCTCACAATGAGAGAGCCCTCTATTGCAATAAGAAAGTTAATTTTCAGTCCTCTCCCTCCTCCTTTCCCTCCCCTCCCCTCCCCTCCCCTCCTATCCTATTCCCCATCCCTACACTGGTCTTCCTCCCTTTGAGAATGCATGGAGAGGAAGAGGTGGCGACAAGCATGGCAGTGGTGGGGGAGTTGGAGGGTGGCAGAGGAAGGAGGAGAGAGTAAGAGAGAAAAGGGAAAGGTAAACAATAAAAATAAAAATAAAAAATGTAAAGAAGTGTCTCTCATCATTCTCTCACCTTAGGAGACTTGTCAAGGTGAGGTCTCTCACCTGGAATACGTAGGTGAGAGAAATATAGGTCACACCCCGTTCCGGCTAGATTCCGATAAATATGGATTTTGGCAGAAACACTATGTATGAATTAGGTTTGACTCAATCCAACTTCAGTGTGTGTAAGAGGCAATCCATGAACATCCATAGTTATATATTATTAAATAATAATAATAATAATAATAATAATAATAATAATAATAATAAGACGATAGGCTAGGAGTTATTAGCATTAAGCAAATTTTGTATTTGGCTTCGTCAAAATTTTAAATTGCTAGCAAATCACATCACGCGTAGCATGACATCTCAATTATAGCAGACCTGAGTATTGGTCTTAAATTTCCTGCAATCCCAAGAAGAATTCTAATGTTTACAGCGGACCTGAGTATTGGTCTTAAATTTCTGAACTAGTTGTCACAGCACTGTAAAGAGAACATACTACTACACCAAGCTGAGTGAAATGTTATTTCAACATTGCTACTTCTCATAAATAATCATAAGCATATAAAGCTAGGTATCTAAACTCTGCCTTAAAAGTATGGCTTCTAGGGACTACTACCACCAGCAATAACCCCCTCAATTACTCTAAGGTTTAACTATCTTCAAAACTGAAGTAGCATGAATTGGTGATAACTTGGACTGGCAAAAGCTTTGCCACACCTCCATCTTCTGTTCCACATCCTTCGTTAGTGCCTCATACATACAAGTTGCTATACTTCGTGCTGCATCTCTTGCCTCAGGAAGTCTATCATTCAGTAAATCTGCTGCCACTTCAATCAACTCTGCCAACCCAAACTCCTCCATTTCTTCAAGCCCCTGCTGCCATGTACTTAAACCTTATAACATTGCTCAGCAGTGAAATATGCACATTATTTTTTGTACACCATTTTCATACCAATTAATGATGGACAAATTTCTAGTTAATGGCATATATTATGTGGTTAGCAGATACATTAACAAACCAACCAGTAATATTAATTGATCAGAATTATTATTTGATCATTGATTAAAATTCCTGTTAAACACATAATACATGCCACAAATTTGTGTAGTGTGGCTAGTGAAATAATGGTATATAAAAATTGGTGCTAAACATAATTTTCAGTGCATAAGCACCAGCAAAAGAAAGATATCAAAGTTCAATGGCATTGCAATTGTTACCATCTTGGAGACACATTTGGAGAGAGAAACAGCAGCCTTAGCCCTGACTCTTAGGTTGGAATGACTAACACAAGCCCTTAATTTCTGAAGCAAGGGAAGAGGGGTCATGGAACCCACCATTAGGCCAAGTGCCCTTTCAGCTTCTTCACACACAAACCTTTTGTCCTGAGATGCTTTCAGCAGCAGCTGCAGCAGCTGTCGAAATTTAACCAAAAAATAAATAAATTTAATATCACAATCCAACCCTTGAAGTTGAATCAATAAAATCATACTAAAATCAAAAGAGAATTTGAAATACCAAGCCATCAAATGCTTCAGATGTGGAAGGGTCAAGCAACTTGTCACCGAATGCATGGAAAATATCAGAAGCAGCCATTATAGAGGTTTTGCACAAAGCACTGCGTGGATTCTTCATTGTCTTCGCCAACACCAACACAATTTTTCCCCTGGTTACAATTTCATGTCATGAATTCCTCTATACCCAATTGCACCCTAAACTAAAATTCAATAACTTTACAAGAAAAAAAGCTAAATAAATTAAGCAAAAATGAAAAATGGAAAAAATGGAACAGATCCCTTACAACATGGGGAATAGAAGAGAGGAGTGGTACAATGCAAAGCGCCTAGCATCATTCAGTGACTCACAGACCTTGATCCAGTTTTTTGAATCCAAATCTTCAATCAAACTCTGCATTTTCAAAGAATTTAAGAAATTTAATGCCAAAATCTGAAGACAATAATTGAAAAAACAAAAAGGCAATAAAGAAAAAGATTGAATTTTTATGGTATGGATGTGAAGAAGAACTTACTTGGATTTTGGCTTCAGGATCTGACATGGGTTTAAGGTTTTCAGAGGAGATATAATCAATGGTGGCATCCCCAGATGAAGGCAATGGAATTGGAACGTGGTTTTCGTCATTCGCAGGACGAAGCGGTTGTTGTTTTTGGGTTGCAACATCGATTTTGGGTTGTTTTCTGGGTCTGTCTGGGGTTGTTGGAAGAGCGTTATCAATGGGTCTGAGTGCCATGTTCGATTTGAAGGTTGAAGAAGAGATAGTGAGAGAGTTGTAGGGAGAACAAAGATTAGAACTTGGATAGTGTGATCGAGATGTCTTTGGGAACAATTTGATTTGATTACTGGTATAAAAAGCTTAACTTTTTCGCTTCAAGTTTGAAAATTTTGAGTGAAGACAATAATGGAAAGAAACGTTGGTGCTTCTTCTGTAACGGTAACATTCCTAGGTGGGAAGGAGCAACGCGTTGAGAAAAATTAAGCAACCATCATATTCTGACACGAATATGATAACCATTCAAATTACTTAAAATCAAGGTAAAATTACATTTTTGATCCCTTAAGTTATTTGTTTTGTTCAAATTGATCTCTTAAATTTATTTTGTGACGAATAGGTCCCATAAGTTAGTTTCGGATTTCAAATTAGTCCCTTAAGTTTTATTTTGACAAACTAAACCCTTAAGTTATGATTTAGTGACAAATTGGTCATTTAATACAATAAAAATAATACATTAAGGGTCTAGTTTGTCACAAAAAAGCTTAAGGGACCAATTTGTCACCCGAACCTAATTTAAGGGTCTAGTGTTGTCACAAAAAAACTTAAGGGACTAATTTGAACAAAACAAATAACTTAAGAGAGCAAAAGTACAATTTTGCCTAAAATTAACCATGAATAGCCTTAAAAATGCTATGATTTAGAAAAATTGCTAACGAGTGCCCTTAGATATTATTTAAGGAACCAATAAAAAAAATTTTGTATGAAAAATGATGCAACATTTTGAAAAGTGTTATACTTAGTTTCCCGATAGTTAGCAATATCCTAAAAAAAACTTTCGAATGAGTTTTGATTCATGTGATGTTTTCTTACCATGTAACCTATATTATGGAGAATCTCATTTTCAAGATTTTTTTTCATCCTCACACATAGAAATAGAGTTTTTAACTTTCATTCACTAATGTATCAAATATGAGATTTTATTCTTATGCTCACATTCCCAAAAATAATAAAATATAAATAATATCAAATGCTACCTAAAGGTATTATTATATTATACCAATATCTTGAAAATAGAGGTGGTAAGTGTAATATCAACTTTAAGAAAACAAATACAACAACAACATAAATCTTAACAATTGTCTGTCGGTATAATTCTAAAGTAAAAAGGGTATCAAATATATTTAAATTAAATCTCAAGAGAAATATATATTTTTCCTTTAATCTTATTTTCAACGAGTTGATCAGTTACAATTTTTTTTTCCCAGTGTGGAGGAAAATATTTGTTGTGTCGGCTAATGTTGTTTGTGACCCAGTAACATCATCTTGTATTCTTTACCATCCAGTCACGACATAGGTTTCATCTCATTTTCCACACTCTTTGATTATGCCACTTAACACGGAAGTGATGTGCCTTAATACTAATATGCACCAAGCATTATTTTTCCCGAGCGGACCATGATATGAGTTTTCACATGATTGGATTGTGTAAAGAGAAGAATAGACACCAAAAACTCTAATTGTGCCATGTTTAGAGTCTTTGAATCGGATTTGTCAAAAAAAAAGTCTTTGAATCGGAAATAGATTCTTTCATATGTATTTTTCTTTATCATGTGAAGAAAGAGATAAACAATACTATAAAGAGAGCTCATTAGGAGGGACATTCCAAATGTTATGATTTTGTTTTTTGGGTGTTTAAAGTTGTGAAGTCTTACCAATGTGTGTTGGTGAAAGTGAAACCAATGTGTGTCCGGTGAAAGTGAAATGAGCTTGGGTTCCTTAAGCACATGTGGTTCCGAGTTTGATCTTTGAATTTATGTGTATGAAAAAAATATTATTGAGAAGGGTCCTCACTTCAGTGCCTAACAGTACCCTGAGAGATTATGCTCTCACCTATGGGGAGAGGATACTCTAAAAGACCAAAAAAAAGTTATGAAATCTTATCTAAGGTGTTTGTGTCTATCTTTTTTTTGCATAACTTTATCACTTAAAAATCATACATAAGATTACCTATTCAGCTTTATATATCTCTTTTTTTATATGATCATGTCATGTAAACTACTCACATAAAATAATCCATTGTTGATTATAGAGTGTCATGCTTGCACTAGATTATTAATAAAAGGTAATTAAAATATATATAGCCATTATACCCTCATCTTTCCTCAACTAGTTCCCTTAATCATATTACAATGACCAGTGCCATCAACTTAGGGATCGTTTAGTGGTCAGGATATAATAGGGGCGGATAGGATAAGAGAGTAGGATAGGATATGAGTAGGATAAGTTGTTATCTTATCCGACGTTTGGTGTCCACCAGATAACCAACTGGATAGCATTGTAATTTTTGTATGAATTTTAAAATTTTCATTTTTGTTCCGAATGTTTTCATATTTTATTAGATTTAAGTTTTTTTTATATATAATTTTCATTTTTTAAGTTTATATAAAAGACAAAATTGTCCTTATGATAAAATTACATATAATATTTTAAAATTTTAAAATATTGTTTGACTTAAATTAATTTTTTATAATTTTAAATATTCATTTTTAGTTTTTACTTTACATATAGTTAAATTATTAGAATTTTTTATTTATTTTTTAGTTTTTTAAAATAATATACATTAATAAAATTAGCCTTGTGACAAATTAAAAATAAATTTTTAAAAATAATTATTAATATTTTTATTATTTTATATTTTATTATACCTTTTTTTTTAACCATATTATATTTTATTATACTTTAATTATTTTATATATAAAATATTTTTATACTTTATTATACTTTAAATCACATTATCCTATCATGTTGAGTTCTAACCCAGCTCCCCCCTCAGGATAAAATTTTAACTAGATGGACAAGATAGGATAGGTGACAGGATAGACTTATCCTATCCTGCTGGCTCACCAAATAACAGTTTCAGACAGGATATGATAGCTTATCCTATCCTATCTCTCTTATCCTGACCACCAAACGAGCCCTTAAAGGCTATGTTTGGTTTACCGTTGTAAATATACTTTTGAGTCCAAAAGTACGTTTGCCCAAAATGAACTTTATAGATACTTTGCCTCAAACGTACATTCATAGCTTCTCAAGTGTAAACCAAAGATATACTTTTGTCCATGTTTATGCAATCCATGCATTCATAGTAGCAAGCACCATGTAAACCATAAAAGTATTAAACAGAATCAGTGGGCAAACCAATACCAAACCATAAAAAGTGGTCAAGCCAACACCAAAAACAATAGTTAGATAAACTAGGAAATAGTTGTCTGGGGCTACACCCAATACACTAGCTTTCAAAACAACCTTCTATCAGGTCATCTGCTTTTGGACACCACATAAAATGATATCACCATTCGCTTCTTTTGCAGTTGTGGGCACCCAATCAATTAGAGTTCCAACATAACCTATTAGACCATATAGACCTCTAAGATATGGGAGGAGGCCTCCACATGAAGCTAATCATGAACCAAAATCTTCAAGGGAATTAATTGTGTCGAGGAACAAATATTTTATTCCTAACAAATCAATGACATTAGCTGCGACATTGGGTTTGAATAGCGGTTTAGGTTTTTTTAAACGGGGAAGGTTGAAGAAGATAACCTATCTAACGAAAAAATGTTATAAGAAGATAACCTTTTGAAATTATTTTTTTTCATCTCCCTGGCTCATTTAAAAGTGATGTCTTTTTGTTATGACATTTGGGTTTTCTAATTAATTTCCATAGTGGAAATCTATATGGTGCCAAGGGAAATGACGTGCCACATACCCAAAAATGTTATCTCTGATGAATAACACGTCACATACGCAAAAGTGCTATCTTCAATAGATCATGGCAAACACAACACGATGGAGGAACTAATGTGTCTCATTTTTATAAGGAAAATGTTAGATAGTACGAACTTCAGTTCGTGAAACGACGTGTGAAAAGAGAAAATTACTTTGCATTTTGCATCCGAAGATTGACACTCTCTCTCCTCCTTATTGCTATCTCACTCCTGATTGGTTAGTTTTCCTTTGTTACACCTTTTACGAAATGTGGTTCGTAGCACATAGCATTGTTGTTTTTATAAATGCGAGCAATTAACTAATTAGTTTTTTTTCTCTAGAAACTAAAAGTGTTCCCATATTTTTGTAAGGACCTGTTTGGACATTTAATCTTTTTTTCTTATGTGAAAATCATGTTTAAGGCTTACCAAATTACACGGGGTTGATAAAAAAAATTGAGAAAGTATCAACATACTATTAAAGTTAATGTTTTAAGCTTAAATTGTAATTGAAGGAAGTGATTGCCATAAAAACCTTGGAGGAGGTTAATTGAAAATAAAGATAAATACCAAGATTAATGTTGATTTAAACAAAAGTAATAATTAACATTTTTGCCCATTTGAGTCAACTCAGTAGATTGGATTTTATTTGTGAGTGTGCGAGTTCAAATGTCCACAATACATTATTTCGTTCTCATCCCCTCCTCTTCTCATGCCATCCCTTCATGTAAGGTCTATTATTATTATTATTATTATTATTATTATTATTATTATTATCCCCTTAGAAAATAATAATAATAATATTAATGCTAATAATAAACAACAATAACAATAACAACAAACATTTCCTTCTATGAGTATTATTGTTACGAGTATCCCAAAAAAGATTAGTTGTAATGGAAGTGCATTGTGCCCCATACGGACTTTGGTCAAGGGTTCGAATCTTGGAGTCGTCATTTTGGGGAAGATTTTACCTAACCACCCTCAAGGTTAGTCTCACAGCTTTAGTTGTGACGATATTTTGTGAAAGATTAAAAAAAAGAAATTTAGGCAAAATTGATTGACTGGTCTTGCAATTTTTTTTCCCACTTTGATCCTATATGTTTTATTTTTTGCATTTTGGTCCTATATGTTATGTTCCGTCACCATGTTAATCCTAAAAATGACGCCGTTAAGAAGGAATTGATGGAAATGAGTCAACGACTAATATGTAAGATGAAACATAATGTGTAGGACAAAAAATGAAAAAAAATAAAAAATAAAATGTATTTTCCCTTTAATTGCACCTCATTTTGGTCCTATACATTATGTTTCATCTTTCATTTAGTCCTAAAATCGACACCGTCATGTACGGATTAAAGGAAAGGACTAATGTGTCAACACAACTAACATATAAGACCAATTTGAAAAAAGATAAATGCAAACAACACACTTTTGTTCAATACTCTTTCCAACACACCATTGATTATAGGGTGAATTTCATATGGGTCCCACTGAATACAGGGGATCCCACATAAAATTAATGGCCATGCATGAAATTCATTAAATAGCAGAGGAGTGTGTTGATAGCATTGCTAAAAAAAAAGTTATAAGACCAATGTGAAAAAAATGAAAAAATTATTAGACTAAAGGCCCAAATTTTTTTTTTTGGTAAACATGACATAAGTACGCGGTTTTTACCACTGTTAGCAGTGTCTAATCTCCGTCGGGGGACCTGTTGGGTACACAAGGTGTATTCTCCCCTCCAAACTAAAGGCCCAATTTGATCTCTAATAAAAATTACTGGTATACTTTTTGTTCCTAAAAAAATAAATTAACCAGTTAGTGCCTCAAATTTACAAACGCGGCCACGCGAGACATGTTAGTTCCTCATACCAATCTCCGTTTACTTGCCTATATGTCGTTAACCATCCTGCTTGGCTCTTTAGTGGTCCTGTGTTACTTATGATGTATTTTCACCATGAAAAACGAAGAAAAGTGAACAAACGTGCACAACTTTAAGAGACTAATATATGGCAAGTTTGTAAATTTTTAGAAATTAAATAATTAATTTATTTTTTCAAGGACAATAAATTTATCCATAATTTTTATCAGGGAGCAAATTGTACCTTTTAGTCAATTTATTATTGTTATGAGCGTGATCCCCCAGTTGGCGATAAATAAATAGCTTTCTTCGAGAGTCATGCTTGTTAGTGAGAAAAAGCAGAAAGTGAGTTTGAGTGTTGCTTTCTTCCTTGGATCAATTTTCCTTCTTCTTGTTCAACTTGCCACACTCGCAATGAATGTCCTTTAATCTCCTTTCCTCTCTGCTAAACCAAAACCCATCAATGGACCCTCGATCGTACTCAGCAGCAGCAGCAGCACCACCACCGGAAATGAAAATGACGACGATTCCATCCTCCGAGAACACGACCAGCGCCCTCGATTGCAACCTCAGTTCCCTCTGCGATCACATCCAAATCGAGGGCTTCAACTCCGGTTCCTTCTCCGACATCATCGTCCACGCCATGGGTTCCACTTTCCGCCTCCATCGCCTCCTTCTCTCCCGCAGTTCCTATTTCAGGTTCAAATTATTCTATTTCTTCAATTCAACACAATCACAATCAATTTGGGATCTCTTATTCTGATTCTGATTCTGATTCACGCGTGCTTGTCACTACTCTCAGGAACATGCTTCATGGCCCTTGGAAAGAAGCCAGTGCTCCTGTTGTCACTCTTCATGTGGATGATAACAATGTTAACGAAGAGGCTATCACTATGGCTTTCGCTTATTTGTATGGCCATCACCCTAAGCTTAATGATAACAATGCATTTCGCGTTCTTGCTGCTGCTTCCTTTCTTGACCTTCAGGTATGTATCACCTATCGATTCAATTCAATTCAATTTCATCTTGTATGCAAGTAATTTAACCCTTTATGTGCAGGATTTGTGTGCAATATGTACTGACTTCATTATATCTGAGCTCTGGACTTCAAACTTCTTGGCTTATCAGGTTCATAATAAATATGCTTGTGTAGTTGTGTAACTTCATCATGAAATTAGTTTTTTTGTTTTTAGTTATTCATTGATGCATGGCATATGAGAGGGCGAGCCTTGCCTCAACGGTAAGGTTGCTGCCCTGTGATCTGGAGTTCACTGGTTTAAATCCTGGAAATAGCCTCTTTGCTTGTGGGGTAAGGCTGCCCCCGCCAGATGGGAACCTCGTGCATGGGGCGCCCATTGATGCATGGCGTATGATTATAAATTTATAATGTAAAGTTGTAAACTAGGTGTTTGCGGAGAACCAAGACTATGGCATTCATGGCGAGCGTGTTCGTACTGCTTGTTGGGGCTACCTCTGTCAAAGTGGTGGCATGGAATTGAAAGAGGTAATGATCTTGTGGCTGCGGTAGTTTATTTGTAGTTTCTTGATTAGTTATATATTTATTTTGAATAGGAAGACGAACGGGTGGATTAGATAGTATTTGCCTGTTTTTTGTAGGTGCTTCCTAAACTTTCATCTCAAACATTGCATACACTACTGACCAGTGATGAACTGTGGATACCAAGTGAAGAGAAAAGGTAAGTGATTCATGAACCCCTGTTTGGGTTTTGTGGTTAACTGCTCGAACAAACTGCATAACACTTGTTTTGTATTTTGTGAAAAGGTTTGAATTGGCTTTGTGCACATTCCTGGCAAAAAATGCTCACCAAAAGGCCAAACATCCTGTGCAAGGAAGTTCTGGTTCTGAGTCTGGAACTGATATTCATTCTGATTCTGATAACTCTAAGGGGAAAAGTGTAACTCATAGCTGCACGGATAAGGGGTTGGAAACTGATTTAGGGAGAATGAGTCTTAAAAGTAATCTAAAGGACCCTAAGGCTCATAATCTTCTAGTTGAGCTTGCAGACTTCAACAATGGGGTTTCTAGTTCCATTCAAAAGGCTGAACAAGCTTCATATGCCAGTTCATCAAACCTAAAACCAACATATTCTTGCAATGTGGAAGGGCCTTCATCATTTGGCAATTCATTATCTGATACAGATAGGACTAGAACGTCATGTTCCTATGTTGAGGTGCCTGTTGGTGCTGGAGCCACTGGAGTGGCTATTGAAGGGCCATCTGAGGAAGGACCTTGCTACCATTTGGATAACAATAGTTGGTTAGTTAGGGATCAATCAAGGCAATGTTTGTCATCTAATTCTTCTTGTAATGGGCTCACATCCAGTGATTGGGGAAGATATGGAGCACCTTTTTTTTCATGGGGTGGACGGGTTGTTGGCAAAAGACATCTTGAGCCTCACTCTAAAGAAAACTATGGAGGTCATGGGGATGAATATGATGCTTTTCTTAATATATTTGAAGGGGGTTCTCTTTTATACTGCAATATGTCTTTTGAGGCACTTCTCAATGCCAGAAAACAACTTGAAGAGTTAGGCTTCCCTTGCAAAGCAGTAAATGATGGTCTTTGGCTGCAGGTTCGATGCTTATAGTATAAGTTTATCTAAACTTTGTTAACGACCCCCCCCTCCAAAAAAAAAAAATTTAAGAAAGAAAAGGAAAACGAACAACAATTACCAAGTATTGAAATTCTGAAATACTTTTGACATAATCATCATAATTATCTGTTTTAAACTTTGTGGTTTTTTTAGATGCTTCTTAGCCAGAGAGTGCAAGAAATTGCTGCTGATACATGCAAAACTTGTTGCCTTATGAGTATGGCTTGCACTTGCCGGCAGCCATTTGCATTTACACATGGGACTACTACCACTGGTTATTACATGCAAGAACATAACCAGAATATCATGCCTGGTAACGTGGGAAATATATATGTAGCTGAATCTTCTCCAGGTGAAGGAAATGGCTTTTTTAGACCTGTACGAGTACATGTTAGAGGTGCTATCGATGGGCTTGCTGGTATTGGTCGTGGAACTACATTTATTCCGGCAGCTGCTTCGCCTCCCACACGTTTTGTCTTTTCTCGCGTACCAGTTAACGTTGGCAACAGAAACTACCCACAGTCCGCAGCCAATGATGATTCGGAGACACGAACTGATCACAATGGAGACCTGTCTGGGGATGGGTTGACAGCTTTGGTTGGCTTAAGTCAAGGTGGGAGTAATGGAACAAATTTACATGGAGAGCTATCTCAAAAGGGATATGAAATGGGCTTGCAAAGCAGAATGTCTGGACCTACTGCTGGAGGCCCAAGTACAGGTGGCATTCCAATGCAGATGTTAGAGACACCAGAACATAACGTTAGAATGGAATGGGAGAATGCCGACAATTCTTCTATATCATTGGATTTGAAAACACCTTTAAACCATTTCCCTCCTTTTCGCTTTGGGTAAGTTAGCCTCCTTGCAACTGTAGGCAATTGTTGAAGTAAATGTGTTATATTTTGATAGTTGTCATATGGGTTGGTTTTGAGCCCTTAGCTCACACATCCACCGTCAGACTAGTTTCTGGTGTCAATTTCTTCTGGTACTACTACTCACTTCTGCTTCACAATATTAGTATCTTCAATATTCACATCCCTTTTCTTTCCCTTTATTTTTATTTTCCCTTAGATGGCTTTCTGCTGTTATTTTCATTATCAGAAGCAGGACTTTTTAAGATTCCTTTATATGCATTAAACTTTTATATTCGTGTTGTCTGTGGACCTTCTTCCTCTGTTTCTCATCCTTGTATTTCCCTTTAATTGTTTTTGTTTTTGTTTTTGAATTCCCCCCTCTTCTTGAATAGTTATTGCTTTTGTTAGTTTAGATATGATCCATTATTCCATTATAGGATTTATCTATACATACTCTTATTGGATTTGACATGCCAAGTTTTATGACCAGTGCTATTTCTTCTGTACATGGATTTGGAAAGTGTCTTGCTATATCGGTGGGACTTTAGTGCCCTCTTGCAATTTCTGTTATTATTTCCTGTACTTCTGTTTTGATTGTTTTATCAAATAGTTTAGGTTAAAAAGCAAATTATTTCAACTTTGACCCTTGGGATAATAGCCCTATTGCAGTTTCAATTTTGGCAATTAAGCTGCTACTTTAAGTATTATATGTGGTTTCAATTTTGGCAATTAATTCTATTGTGAAAATTGAAACAACATTGGATTATTTGCCACATATTGAAAGTTCAAGTGGGTTAATTGACAAAATTGAAACTGTGAAGTTATTTGCCACTAATTGATAGTTTAAGGCTTTAAGCCAGTTCGTTGCAAAATTGAAACCACGTGGGAGCTATTTGTCAAAGCGTCTAAGTTGAAGGCAGTGATTTTCGGTTTCCAATAATCTGTTTGTATACATTTAATCTTGCTTCATTTTCCTTTTCTTCATCTTTTAGTTCCTGAATCATCAGGGTCTAACGGCTATCAATTTATGAATGTTATGTAAATTCCTTCTGGTTTTACAGAGTGCAATTTGAAGATGTGCACAGGCTTGGTGATGGCCAGGTTAAGCATTCTCCTGAGACATTCTATGCTGGTTCTTTATGGAAGGTACATGTACATTAATTAATCACTGTATTTATCTGGGATGAGTTTCCATGTCCTGGCATGAATAAAATTTACTTATCTGTTTGAATCTTCAGGTCAGCGTACAAGCTTTTAATGATGAGGACCCTCAGGGAAGGCGAACCCTTGGTAATGTATTGATGCATCAAAATCCTCACCTTTGGGATGTGAATAAATGTTGATATGAAGTACAGAACATCTCTATTTTATCGGGGAGCTTATTTTTAATGTTTGTGCAGGGTTGTTTCTTCACCGTCGGAAGGCAGAGATTACTGATATCCATAGAAAGGTTAGCAGGACTACTTTTTTGTATTTAAAAGTTAGTTTGGAATCATATTCTGTTTTTAAAAGTAAATGCTCTATTTCCATAATATAGAGTAATGGGCTGTCTCGGGGTCGCATTTCATGTGGGGTGCTGATTGCCTGTAGTGGTAGTATGGCACCTTTTTTAGTTGTTGTTATAAACATGAGGATATGGCCTTGTTTCCTATATTGTTAGTTATAAATCTTATATTAGAATTAGACCCTACGTTATGGTATAAAATGTATTTTCAGGTGCACATGTATGTTGACTCTCGTGAAAAGGTGACTGCTCGTTACCAGGTAATCTTGGTGGTGAATTTACTGCTTTTATCATTTTGGCGTTTCTTGATATTCTATCATTTTGGCTTTTCGTGATATTTTGTCATTTTGGTTAATGATTTTTTTTGTTCCACCTACCTTGTTCATTCAGTTGATTTGTCCCTCCAAGAGGGAAGTGATGGTTTTTGGAAGCTTTAAACAAACAGGCACTCTTCTGCCTAAAGCTCCAAAAGGATGGGGTTGGCGAACTGCTCTGCTGTTTGATGAGCTTGCTGATCTTCTCCAAAACGGGGCCCTAAGGGTCATTGCTGTAGTGCAGCTTGTTTGAATTAAACAGGTAAAATGACAAATTATTTGCATACCATACATGAAAATGCTAATGGTTTGTGAAAGTCAAATTCCTAGTAACTTTTTTCTTTTCTAAAAGATATATTTCTTTCTTTTGTCCAATCTTACGGGGAGATGAGATGAAGAACGATAGTCAAAGTTTTCAATGTACATGATAGAAATAGAAAATTATGAAGTTGCATCTGCTATTTTATGAATAACATGTGACCAGTATATGCCATTTTTGTTCGGGATCTCCTCCATCTTGTGATTTGTATGGGCAACAAGGCATGTCCCCACACATATAAGAGGGCCTTTTTCATGCTATCTTATTTTCTTTTTACGACTGCTACTGAAATATAACGAGTATTGATGTATGAGATAGAAATAATCATTAGTCCATGGTGATTGTGTACAGTTAGCTTCTATGATTACGTGTAATTATAATTCCGTAGCGTTGACTTCAAACACTCTTTACCAACATGTCCTAATTATCTTGAAACTGTTTCAAACACGGGTGATCTAGACCTGAAAGGAATGAATTGAAACTTATTTATTTTGGAAAAATCGTGGCATTTTATGTTGAATGAGAACTGCATCTGTTCGTCATCATGGATTTGATCTCAATCATGTGGATGGTGGAATTCTGAGATCTTATTTGAAAAATGATAAGTTGACAAAGTTTTTGAACATCATACGGCGACAACATACGGTACGGTATTGTGCGGCATTGTAGCAAGCCCTTTTTTTTTTTTTTTTTTAATATTTAGTTTTTAAAAAAAATATATATTTTGTTCTTTTTTTCTTAAATATTTAGTTTTTTTGAGAAATAAAATTTTTGGTTAAGTATCAAATATTTGGTTAAACAGGTACAAATATCTGGTTAATTCAGTTTATTATCTGGTTAATGGGTTCTCTCGTTAAGTATGTGCAAATATCTGGTTAATCAGGTACAATATCTGGTTAATTCAGTTTATTATCTGGTTAATGGGTTTTTTTTGAGAAATAAAGTTTTTTGTTAAGTATGTGCAAATATCTGGTTAATCAGGTATAAATATCTGGTTAATTTAGTTCATTATCTAGTTAATAGGTTTTTTGGTTAAGTATGTGCAAATATATGATTAATCAGGTACAAATATCTGGTTAACTCAGTTTATTATCTTGTTAATGGGTTTTTTTTGAGAAATAATTTTTTTGGTTAAGTATGTGCAAATATCTTGTTAACCAGGTACAAATATCTGGTTAATTCAGTTTGTTATCTAGTTAATGGGTTTTTGGTTAAATATGTACAAATATCTGATTAATTAGTTTATTATCTAGTTAATGGGTTTTTTGTTAAATAAAATTTTTGGTTAAGTATGAGCAAATATTTGGTTAATCAGGTACAAATATCTGGTTAATTCAGTTCATTATTTGATTAATGAGTTTTTTTGGTTATGTATGTGCAAATATCTGGTTATTTCAGTTTATTATCTGGTTAATGGGTTTTTTTTAGAAATAAAATTTTTATTTTTTTAAAAAAAGTCAAAATTTGTAAAAAAAAAAAAAAAAACTACAGTAGCGTATGTGTTGTGTATTGATGTCAAAATGATGCCAACTGATCTTATTTTTGCTCTCGTCTGTTGGCTTTAAATTTGCAAACCTTCCAATTCGTGTGTAAGTACTAATGTACTGTGTCCTCTTTGGGCGTATTTTTGTATGTGGTTATGTGGAAGATGGATATGGAAACACAGATTTTATTAGCAGGTTTTGTGAAATTTATAATCATTAATTATATTCATCATGGGAATCTTTAAATGGCATCATTTTGATTCTGATGTGACTTGGGTTCAGGCTCTCTTACAGAACATGGGTTGAGGCCTGAGAAGGGACGGATCTCTTCTCACAGAAGAGCCTATATTATCTAAACTTGCTAGCTTTTCTTTTTCTCATTACCAGTAATAGTAATTTGCTTTCTTATTAATGACAGCAGATAGAAACAGTATTCTGAATTGTTATGCGGATATCAAATGAAGCATGTCTAGGAACCCTGACAAACATAACAAGAAGTGTAACAAAAAGTTGCGAATCCACATCACTTGTAGACACATCACTTGTACACACATATGTGATTAATTATGTTCAATGGATGGTTAATGAGTTGTGACATCTTCTTACATCCATTAATCATTCATTGAACGTAATTAACCACATATTTGAACTGCATTAATCAGATATCGCAGATGTCGTCAGGTATCCAAAATCCAGATGTATAAATAACATTACTCAAACAATAAAATGCAATAGAAGACTACTGTAGTCTAAAACAGTAGCACATGAGAGTCTTTCCCTAAAGCGTTCATTTCGTTTCGTGGGACAAATGAATAAAATATAGTGCACGTGGTGCATGCTTAAAGAGTAGTCCCATTTCATAAAGTAAAAAAAAATATTGTCCGAGTTGAATTTCGTGAAATTCTTAATCCTACCTATACATGTAGGTGATGTTTGGTGCTTTACGTATTTTAACATTGTGGGAATTAAAGTTTATCATGTTTGAAAAGGGGATAATAAATATTCACAAATATAAAAGATGTATGAGAATATAATTGGTGAAAGAAAGTTGAAAATTTCATTTTCATATACGACGATTAAAAAACCAATATTTATAAGAGTGAGATTTTTGAAAATATAGTTTATTTGAGAAAAATATATATTTCCTGAACACCACTCTATGGAACAAGGCATACCTAATAATTAATGTTCAATTCAACGGATTTGTAAAACATCCCGAATCTCTCAGAGGCACTCCAAAAGCAAAGGGAAAAGAATTTCTAAAAAGATAAGTAGCATTCTTGAATGGAACCATAATGGAATACACAATTATGCCAACTTAAATTGACACTCAATTTTTTTACCCAAGGTGGTCGGGTCAAGTGATGAGTGGTTCGTGACTTCCTGGTCTTGAGATTTTGGGTGCCCTGAACTAATTTAGGAAAATAGTGTCCTCATAATTATTTGAAAATTGTTCTCTTTATATTTTTTGCTGTAAAATCTTTAATAATCCGTTCATAATCAAGGTTTTTTAAAAAATCATTTTCGATAGAAATCAAAGCAAGACTATTTAATATACATTGTGACATAGTAGATCATAAATAAGATTTTAACAATTTTCAATTTAGAAAAACTTCTCTCAGTTGATGGAATAGTAACATGGATAGTATGTAAATATTTTATAAATTTTATAAATTTATAAATTTTTATATAACATTTATATATATTATGTAAAATTTTACACTATCTGGTGCCCCCAAAAAATTGGGGCCTTGGGCGATCGCCCACCTTGACCATGCTTAGGGCTACCTGTGGTGACTTCAAAGGTAGACGTGTATCCAAATCTTGTTGGAGTCTTGGGAAGAGTTTCTTTTAAGCACATTAAGGGATTAATTAGACTTCTTTGCTTAACCTTCTCAAATTAACCAAAAAAACAAGAACTTTGTTATTAGATAAATTTTATGTGTCTATCACTAAATATAAATAGAATAGTCTCAGATAAAAGTTATGACCCCACGTAAAATTCATTCAGCAAAGAATGCATTAAATAGTGTTTATAAGAGATTTTTTGGTAACATTCCTTAAAGAGTAAAGAATGGGCCATTGCAGAATCCTTGCAACACCACTTCTATCTCCCTCTCGCACCACTTTTGAGTTAAGGGCCCTGTTATTTGTACTGGTTTTTTTTTTTTGCTCTTTGCATCTTGCATAATTTTTTGTTTCACTTTCTTTCCAAAAATACCCTTTGAGTGAAATCTCCCCTCCCCACACCGCCGTTGAGCCGTTTCCTCCACACACCATGACCCTCGTCATTTTCTTGCGCAGCCTAGGTTCCGCCTCCACCCTCGAAGAGCTCTTCCTCTTCCCTCTACTCATTTGCGCAGTTTCAAGCTCCTAGTCGACCCTCAGTTGCGCAGTGTTTAGCCTCCACCACTCATAGTTGAAGCTCTTATGGTTGAGTTTTCCGGAATTTTCCGCATTTTGCTTTCCGGAGGAGGTAGAAGATGATGACTTCCTGTAGCTGATAGTCCAGAAATCCGTTTCTGGGAAACTTCCGGAATTCACTTTCCAGATATACAACAAACATTAGAAAAGTTAAATCATGAAATTTAATACATCTGGAATTTACTTTCCGGATGTATAATTTATACATCCGGAAAGTAAAATCCGGTGTGTTAAATTTAACATATCCGGAAAACTATTTCTGGATGCACAATTGTAACAAATATGAAGTTTATGCATCTGGATTTTGAATTATGGAGGTGTAAAAAGTGTCCGGATTTCATTTTCCGAAAGCTTCCGGAAAGTAATTTCCGGAAGTTACGTTACGTTAAAAACTTGCTGAAGGTAAGTGAGTGAAAAGGGTATTTTCGAAAAAATAAAAATCAAATTGAAGCTGAAAGGTACAAATAGCAATTTGTAAGGTGTAAATAGCAGTGCCCTTCAGTAAATTGTGAGCGACTGTGTCTTCGTCAACCCAATAAAAAATGTCATTAGCTAATCATTTAGCTAAAAGCAGCACAAAAGCACCCTTAAAAGGAAGAGAACAAAGTAAGGAAAAATGTAAGAGAGACATGCATTGACACAAAGCCAAAATAAAAAAGGCCTAAAAGACGATTCGTTGAGTGAAAATTAAGCTGAACACAACTAGGTGTGACATTGGGTGCGGCCATGACCATGACAAAATATTGAATGGAATCGAGTTTGGAGTGTCCCAGTCAAGTGGGTCGTTCGTGGTGCCGACATGCAGTGGTTCTATATCACATTCGATGACCCCTAGGCCTAGGGGCTGGATTCCGTGGTTGAGGCATGGTCGTTCGGTTCATAGTTCATACATCATATGTGTACTTGCCTCGTTGATAACTACACATATAATACTTTTGTACCAAAAAAACACTACACATATAATATTTGGTAACTATTTTTTATTTTTATTATTATTATTATTGAAGAATGTTAAGCAGTAATGATTTAATATTTTTTTTTGTTATTCATTTTATTTTATAAAAATGATATTTTATACAACCCAAATAAAATAAATTATCTTAAAATCATTATTTAAGAAACACATTTAAATATAAAAGTGATTTTATATTTTTATTATAATCAATTATAAAAATAATCAATTTTTGCACTTAAGGCTACTAGAATTGCCTTCATAACATTCTGTATTTTTTATTTTTTTTATTTCCCAAAGCATCTCTCACCCGGCAGGTGAAATATTAATTTCCCAGGTTATTGTCAAGTGCCAAAGTGGAACCTCTCCTAATAGTATTTTTTTTCATATATATGAATCCAAAAATTGAACTTAGGACCATATATTTAAGGGAAGCTCCTTACACTTAGACCAATACACATTGATTATTGCCTCCATATCCATGTATTTTGATCCAACATTCTTACAACTACTTTATACTTATTTATTAAAACGCGCACGAGGACATCGCAGTGCCCCACTGTGCGGCACTGTAGCTGCACTGTGCGGCACTGTAGCGGGGGGTTTTTTTTTTTTTTTTTTTTTTTAAATTTTAGTTTTTTTTATAAAAAATAAAATTTTAATTATAAAAAAACCCATTCACCAGATAATGAACTGAAGTCACCAGATATTTGTACATGATTCACCACTTAATGAAAATGAATTCACCCGATATTTGTACATGATTCACCAGATATTTGCACATACTTAACTAAAAAATTTATTTATCAAAAAATAACATTTAAAAAAAAAGCCAAAACTAAAAAAAAAAAAAAAAAAAAAAAGAGGCGCTACAGTGCAGCTACAGTGCCGCACTGTGCGGCACTATACGGTGTAAGGTGTAGGATTGTGTGTCAAGATAGCATTTCTGTTTATTAAAAGACTTTTACTTTGAAAATAATGATAAAAAATAGTGATAAAAAATGATGAAATAAATATTTTTTTCTTTATTTAAGTATGCCTTATTTTACCAACCTACCTACTACAGTTTACCCGCTACGTGTAATTTTTTTTTTCACTGTACACAATGTCACATTTAAACTTTTATTTTTAACTGTATTTTGTTTTTAAACTTGATATTTTTTATATAGTTCTAGAAGCGTGGCTCGCATGGAACATATTTTATTGTAGTTAAAAGATCCATTCGACAAGCAAGTCCAATTGAAAAACAATTCTTTTCACACCACAATGCATTAATCAGACCCCACCACATACATTTCCTTTCATTTCATATTTGTTTCTACCTTTCCTATGTTCCAATCTTGTTTCACACCGTGTCTCCCTCAAACATTTCTTACTTAGATACTACTTTGTTCAACCATGGTTGCACTCCACTCTCTTCCTGCCTCATCATCATGTATGAAACCTTGTTAGAAGGTTTCAGTTTCTAATACTTCACGTTTTGTTATAACATATATCCTCAAAAGTGTACCAAAACATATTAACATCACATATCACTAGTCCATCTTTTGAACATGTCTTCTCCTAATTCTTGGCTCACTTCCCCTTCATGTTCCCCTTTAGCCATAGATTCATCTTCATCATCTTCATCTGCACAACTTGTAGTTCATTGGTTAAGGTTTATCTTCCTATCTCCATGTCCTCAAAGAGTTATACTTTCTGCTATTGATCTCATTTTCTTGATCACCCTTTTAGCCTTTGCAGCTCAAAAGCTCTATTCTCGATTCACTTCCAATACCAACTCTACCTCTTCCATCACCAAACCCCTTCTGCAAGAAAAGGAGTCAGACTACAAAATTACCTTCTGGTTCAAACTACCCTTGTTGGTAACCATCTTGTTGGCTATAACTTACACGGTTCTAAGCATCTTAGCCTTCACTCAAAGCAACCTTGCTTCATGGACACAGATAGAGGCACTGTTTCGGTTGGCACAAGCAATAACCAACATAGTGATAGTGATTCTGATAGTACATGAGAAGAAGTTCAAAGCTTCCAAGCACCCTTATCCTTAAGAATCTACTGGATTGCAAACTTGGTGATTGCTTGCTTGTTTGCTGCTTCATCCATTGTTCGAATGGTAACTGTTGATGAAGCGAATTTGGAGCCTAATTTGAGAGTGGATGATATTTTCTCATTGGTTAATCTTCCATTATCTTTGTTTCTTTTCATAGTAGCAATGAAAGGGTCATCAGGGATTAATGTGATAAGAATATCTGATGTGGTTGAGACCTCAAGAACATATCAGTGGCTTTCCAATGATAGGACTATGAGTCCTTATGCTTATGCTTCCTTGTTATCCAAAACAGTGTGGCTTTGGATGAACCCTTTACTCAATAAAGGGTACAAAACACCCCTCAAACTAGAAGATGTGCCATCACTTCCTCTTGATTTCCGAGCTGAAAAGATGTCAGAGCTTTTCCGAAGAAACTGGCCAAAGCCAGAGGAAAACAGCAAGCACCCAGTTGGAGTCACCTTACTCAGGTGCTTTTGGAAACAAATAGCTTTCACTGGCTTCCTTGCAGTCATTAGACTTGCAGTTATGTATGTTGGTCCAATGCTTATTCAGAGCTTTGTTGATTTCACCTCAAGGAAAGACAGTTCTCCCTATGAAGGACTTACTTTGATATTGATCCTGCTTGTAGCAAAATCAGTTGAAGTCCTCAGTGTTCACCAATTCAATTTCAACTCTCAGAAACTTGGGATGCTGATTCGTTCCAGCATCATCACTTCTGTGTACAAGAAGGGGTTGAAGTTGTCAAGTTCTTCAAGACAGGCTCATGGTACTGGTCAGATTGTGAACCACATGGCTGTTGATGCTCAACAGCTTTCAGATTTGATGATGCAGCTGCACCCTATATGGTTAATGCCATTGCAAGTTGCTGCTGCTTTGGCCCTTATCTATAACTATGTTGGCTTGTCTGCACTTGCAGCATTGCTTGGAACTTCTGTAGTGTTTGTCTTCACTCTGATTCGTACCAAGAGAAGCAACAGTTTCCAGTTCAAGATAATGATGAGCCGTGACTTGAGGATGAAGGCAATCAATGAGCTTCTTAATAACATGCGTGTCATTAAATTCCAAGCATGGGAGGACTTTTTTGGTGACAAGATTCAAAAGTTTCGCGAATCTGAGCATGGTTGGATTGGCAAGTTCTTGTACTATTTTGCTGTTAACATGGGAGTTTTGTCCACTGCACCCCTTATGGTAACAGTTCTTACCTTTGGAACTGCAACTTTTCTTGGTATTCCTCTAAATGCTGGCACTGTGTTCACTATAACTTCAGTGATCAAGATACTGCAAGAGCCAGTGAGGACATTCCCTCAGGCTCTTATCTTGATTTCTCAAGCAATGATCTCTCTTGGGAGGTTGGATGAGTTCATGATTAGTAAGGAAAGGGATGAGAAAGCAGTGGATAGAGAGGACAACTGTGACAGTGACATAGTTGTGGAGATAAAAGGTGGGAAGTTCTCTTGGGATGATGAGGATGGGAATGAGGCTCTTATAGTTGAAGACCTGGAAATTAAGAAAGGGGAACATGCTGCACTTGTTGGAACTGTTGGGTCAGGCAAGTCTTCATTATTGGCTTCTGTGCTAGGGGAAATGTTCAAGATCTCCGGAAAGGTATGATTGCTTTGGACTCATGTATAGTGTTTTGTGCACTTAAATTTATGCATACAGATTAGTATTATTCATCCATGTTAACATAGATGTACATTGTTAAATCATCCATCACCAAATGCTCCTGAATTGGAGGGACTAAGTATGGTGATATTTCATACACTTTATATGGCCATAATATAGTTTTAAATGTTCATCAGAACTAGCAGAAGCGTTATTGGTGGTCAATACATCTATGAATTTCTCATTTAAATGCTGAAATTGGATGTAGAGGCCCTTTATTAGCACATATGCAAGAAATTTGCCATTGTGTTTTTCATATATCCTCAAGGATTTTCATTCGTTTGTAGTGTTCTATTACTATGAAAATTTACTAGTATTGTTCACACTTGTCATCATTAACCCTTTTTTTTTTAATCTATAATTTCATAGGTCAGAGTTAGTGGGATAATTGCCTATGTAGCACAGACATCATGGACTCATATACAGTGTTTTATGCACTTAAACTTAAGCACTTATCACTATACATGACCTATATTTAAATTATGTGCTAATTTACCAAAATATGAACTACACACCCTTAGTATCATGACTTACTTTATAAGGCCATAATATAGTTTTAAATGTTCATCAGAACTAGCAGAAGCAATATTGGTGGTCAATACATATATGAATTCCTCTTTGAAATGCTGAAATTGGATGTAGAGGCCCTCTATTAGCATATTTGCAATGTTCTATTACTATGAAAATTTACTTATATTGTTAGCACTTGTCATCATTATTTCCCTTTCTTATTTTTTAATCTAAAATATCATAGGTCAGAGTTAGTGGGACGATTGGCTATGTAGCACAGACATCATGGATTCAGAATGCAACCATCCAAGAAAATATATTGTTTGGTTTACCAATGAACATGGAGAAATACAGGGAAGCTGTAAGAGTGTGCTGTCTAGAAAAGGATCTTGAAATGATGGAATATGGAGATCAGACTGAGATTGGAGAACGGGGTATTAACCTCAGTGGTGGCCAGAAGCAACGTATACAACTTGCTAGAGCTGTATACCAGGACTGTCACATTTATCTCCTTGATGATATATTCAGTGCTGTTGATGCCCAAACAGGATCATTTATTTTCAAGGCAAGTACAAAAATTACAAACATTGATGAATAGTTTGAGTTCTTATGACTTAAATTAATAGATATATAATTTATTTCAAAATATATATTTGAAGTATTTCATAGACAATCCTCATAAATAATGAAGTTCCTGATTTCTCAAACTTTGTTACAGGAATGTATCATGGGAGCTCTCAAAGATAAGACCATTTTACTTGTAACTCACCAAGTGGACTTCTTGCATAATGTGGACTCTATAATGGTACATATATACACTCTCAAGGCTCTTAAATTCTGCCAAATTTCTGGTTTATTTTTTCTGGCTATGTAAGATTTTTTTTTTTCTTTGATTAAGCGTAATTTCCATTTCAAATCTTCAATTACTTGTTCTGCAATAAATACCCTTAAGTAGTCAAATAAGTTCTTTCAACTTGGCACATTTTCTTGTTTTGATACCAACATGAAGGTGATGCGAGATGGGAGAATCGTGCAAAGTGGGAAGTATGATGAACTTCTAAATGCTGGTTTGGATTTTGGTGCACTTGTGGCTGCTCATGAATCCTCTATGGAGATAGCAGAAACAAGTGATAAAGCTGGTGATGATTCTGGTCAGTCTCCAAAGTTGGCTCGTATCCCTTCAAAAGAGAAGGAAAGCACAGTTGAAAAGCAACCTCAAGATCAATCCAAGTCTGATAAGGGTACATCAAAGCTCATTGAAGATGAGGAAAGAGAAACCGGCCGTGTCAACCTTGAAGTATATAAACATTATTTCACTGAAGCATTTGGGTGGTGGAGTGTAGTACTTATGCTGGCAATGTCTCTAACTTGGATTATATCTTTCTTGGCTGGTGACTATTGGCTAGCAATTGGAACTGCAGAAGATTCTACCATTCCTTCTTCCACTTTCATTGTTGTCTATGCTATCATAGCAGCCATTGCATGTGTAGTGGTGATGGTCAGAGCAATCTTATTTACATATTGGGGTCTAAAGACATCTCAAAGCTTCTTTATTGGAATGCTTCATAGCATCCTGCATGCCCCAATGTCATTCTTTGACACCACTCCTTCTGGCAGAATTTTGAGTCGTGTGAGTTTTAATATCCATTCAGTTTTGATTTTTGCTAGTAAACAACATAAACTAGCACATTTCAGTTTTACTATTTACATACCACATAATACATGCTAATGTAAATGTGATGTGTAAAATGTGGTTTTGAAATATCTTTTTCCTATTTGAGTAATAGTTTTTGGACTTATATCTTTTGTCTTCTGCTTCTTATGAACTGTTTAGGTATCTACTGATCTACTTTGGGTTGATATATCAATTCCAATGCTAGTAAGCTTCGTAATGGTGGCATACTTCTCATTAGCCAGTATTCTCATTGTCACATGCCAAAATGCCTGGGAGACGGTCTTCCTCTTAATTCCACTGTTTTGGCTTAATAACTGGTATCGGGTATGATTTGTCATGTGCTTACTCTTATTTTAATTTTAACCTCTACAATGTCATGTCCAAAACCTGATGATGGATTAGTACTGAATTTTTCTGGAGCCTCTTTGTTCCAAGTAATCTTAGATATTTAAGAATATTTCATTAATTTTCAACCCATCATTTATTTTTGGATTTTGGTAAATGTTATGATCTTTGTGCACACTTAGTGAAAAGGCCTTTGGAACACTAGAGTGTGTGTCCAGATTTGATATCACAAGTAAAACAAAGTATCCAGTACATTTTTTACACTTTTTTTGTACTGGTTTGCAGAAATATTACCTTGCATCTTCTCGTGAACTGACTCGCCTTGATTCCATCACAAAAGCTCCTGTGATTCATCACTTCTCAGAGACCATTTCTGGTGCTATGACAATCCGCGGCTTCAGAAAGCAGAGTGAATTTTGTCAGGAAAATATTGACAGGGTAAATGCAAGTCTTAGAATGGATTTCCACAACAATGGAGCCAATGAATGGCTTGGTTTTCGCTTGGATTTCATGGGAGTGGTTTTCCTTTGCTTTGCCACCGCATTTATGATCTTTTTGCCAAGTGCTATCGTTAGGCCAGGTATACTCCATCACTTCCCTTCATGAAACTTGTTTACCAAGCATCATGGTTAATCCACTATTTCATACAACTTAGAAGATACAACAAGAACTAAACAATGGATTTTGCATTGTAGTACATAATTATTCAAGGGATCTCATGCATTTCAATAGAAAAGTTGTCTTCTTATTACTGACTGAAAAGTAAGAATTATTCCAACTGATATCATTTTGCTGTTGCAGAATATGTTGGTTTGTCACTATCCTATGGCCTGGCTCTCAGTGGTCTCTTGTCATTTACCATTACCATGACTTGCTCTGTCGAGAACAAAATGGTTTCAGTTGAGAGAATAAAGCAGTTTACCAACCTTCCATCAGAAGCTCCTTGGAAAATCCCTGATAGGTCTCCTCCTCAGAATTGGCCCAGTCAGGGCAATATCGAGTTAAATAATTTGCAGGTAAATTGTAGTCACAACCAAAACAGCTAAGAACATATTGTTTTGCAAGAGAATTTAATCTGGGTGAGAACCTGCAGAATCTAACCAAAATTATAGTAAACCATGACAAAAAAGGAGATTTCACTTGAAGACAATACTAAGCTGCTTCAAAGGTTGAAAGTAAGATATGACATGCAGATAGTACACTGAAATTGCATTGAAAATAAAACATTTGAATTAAAAGGAACATTTATCAATTTTTTACACATGAATAAAATGTAGGATATAATGCAATGGTGTGGTGGAAACTTAGTTTTCTCAGTAATGGTACTGATGATGAATTTCTCATAGGTAACATGCATTTAGTTACATAAATATATGATCTTTGTTATGAAATTGTGCTGAGCAGGTTAGGTATCGGCCAAATACTCCTCTAGTTCTTAAGGGAATATCTCTCACAATTCAAGGAGGAGAGAAGATTGGTGTTGTTGGCCGCACGGGGAGTGGGAAATCAACCCTCATTCAGGTGTTATTTAGGTTGATTGAGCCTTCAGTTGGGAAAATAATTGTTGATGGGATCAACATTTGCACTGTGGGACTTCATGATCTAAGGTCTCGATTTGGAATTATTCCACAAGAGCCTGTCCTATTTCAAGGAACTGTAAGAAGCAACATTGACCCCCTTGGATTGTATTCAGAAGAAGAAATTTGGAAGGTATATATTGCATTACATGCTTGTTTGTTTGTTTGAATGCATAATCCTCTATGTTTCTATGGCAATGTATGTGCACTATACATGAAAGGGAAAACTAGAGAAGCAAGGAATATCTCTTACATGTATGAGTGCACTCTAGTTACTATAGTTTTAGCTTCTTACAAGTAATAACTTATTGTTCAATTTGTTGCTGTAGAGCCTTGAGCGCTGCCAACTGAAAGATGTGGTGGCTGCAAAGCCTGAGAAACTTGAGGCTTCAGGTCTCAACTCCTCTAATAAATCTCCTTTTAATAGTTCAATTCTAAAATATTGATATAGGACTTTTTACCTTCTTTCCTTGGTGACAATATGAGCTGACACTGATTTACTTTACTATTTCTTAGTGGTTGATGGTGGAGATAATTGGAGTGTGGGGCAAAGGCAGCTTCTTTGCTTGGGAAGGATCATGCTGAAACGCAGCAAGATACTATTCATGGATGAGGCAACAGCATCTGTTGATTCACAAACTGATGCTGTAATACAGAAGATCATCAGGGAAGATTTTGCGGATCGTACAATTATAAGCATTGCTCATAGAATACCAACAGTCATGGATTGTGACAGGGTTTTGGTCATAGATGCAGGTATATAATGTGCATAAAAGGAACTTAAGAGAAACAACAAAAGCCATATAATGTGCAGCTTCTACCATTGCCAGTGTTTTTATATAAACAAAACCAATAGCTTAAATGATGTCCTACAATACAAATTTGTTCATTTGTCTAAGCATCTAAGCGTTTTACTAGTTAAATAATTGCATAAAGTAAATATATAGATTGATTTTAAAGCTAGATTGCTAGAATAATGAGTTGTGGAGTGTTTGATATTTTTGGCAGGTTTGGGAAAGGAATTTGACAAACCATCACGTTTGCTTGAAAGGCCTTCACTTTTTGGGGCATTGGTTAAGGAGTACTCCAACAGATCATCTTAACTATAGCTGCAACTGCTATTTACCTTTGCTACTGCCTTTGGTTCTAACTGTGTATCAATAAATTTCCAGCAAGCTGCACCAAGGTCAAAGACTTCAATCTGCAGCTCAACTTATGATGGTAGATCAAAATTTTTGAAGATTATGACGTTCTACAATTTTGTAGTTACAAGAACTTGACAAAGATAATATGTGAGAGAAAATTTGTATTATTGATTTAGAGAATCCAAGGTTGGGAATCATAATTATAGTTTTGTACTTTACAAAATTATGCTTAGTTAAGAGGAGTGTCAGTAGGCAAATGAGAGTGCCAATAGCCCTACCCTCCAAGGTTGGTTACAACTTACTAATATTGTTTGTTTATCTGGATCTGGATGTGTATATTCTTTATCTTCCTTTGAATCCCTTAGGGACTAATCTCTTGTTAAACATAGATAAGAAAAATATTTTAAATTCTAAATGATTATACATAATCAATTCAAGTAAAATTTAAATAAAATAGTCGATATATCAATAAAATATTTATTTGATTAGAGTTGATAAATAAATATAATTAGTATTTGAAATAATTTAAAATAAAGTAATCAGAATATGGGAGCTATACTTAAATTTATGTGCTTTGAATATTTAGTCTTTTTGTGTGAATAAACTGGGTTAAAGCCCAAAACCAAAAACAAAACTAAGAGACCCTATCAAAAAGGGTACCAGGAAGGTTTGAAAAAATAACAAGAGATGAAAAGGTGGCACCTGAGTAAAATTATGCACACCCCAACCTAAAGAATGACCATAATTAGCTAAAGAATATGCACATTGGATGATCTCTGTGAAAGTATGAGACCACGGGACACAAGTAAACTCTTTGATCAATCTCTTAATGTCATGCAATATGGGAGCTATACTGAAATTTATGTGATCATGTGTAGTCGTCTTCTTCTTTTTTTTTGAATAAACGGGGATATAGCCTAAAACCAAGAACAAAACTAAGACACCTATCAAAAATGGTATCAAGAAGATCTGAAAAAATAACAAGAGACAAGAGAGGTGGCATCTGAGTAAAGATATATACACCCCAACCTAAAGAATGATAACATGCATATTGGATGTCCTCTCTAGAAGTATGAGACCAGTGGACAAAAGAAAGCTCTTTGATCACAATATCTTGTTGTCCTACGATATATGGGAAGTTGGGAACTAAACTATGTGCTTTGTATGTATAGTCATTTTTTTTTTTTTTGAATAAATGGGGTTAAAGCCCAAAATCAAAAACAAAAGTAAACAAGAAAGGTGGCATCTGATTAACGATATGCACACCCAAACCTAAAGAATGATCATAATTAGCTAAAGATTCTACATATTGGTTGACCTCTCTAAAAGTCTGAGACCACACAGTTATTTCAGCGTTCAAGAAAGCCGTCTAGTGCCCTAATAGGGGGTCCCATTTACTAGTTTACTAGGTTAGAAGTTAAAACGGATGTTTGAAGTGAAAATTACTATTGATACCATAACAAAATAGATGTACAACTAAAACCCGAAAATAAATGCATGCATAACTATAAAAAATTTCGATATTGTTAAAATCTTCCATAATTTTCTCACGTTTTCATTTCTATGGGACCCCCCAAGCCCTACAAAAATTTTAAAATATATTTTTCACTCTAGTAGTAACACATATTTATACACAATAATAATAATTCTAACACGAGGGTTACGATTTCTATAATAATTTTCAAAAGAGAAAAAAAATATATTTTGTAATTTCCGGTGTGCCGCGAAAGCAGAGCTCAGAAACAAAAAAAAAACCCCATTCTTCACTGCAAAATTTTCAGGTTAGTCAACAGATCAACACCACACACACACCCCCCCACGCCTCCAATTCCTCTTTCAAACGCACACTCCTATCGCATCGAATTTGCGTTTCATCTAGGGTTTTTTCTTCCTCTTCCACCAACCCCTACAAAACCCTAATTCCCGAAATTCACGTGCTGGACATGCTTGTTCTTCAATGGTGGTGCGTTTTCAGAGCTCTCCGATTCCGTTTCCATCAATGGCTGTCATGACTCGCAACCGCAAGCGCCCCGAAGAAGAATGCACGAACGTGAACGACCCCAATTCTTCGAATTCTCAACGAAAACGACCCAGATTCTCATCCATACCCACCCGACCCGAATCATCATCGTCTTTCAATAGCACCTCTTCGAGAATTTCCCGGTACCCCGAAGCGAAGCCACCGTTGGTTAGGGAGGTTCACGCTCCTTGCAGACCCCGAAAGTTTGATCTTTTCACGAACCCCAGAAGAGAATCGAGCTTCATAACTAGGGCTAGTGGTGATTTTCAGAACAATATGGGAAATTTTTTCAGTAGCAATTACCGAAAGACCAAAAAAGAAGCATTAGCTTCTTGTAGGTTTTTCCCAAAGGGGAAAGAGGTGATAGACCTTGACACTGATAGTCATAGGTACGAGGTTTCGGAAGATTCTAGTATCCAAGAGGTTCAAATTGTGGAAGATGGGGATGCTATGGATGTTGTTGAGGTACATGATTTGGATGCTATGGATGTTGTCGAGGTACATGATTTGGATGCTAAGGTTGCTGATGGTGGCATTAGGCAGAAGTCAATGTCTTCAGTGGATTCTGAGTTGACTAGTAGTAACTTGAAGTTAGTCAATGCTGAAAAAACTTTGGAGTCTCTGGCTGTGAATCATGAGCATGATCTTTCAAGTGTTCATGTCTATAAGAAATTGCTTGAGGCTGTTAGACGAAGGGAGGACACGACCAATAGGCTGAGATTCGAAATTGAACTGCACGAGAAGCGCAAGGATGCGTTTGGTTTGTTGCGTCCGAAGAAGGAACCGGTTGAGGTGATAACTTGTTAATTGACCCATCTTTGCATATTTGGTTATTCAGGCGTTAGTAGTATTTTGATATTTTCTTAGTTATGTTGAATTTTTATGACCGATGATGCTTAGCAGTGTGATGGTGTGTTAGTTGAGGATGAGAAACAGTATAAATGATAGTGCAATTTAGTGAATTTACCCATGTTTTGCTATGGCTTTCAGGAAGTGCCACACGAACCTTTCATCCCTCTTACAAAGGAGGAATTAAATGAGGTTGAAAATGCCTTTTATGCCAATCGGTATGCTTTGATGACTAGTTTTATGTTTTTGAGAAGAGCTTAATTTCTATCATAGCTCATTGATGGCTTGCTTCTACAGGAAGAAGATCTTGGTTACCCATGAGAATTCTAACATTGAGATCAGTGCAGAAAAGTTTCAGTGCCTTAGGCCCGGTGCATGGTTAAATGATGAGGTGATCTTGTTTGCATATTATCTGTTTAACCTTTTTTGAGTTGCTGAGGAAGAAAAGAAGTTGGTACCTCACATTGTTACACCATTAAATTCAGTGATCGATGTACCTTAATTGTGCAGGTGATAAATTTGTACCTTGAGTTGCTAAAAGAGAGGGAGAAAAGAGAACCACAGAAGTTTCTGAAATGTCATTTTTTCAATACATTTTTCTACAAAAAGGTAGAATACTTATTCACATGATTATTTAGTGTTGATTTAGAAAAACAATCCCACTGTCTTATGACTTCCACCTTTAAGAAAACGGAGCCATTTTCGTCTTCTTAAAGCATTTGTTTCTATTGACCAGAAATTATTGTCATTTGTCAGGAAATTTGCTATATATATGAGAGTGTGTGTGTGGTGTAAGAGCACTATCTTGAGAGCTCAGAGGAGTCAGTTTTGAGCATGTAATCTTATATGGATGATCAAGATTTAAAGTTCACATTACCACTTAAAAAATTCAAATGACTTTCTGCTATATTCTTGACCATATATTGATGTTCCAATAAGACTTTCTCCTCTGATTCTCATAATAAGAGTAGATTATTAAGTACTCTAGTCTCTAGGAATCTACACCAATCCACTGAAAAAAATAACATGTGGCGGTATGTAACTATACGTGTCGTTGTATTAAAAAAATACTTTAAATTAGATATGGACAGTTGCTAAGCTATTGAGAGTATAATTCTCAAGAGTATGTAACTATTTTTCCATAATAAGCCACTTTTCTCAATTGATATGTTCCCTATCCATATATACACCTTCATACATACAACTGAGGTTGGCGTGAGTGGTTAAAGGCCTCTCGCCCCTTAACTGAGGTCTCGGGTTCGAGCCTTGGGTATGGCAAAAACCTCAGCTGAGAGGGATGCCACCCATCGAGATGTCGAACAAACTCCCTTGGGAGATTAGTCCCCGTCTCAGGTTGGCGGTGGGATACTCCTCGAAGTAGATCAAAAAAAAAAAATACCTACATGTGGTCAAGATCCATTAATGTTAGTGTAAATGAAAATCATTCTTACACCAATAAATGAGCAGCTTTGTATATGATGAACATTTACAATCTCTACTGTATTAGTATAGTGTGCTTACAAGACTTCACTTCAACTCAATATTGTTTTCTAGGCCATAAGCATATCTTAAAATTAATTTATAATGTACTTCTGTCGAAATTGAGACTATACACTATTTGATCCGTGGTTGTCATTTGTCAAATATCAATAGCATATTATAGCTTCGCAAGTGTGCCAGAGCAGAGTAGAGGGTAAAAAATTTATACTAACAATGTATCAAAATTAAAATTATAAACATAACCCTTTAGGCTTTTTATTTTATCCCCCAAAAGTTTATATCCTAGTTCCATTCCTGTATGTAAGTGGCCTCATTCTTACATTGGTGCCAACGAATCCTAACCTGTGTATGTATTCCATGAAATAGATGGAACCTCATTTATTGGTCTCTTAATTGCTTGGATGATCATTTCTGTTTATCATTGTTTGTATAATCTTTTCCCTTTTCCTTTTTTTCCCAATCCTACATACTGTAGCAAGGTATCAGGCTAGTGCTTCACAAAGTTCAATCTATAATTGCTCAAAGTTATTTTTTATCCTAGTGCTTCTTATGGACGTAGAATTTTTTGTGTGGAATTTCTTGATGTTTGGCACTCAGTAATATTATGAACAAAATATCATGAATAAGACACTCCCTTCCAGGCCATATAGAGGTAAAATAGAAACATCATACATATGATACGCATTTATCTATATTTGTAATTTGTAATTTAGACATGATGGTCAGATATTGATGCCTTTGTATTTTGAATGTTAATTTCAGTTAATAAGTGGCAGGAATGGTTATGATTTTAAATCTGTGAGAAGATGGACCAGCCAAAGGAAATTGGGATATGGTCTACTTGAATGTGATAAAGTAATTATTTAGATCTAATTTTTCTTTTTTCTTTTACTTATGTTCAATTGAATTTGTTTTCATGCTGATCTTTTACCTGATTTGTTCTCATTATTACCAGATATTTATCCCTATACATAAAGAGATCCATTGGTGCTTGGCTGTGATCAATAAGAAAGATAAGAAATTCCAGTATCTTGACTCATTGAAAGGAATGGATAGCCAAGTGCTGAAAGTGCTGGTAAAGTTTTTGGTCTATTTAATTTAACTGTAAATTTCATTTTCCAAGCTGCGCATTGCTAATTATAGGGTAATGGAAGTGATCAAAGTCAGAACATTTTCTTCGGTTTTATTCATCAACGTTTTTCATGAAAATGTAAACTTATGATGCGTTTTGTTTATTTAATTTTGTCTTTTTATTATTATTATTATTATTATTTGGCATTTGCGATATGGAGTGGTTTGAGGTTAAGGTGATTTGATTAACCCATTTTTTTTATCTCACATGTAGTAGTATTTCAAATTACGTGTGTAATAAACTGGTGTTTTGTTTCCAGTCAAGATTCTAGGAGAAAGCCTTAAATGACTTGAAAATCAAAATTTCATCAATCCTGCTTTCGTTTGGTCCCTGCATTCTAATTTTCTTTTCAATCATTGGAAATCTTGTATTTTAATTTTTTTTATTTTATTACATCTAACTGACAAGTGACCTAAGATGAAGCTAAGGCCATCTGATTTAAATCTCGTCAGTTGCTCAGGTTAAAATTCTGTTGAATTTCAAAACAAGTCAAACTTTCCAGTAACACCTCTAGTTATTAACTATAAACTCAACTGGATTAGGAAGGGAAGTTAACAAATAAATTTGACAAAGTTTTAAACAGGTAAAAGTGATAGAATATACTAAGTAGATTTAAGTAAACAACCAAGAAAAACAAAAAAAATAAATTGTGTAAATTACAAAACCAATTGCTATAGAGGTTTTGCATGAAACTCAAGAGAAATTAGCATTAAATTAATAAATAAACTGGGAAAGAGATATAAAAAAAGAGAACTACCTAATTAGCAAATAAACTTTTATTATTGTTTAAATTTCTGTATTTTGCAAGTTTGTCTATGGTATATGAATTTAAACATTTAACATTTAGATAATTGATTTATAATTTTTTTCTGTTTCCTAAACATGCTTCAGATATATTATTACTAATTTTAAATTAGAATTATCGTCAGTTTTTAGTGACTCTATTAAGTAACTTAAAATTTAATTATATGTCACATAGAAATTATGTGTTCCTTTACCAGAGTTGTTGATTGGTCTTGTTGGTTTTTAAATCTTCAACACCCAAATAAATGTATTTTGCTTTGGTCAGATGCAGGCCTTTGTCTAGCCTTTGGTGCCTAAGCGGGTGCCTTGCACTTCTTAGCAAGTGTCAACTTTTCTTAGTTGAAGTTATGACAACAAACGTTTGAAGCTTTGGAATATCATATTGATGTTGTTACTCGTTATTTCACCAGAGGATCTGAGTTGTTATCGCATTTCTTTGCATGAATTAATCAAATTAGAAACTGAAGAAAGATTTACATGTATTGCAAGGTTTCTCTAATGTTTATCGTTGATGTCTCTCAGACTAGATATTTTGTCGATGAAGTGAAGGACAAGACTGGAAAAGATATTGATGTAAGTTCTTGGGAAAAAGAATTCGTTGAAGACCTTCCTGAGCAGGAGAATGGGTTTGTATTCTAATCTTCTGCAACTCACTTTGTGATATCATATTTTAGTTTAGTGTTCTATGCCCCCATTTTTTAAAAGAAGAGATATCTGCAATTTAAAAAAATGAGATAGGTAACTTTCCAATTACATTTTTTTAACCCAGGAGCACATCTTTCATAGAGAAAAGAACGTAATAGATTTGTCTTAGGAAAGCATCCTGAAGTAGAGCATAGAAGTTATATCTTATTGGTCGCACAACTTGATAGTATGGCAATGCAGCCAATGCTGTAGGGAGTTTGTTAATTTAATATGGTACTTGATCATAAAATGGTTTCATTATACAAAAGCTCTGTATTTAATTAGTGTAAGAGAGATGTTGTAACTTTTTTTATCTGCACTTTCTTGGAAGAGCTTCTCTAATGTTGAGCTTGGCAGTAGTGAAAATGGGAGGAATGGAAAATGAAATATTTTGACATCTATAATTTTCAAATACCTTCTCAATTTTCATTCCTACAGTTTCCCTCTGACCTTGTACACCCCAAGTTTTCAGGATTTGTTGCAACTCGAAACAGTTCACCTGTTAGGAGCAGCTTTTAGTGAATTATTTTGTAACAGAAGTTTGTATTTGAACAGGTTTGATTGTGGGGTGTTTATGATCAAATATGCTGACTTCTATAGCAGAGGTCTGGGGCTGTGTTTTAACCAGGTAGGACATGGAGCGTTCTGCTTGTAGTAGGAAAATTATGCTTTTGTTTATAAGAAACAAATGGGTCCATTTTTATGTTCCAAAATATTAGAAACATGCATCAATTTTTACATATAATACATGCTAATTTCCAATATTACCCTTATTTACAATAAGATTTATATTTACGAGATACATATCAATTTTCCATGCAAGTGAGTTGGTTCATCATTTAGAAGAGGTATTTTTGGAAATCAATATGAGTACTAAGTACAATTAACTCATTTCAAAACTCTTCCTTGGTATGTGTGATTTAGGGTTTTGTCTCTTATAATATGGAGTGGAGGTAGTATTAGTTTCCTTTTTGTCATGGACCGGAGGTAGTATTATTCTTGTGCTCAATACAATGATACTCAAGCCTTTTCCCACTAGGTGAGGTCGCCTTCTTGGATCAAACAAGGCCATAATATTCCATCATAAATCATGTCTATAGACAAATCATTGAATTCTAAATCCTTCTTAACGTCCAGTTTCACCTATAGCTTTTCTCGGTCTCCCTCTATCTCTAGCGATTGAGCTGCTCTCCATCTGACCTACTCTCCTAACTAGGGATTCTACATGTCTTCTCCACACATGCCCAAACTACCTAAGGCAAGCTCTCTAATTCAATCATTTCTAATCTATCTTGTCTAGTATGTCCACTCGTCCAACACAACATTATCGTGCTCAATAAGGAATGGAAATTGATTCCTTAAAATGTCTCAAAATCAAGTCATTCACCCGTGTTCTATGGTGTTACTACTTACTGTCTCCCTAGGCAAAATGTTCCAAGTGCTATTGATTGCTTCAAATCTCACTAATTCTTTAAATTTGGTGTTCTTTTTACACTGTGCATGGCATGGCAAAAATTCATCTTTTTTTAATCATTGGCAAAAATTCATCTAAGACCACTGTTTCCTTGCCAGAACCTTATGCATATTTTAATTTGAGCCTCATAAGATTTGCAGAGGAAGCCTTGTTTTTTAGTATACTATTTTTTATATCATTTCAAGATTAAACTTATTTCTTATCGTAGGAACACATGCCTTATTTCCGGCTCAGAACAGCTAAGGAGATTTTGAGATTGAAAGCTAACTAAGCAAAGGAGTGGACAGTTCATCAGTATTCCAATACTTGGTCTTTGATCTAGGATTTTTGGTAAGAGATTCAGAAGGTCATTAGTGTCTAATTGGCAGCTCTTGTTGATTAAGGATCATCCTTCACTTTTCGCAATGTCTTAACAATAGCCATTCTAGAGTTGGAGAATTTGTTAGCTTGGATACTGCAGGTATGGCCCTGGTATGGTCCTGGCGTTCCGGTGCAGCATGTTGGTAGAGTAGAATGCAGTAGGTTGTATATGCTATACAAGAGTGAATTAATAGATGAGGCATTGTTTTAAGGTTTAGGTTTTATGTAATGATGATAAATCTGGTTCCTCCCCATTTTTTGGCTGATTTTGCTATTTGAGCGCATCTACTGATTCGCTTCTATTCCTATTCAGTTTTGCACTCTGGTTTGCATAATGATATTGTCTGTTTTGATGTCAAGGGAATTGAAAAGAATGAAAAAGAATGATAATTGCTTTGGCATTTGATTGTGGCAGGCAATGGTTTTACATAGTATGACGTTGTGCAGCAGTCTCCTTTAGTGTAAGACTCTGCAATTCCACTTGGGATGTTTCCGTCTTTCATGTCCTGAATGAGGCCAAAGTAACCTACCAGTATCTGAATCTCTAGAGTTGGTAACTTGGGTTACCCCTCCGCTTGATATCAGCTTTTTTTTTTTTTTGTTAAGGGTTGATTCTCGGTGTCCATATGCAACAAGCACATCACTTTACATATGTGAGGTAGCAGAATTAGTGTAAATATACAGGACACCAAGTGTGAATAACTACAATCATAATGAAAATTATACAAACGTAAGGTGATGTGAGCGTAATGTGCCTTTTAATCTTTGTTTACATTCCCACGTAGATCGGTTCGTGTGTGTTTGTTTTTTGTTTTTTTCAATTCACCATAGTTAAGTGTAAAGAAAATTTTATTCCAAATTTTCCATCTCTAACGTTTTAATTTAAATAGACATTTTCTACCAAATCTACGAAATGCACAAGAGGAAAGAAATAGATTCTTGCATTTTCTTTTTTATGAAACAATAAAAATTCATATTTAACTGCGTTTTCATGTCACACAATCAATGTAGTTACACCTACGACCAAGAATGTATAAGAAATAATCCCATAAGAGAGGGTGGATAGAGAGAGCATATAGAGAGGGAGGAGGAGAAAGGGAAGAGGGGAAAAAAAGAGCACAAACAGAAACAATGGAATTGATATTTGTATCCGCACCAAATTTTATTTTATTTTTACTTTGCCCACTCGAGAGTTAAAATTTTGGGGCAGATAACTCAACCTACACAGATTACACCAAATTTGCAAAGGCATAAGGTGGCGAAGATCACACAAGGGCATATACATGTAAGTAAATTTCATTAGAATATATCCAACAAAAGATCCGTTTATAGCAAGCAAAACCTTTCCACTATATTTTGCTAACAAACACTCGTACAGATCAACTTTGACATTGAATAGGAGAAACCGAATCCCTTATTGACGGGGAACTCTTTTTCTACTTAGTATCTCCTGTTCTTTTAGTCGATGTTGGAATCTTGCAAGGCGAGCTTGAAGACCCACGAGACTAGCTGCTTTGCGAGAAAGCACAAAGCTCAATTGGCTTACGTAATTGTCAATAAGGCTTCCTGGCTGGTCCACTTCTGCCAAGAGTTTCATTTCCTGAAACCAGAAGCAATGCAATATGAGCTCCAAGTTATCTGAAATTTGAAAACTCCACTAAAAGTATTTTCCTCTATCAAGTTTCCAAAAATTTAATAAAGAAACTGTAGAGCATGCTAGTTCATGTCAAACAGCTAGTTAACCGCAGATCGAAAGAGTGAAGTGATCTGAAATAGAAACTGAATATCATAATTTAATGTAACCTAAAGAAAAACATTTAATAACTAACAACTCACTTCTCGAACAATCTCCATCGTGTCCTCAATTTCTTTCCTATGAGCAGCAATTAGTGCTTCTTCCTCCTAGAAAAATACAATAAAGAAATTAAACAGATAGAATAAACAAGTTTAAATTCAACTGAAATTTAGTAAAGAAATGGTTATTTTACATTCTACATATTTGACAAACCTCGAGTATTGCACTGATATTCCCATCTGGAGAGGATTCTGCTTCGTTAACTCTGGATGCAGTGATAACGGTGGTATAATTCCCTGTGCTCTGCTGCTTGAAGCTTGTGGGGAAGATATCAGAACCATTGCCATCCCTTTTCATCCAGTTTGCAGGCCTTTCGGACTTCTCATCCTTAGACCCAGTGGTAACAGTGGTATAATTCCCTGTACTCTGCTGCTTGGAGCTTGTGGGGAAGATATCAGAACCATTGGCATCCCTTTTCATCCAGTTTGCAGGCCTTTCGGACTTCTCATCCTTAGACCCAGTGGTAACAGTGGTATAATTCCCTGTACTCTGCTGCTTGGAGCTTGTGGGGAAGATATCAGAACCATTGGCATCCCTTTTCATCCAGTTTGCAGGCCTTTCGGACTTCTCATCCTTAGACCCAGTGGTAACAGTGGTATAATTCCCTGTACTCTGCTGCTTGGAGCTTGTGGGGAAGATATCAGAACCATTACCAATGGTGTCCCTTTTCATCCAGTTTGCAGGCCTTTCCGACTTCTCATCCTTAGACCCTCTTTTGCGTGGGGAAGACACCTTTTGTACTTTCTCATCTGTATCATTTTGCGGATAAGAGTTCATCTTTTGACTGGTAGAATCACTGTATGAGTTCTTCACTTCAAACCTCTCCCTGTCCATTGAAGCAGAAGCCAAACCTTTTTCCTCTCGGCCATTGAATAGGTAAGATGAAGAAAAACTTGATGACTGTTTGTTGACGACATCAGCTGCAGAGCTGTACAAAGAATTATCCTTTTCAACAAATTTCCTGCCCATATCCATTGTTTTCTCTTGACGTTGATCATTAAAATCCTCTGCACCAGCACCAACTGGAAGGGATGACGTGGATGAAACCTCCTTGCTAGCTTGTGGTACTGGATTTGGGGCCTGATCTTTTCTAGGATTTCCACTTTTGGATAGACTTTTAACCCTGTTTACATTGTGATGAAACAATTAATACATGCAATGCAACCATGGATGTCCATGAAAGAATAGAGGTACCCTGTTATACAACATAGTTAAAGCTCATAATAGAGAAACACATACCGATCAGCATATCTCAAGGTATTAAGCGTGTGTTCACAAGACCCGGCGCCTGGAGATATACAAGAAATCATAACAGTCTTCGAATTGCCCACAAAGGAGTCACGAAGCACTTCTGTAAGTTTGCTTCCCCGAAATGGAATATGGATCTGGTCGTTGTCTAGAGCACGAATACACTCCTTCAAAGCCAAAAGGCTTTTGTTGATTTCTGCCCCTTCAATCCTATAGCGGAGATACATAAAAGTTGTAAACTAAAGTTATTTGTTAATATAAGAAAGTGCTTCATCTGAACAAGAAAATTGCCATAGGGCAGGGATGGAAGGAAGACACCAAATAAACAACCAACATGTTTGAACATTTGGCTTCTATTTATAGAGAAATCCCACAACATTATTACAAATTGTGCAACTATGTAGTCCGTAGTCCTCAGTTTGTTATACTAAATATAGTTTGAAATTTGAAAAACATCAACACAATAACTCAAAATACTAAGGCGGACAACTAAAAACAATACATATATAATTTCCTTTGAATCTTTTATTTTATTATGTGTTCACAATGATATCAGATATAAATTCAGTAGCTACTATGAAAAGCTGTTAAGAAGTTTCCTTTCAGCCAGAAATATGAAGTAGCAAAAGAATAAGAACAATTAGATGGTTTCATTTACTTTTGGCAACTAAAATGGTTCATGTTTTTTACTGCTATCCCCAACTTTTAGAGAGTCAAGGCAGAGTGGAGTAAAAAAAAAAAAAAACCGAAATAAAAAACAACAGGAAGCTCTTATCAGTTCTATACATATTTTCAGTATTGACCCAGCTTAATACTATGCACCCAAAGATTCAGATGAAGCATCATTTTTCTCATTACATTGTTAAAATGAGGTGTTCAACTAAAATCTTCATGCATAGCACATTCTAAAAGCACCTTCATGCAGTTGATTTTTGAGAATTTTGAAACACAGCAAAGAATTTAAATGTTTAATACCGTGTCTGACGATCATTGTCAGTAGTGTCAGCACCTCTTTCACTTCCAGCAAGGTCAATAAAAGAAATCTTCCCCACAACCTTCCCGCTCCTTGCCTCATTTCCATCATTGTTCCGCTTGCTCTCTTTCACCTCACCATGCTTCTTCACAGCCAGTTGTAAGATAGCATGTGACCTGGAGGACTCCTCATTAGCACCTGTGGATCCTGTACTTCTAGCCGCATTCCCCTTTTCAATGAATTCTTTGACAATCTGTACATCACAAACTTCAAATTCTTGCAGTCCTACAATGCAAACTTGCTGCCGTCCATCTTCCCTCATGCAAAGTTTCCTATACATAGAGTAACAAACACAGCCATTAAACAATTCAGCAATCTATTAACACTGTGCACCAAAGAGAAAATAAGACGTGTGCATTGAAGCACTGGATAAGCAAGAAGACATCTGTAAATGCACATTAATTGAGACATATATTTGCATTCCTATACAGGCAGAAATAAACAAAAAAAGAATGTTTGATGAAGATAAAGTTAAGGAGTGACGCTTGATGTTAGAAGAAACATTTTATTAAAGCATGTGAATCCTCCATGCAAATATTAAAAATGTCATTTCCTAATTCAGACCTAGATCCAAAATACAAAGCACTTACACCAAAGGCAAACATAATGGCATAAGGACAAATTATAATATAACACCATCATCAAATGCATTTAAACTAATACACACAGTGTATTTATATGAAAGGTTAAAAACAAAGATATAAAACATATATATGAAAGGACAGAAATACCCACTTTCTGTCACTAAGAAGATCAAAAAGTTTTCCACCATATATCTCAAAGTAGCTAAGCCACAACTTAAATCGCTGATTTCGGTAAACTGGATGATTCAACTGTCGAACAAGGTCTTCTGCAGCTCTGAGTGGTAACGGTTGCATTGTGTACGTTTTGCCACTTCCTGAAAATAAAGCATTATTAGCATCTTAGTAATGAATGCAGGTGATTAATAACTGTTTGAGGATCAAGCAAAGCTATCAAACATGAGCAAACTTATATGGTGCCAACAACTACAAACTCTGCTTCATGGAAAAGGAAAGATTTCCGGTATACATTTCAAACCTTCAATTATGTGTGTAATTGCATCTACCATCAAGTAGGAAATATCATTTCAATCAAAACCGTCCCACTCTCTCAACAAATGAGTATTTTATGATCATTTTAAGATGTTAAATATATTGGCCCGTATGCCAGGAACATTACACACCCAAAAGAACCAAAAAACAAAAGAACCCTTATCCTTTCCTTGTTCAATATATTCAAACACTGACACTATTAAGATCTAGCAACAAATGCTATAAAGTATAAACAAACCAGAAAAGTTAAGCAGAAAAAGGATAATATTGAAAAAACTAAAAGGTTTGAAATGTAAAATTGGGCGTTGCTTATAATTTGGTACAGATATGATATCGATAGAAAGAGACAACGGGTCTACCACGAGCGAACAGATTTTCTACAGGATCACCTCGACCACCTCTACGGTAAGGGGCCTTGCAGAATGGCACTTGAAATAAGGATAAAGAAAGCACGGAGGAACAAATTTCTCACCTGTCTGACCATATGCAAAACAGGTAGCTTTGGTTCGCTCGAAAATTGTAGGAATAATTGGTTCTACTGTAGCACGATATACCTGTTATTGTAAAGCAATCATGCCTTAGATCAAATAAATCAAGGCCAAGACAGAGACAACCATTCACTTCCATAAACCCCAAATACCACAATAATAAAGTAATGATTGATATCGATACAATTGAAAAACGTTGTTTATATTAACCAAAAAAAAAAAAAAAACTCCAATGTGAGTTCCGATGTGAGATGCATTACTTCATCATTGGTAACATGCTCATCAAGAACAGCATCAAAACAAAACTCGTGCTTATCCACATACGCCGTCAAATCAACCTTTTCATGATAGAACAAACAATCAGATCTATGAACAGTGAGTAAAAATAAGAATATCAATATAAAGGAGAGTTCAGTATTGAAACAGCATTAGTTCAACCTTTGAACTGAATATAGTTATAAATGGTAAATAGTGCTTCTTTTCAATATCTAAACAAACCTTTAGTTTGGGTTCATGGACTGTCAAATATGCATTGTCAGATACAGTTACAATATCATCCTCCTTCTTAGCAAGCTCTTTCTTGTTCAAAGGTCTCTTGCGTACCTAAGACATGCATTAAAAAGGAAAACTTTCAAAATTTTATTGAAATAAAAATAATTATGAATCTCTCAAATGTTAATAAATCAAAAATTAAGTTTTATTTCAAGAATGAAAAGGTTCAAAATGCTATGAATTTTACCATGTACGAAATCTAAAAAAAATGTATTTTCATCATCAGTTTCTATACCAAATGATGATTTCGGCAAAACTCTTCAGCTAGTCTGGGAAACAATGATGACATGGGTGACTGTAGTAATTGTGGTTGTTGTTTGTTGTTCTAGTACTAAAATATTAAGGGAACAAAGGACAGAAATCAAACTCCCAATATGTAGTTACTACTACTTTCAATGCATAAGGAAGTCCCAGTGCTGCATATGATGAATAATCAAATCTTTCTACATTTTTATGCATAAGAAGTTATGCATGTTTATATAGGCAAGTTATGTCTATAAATGACATACCACAACTTTAATCTTAGCAACATTATTTTCCCTTGTGCTAGGTAAAGATATTGATGCATCAGCATCTGCTTCTCTTTCCAGCCTGCTGTTTATTGGATTGAAATCGTCTTCAAATACTCTATTATCTCCAGGCATGAAGGGTGATGGCTCAAATGGTTCTGAAATAACATGCTGATAAGGGGAAAACAATTAGAACCAACAAACACATGCAAGCACAGATACTTGTACTATTGCCAGAAAGTTAAGCTAAATTCAGGAATATAAGGGATCTGAGAGAGAAAATTGCAACAACAACAACAACAACCAAAGCCTTTTCCCACTAGGTGGGGCCGGCAACATGGATCCAAATGACCAGATCTTCCAAGAGACCATTAAATTCTAAACATGCATAATAAAAAAATTGAAACAGGAGTGCTAGGTTAAACGTTCAGACATTCCATTCCAAGCTTATGTCTAAATCGCTGATTATATAATCTAGGAACTAGGAAGCTAGGATTTTCACCATCATCAACATAAACAGATGCAAAATATGGTATAAACATCCAATTTTTTTTCCATTATAAACTGCTAGGAATACTTGGTTATATTATCCAATCAGGCCACCACCATATGATGAATCATACCTCGGATAAAAGCTCTGTATCATCCATAGCATGAAGATCCAAAAGTCCAGCCCCAAAATCCCCCCTGAACTCAGGAGAATAAAACCCATCCAATGCAGCCCCTCCACCAAAAGCTTGAGCAGTGGGCGTATATGGCTCCGAACCAGATTCCCCATTAAAATTGAGGTTTCTCATTAACTTTAAAAGCCTCTGCTTCTCTTCAGCAGACTGTGCTCCATAACCCTACAACAATATCATATTCATCAATGTCACCTCATAGACTACCATCATCCCATTATATTTATATTTATATATAACAATAAAACAACATTTGACAAATTTGACCGATGCTACACTCAGTTTCTAACAACAAAAAATAAAGGTACGCATAATTATCCCTCAAAATGTAAGAGTGATATAACATACAAAGCAAGTGCCATAAAATTTTAAATTTCAAAAACTTCATCCAAAACATGAAAGACATTATGGTACACATAATCAACTAAATCCTCTTTATCTAGCAAAGGCCAATTTAATTGGTATACACTATCAAATGTAAACATTTTTTACATTGCCAACCAATCATAAATTATCATATCATTAAAAATACTAGACCCCTATCATAACCACCTAAAAGTCACACAAAGAATGCCTCGTGATTGATTGACAGTGCAAGTTTTTTTACACCAATAGTCTATCAAAATTAACCTCATACAAAAAATCATATTATAACATAATACTGTAAATCACTCAAACATACATATAATTAAGGAAATGAAAAGTACAGTGTTATCAATGGAAACATCTCAACCAACAGAAAAATCTACACACCAAATAAAAAATAAAAAATGGCAATTATATGAAAGAAGCAGCATTTGAAAATACCTGCATGAGAAGGTTTGGGAGTAAGCGATGATCGATGGCAGTAGAAGCCAACGGAGAGGCCAGATGCTGCAAGCCCGCAGACTGCAACCACCGCGCCATGACGGCGTCGCCGGCATCTGTAGTAGCGGGGCCCGCATTGTGCAGAGAGCCGGCGCCGTCGTATAGAGCGGCCGCGGCGGCATTGCTCTGTGGCATCTGGCCGCCCACGTGGCGCTGCGACCGTCGTTGGGGCGCCAATTTTCAAGATCTGTTTTCACACGCTTCGCATAAACACACACCCATTAAATTAAAACGAAATGAAATCGAAATTCAGAATCTCAAAAAAAAAAAAAATGAAAAGTGAAAATAGCGAGGAGACTCACGAGAATGAGGGGAGAATTGGAATTTAGAGAAGAACATGAAATGAACAGAAGATGCAGAGGATTGGTTGGTGGATTGCGATTCAGATCTGAGACTGTTTGAAAACGATTCGTTTAGGTCTCTTCTTCCAATGAATGAATGAACACCTTTTTGGCTTTGGCGATGATGGCAAAAAAATCACAAGAGAAGAGAAAAAAGGAGAGAGAAGAAACTTTCTTATGCAAATGTTGTAGTTAATTAAATTAAGGATGGATATGGATCATTAAATACAATAATCATCATTAACATTTTTTTCAAAATTATTAAACGGCTATGTATTTCCAAAAGAGTAAATATCCAATTTGGTCCCTGAAATTGTGAAGTAGTCTCAATTTGGTCCTTGAAATTATCGAAATTCCAAAAGCGTCCCTGAATGATAAGTTAGTATCAATTTGACCCTTCATTTTACTCACTTAGTATCAATTAAGTCCCTGATAATACTAACTTAATATCAACTTACTTCATACGATTTTCAACTGAGGGACTAAGTTGATTACCGTTTTACAATTTCAGAGACTAATTTGGAATTTCGATAAGGGATCAGGTTGATACCATTTTATAATTTCATGAACCAAATTGGGTGTTCACAAAAGACTAATATGCCCTCCTCCTTCCCCTAGTTTCACCAAAATCCGAGTATTGTTAGATGTCTAAGTGGAAACCTCTTGTGATAATATTTTTTTTTTGTTACACGTATGAATTTAAAGATTCAACATATAACCACTTGCTTAACGTCTTGTATGCAAGTTTGGAGGGAAATGAAAGGGAGGTAATCAAAGGGGAAGGAATGAGGAAGGAGGGAATGAGAACGAGAGTATTATCCATCTCCTTGTTTATGAGTGTATATTGTTTGAGGGGAATGAAATGGAAGTTTATGACATGCTTTTATAAATTTACCTTTATTTGAAAAAAAATTAACATAAGTAATATTATTTAAAAAATGTAAATTTTAAATATGGATGAGGGTAAATTAATAATTTCAATTACTTTTCCTCCAAAATACCATAAAATGGGGGAAATGAAAAAAATGGGCTGAGAATGAGAATTGAGAATTTATTAAATCCTCAAAACATTTCTCTCCAATTAATGAAATTTACAGATAAGAAAGGGTTTCTAATAAACCTAATTTTTCCTTCTCTTCTCCTCCAAACAATACTCATAAACAAAACCTAAGGGTCTCGAGCCAACACAGTGCATTATTATGAATAAAACTAACGGCAACCATGCCAAATATTCTTCAACCATATTGAGGCTAGATTAGGAAAGTCATTGTTTTTTTAGGGATTTCAATTCATTATGATTGGAGAAAATTCCTTATTTTTTTTTTTTTTTTGACAAGTGAGAAAATTCCTTATCTTGCTGATAAAAATTGTACTCATATACAGCTTATTAGAATTTGAATCGTATGGTGATTTTCGGAAACAACCAAGATGTTTGTCCTATAAAAGTACGCTACATACATGTGTCACGTGATATTTATGCAAGAGACTAAGCTCAACATTACATGCATGGTATGAAATTCGTTTCCTCCTGTTTAACATTTTTGATATATTGAATCTTTTTATAATTCTTAATGCTTACTTAGACTTTACCCCAACGGTTCATAGGAATTTTTTTTTTCTTGATTATCGCCAATGTTATTGATATTTAAACTAATATAATCAAGTTTTTAAAAAGACTTACATAGTTAATTTTTTTATGATAAAATATTTGTATTTTAAAACACCAAAAAATATTCAAAGTTGTCTTATTATGGTCTAGTTTAAAATGGTGCTTAATATTTGACTCTGTGTGACTACTTATAATGTTTTCTAAAAATAAATAGAGTTTAATTTATACAAATTGTCATGTGAATAAGTTTTATAATAATATTTGACAATATTTATTTATTATTAATTTTTATCTTAGTTATTAAATTTAAATATAGATATTAAAATATAAATGAATGTCCAGTCAAAAAATTTTTTTAATGAATGTTAATATAATTTTTTTATGCTGACAATACACTAAAATAGATATCAAAGAAAATAATTATACGATGATACATCAATGAAATTTGTTGCTAACCCAATATAATGCAATTAAAGGTTTCTTATTTTATCTTATTTTTGGACTGAGACATTTAATTAAGAGAAACCAACTACAGAGTGTAGGATACTCGTTCTATCCGTGACTACTCCATATGGTATTTTGTTACGCTTAAGCTATTAAAATGGTTTTTTTTTTTTTCAAAAGGAAGCTATTGAAATGGTTAAGAGGTTAACATACTAACATAAGCTTTTCACTTTCCTTGATGTACCCACAAACAAATATCGTAATTGTCATTTCCATTGAAGTAAATAAAGTTCTCCCTGTAAATTTACTAAAGATACTTTTCATTCAATTTTTTTTTATTACTTTTCCTCACTCCGTCCATATTGAAAAATTAAGAAGCTATTTAGTAAACAATTTAAAAATAAAGTTGATATTCACATAATAATTGATCATTTTTGTATTCCTTATTCGATAGGTTAACATCATAATCTTAGGGGTAAGTCATTTTTCAAAATAGAAAAGCAAATTTCGATGAAGTTTTTCAATTCAACGATGAAAGGGCATATATTGTAACATCTCGGACTGCTTTACAAATTGACGGTTGTCCTTACAAATCAATACAATTTTTTCAACGTGCTTCTCACTGACATGTTTTCTGAGAAAACTTCTCAGGAGACCACATATCTCATAATTGCTCCAAGTCAAGCACACTTAACTTTAGAGTTCTTAAGTGATGGACTCTTGAAAAGAAGATACATCTTGTTGGTATAACTAGGTAGTACCAATATCAATTCTTTTTAAGCTTTCCCTCAATTGTACAGTCTCATACATATACAGTCTCGGGATCCCTCTTGTTCTAGTGTGTAATCGGTTCATTCATTTATCTCTATGCCTAGAAGCCTTTCAGGAGCTGCTCATTATTTGTGTTTTCTTTGCACCAGCAATCACTCCCCGCCCTCGTTAGACCCCGAGTGTCACAAAGACAAGGAATTTGGATGACTGTCAAGCACAAGTATCCAAATATGAATAGTTTTGTTAATTATGTTTCTTGCCTATAAATATTACAGTGTTAAAGTATTATAATACGTTGGGTACATGCATAAAATTCTTAGGATATCTTAGCCACATTAACACTCGTGTTTGATAGGAATAACTACATGTCTTTTAGGTTTAAGATCTTTTTTAGATTTCGACTAGTACAAATCAAGTTGGAAAAACTTATTTAATTTTTTATTATTTAAGTAGGTTGACCCATCAATCCACCATAAAATTAATTGACCGGTTTTTCCAACACTCTTTTACTATTCTATGCAATATTTGGAGCAAGAGTTCAAAGGAATAGTATTGAATTCATTCACTAGCTAGTTAGTATCTTAGGATTCATTCATATCCCCAAGAATCAAGATCCTATGCTATCCAACACTTGCCTATGCACTGAATTGTCCTGAACCCAGTGAATGTCATTATGCCATAAATGTCATGGCTGCGTGGCCCTAATGTCAAAACTAAGATCTCGTTGTCTCAATTTACTTACAATCATTTATGAACATTTGGTGCAAGTAGGTGTTGCCACAAATACCCAATCGGACATTTTAACCAGTTGTATGATGGACAAGGGACCCATAAATTGTTTCAAATACGATAATTACCAAAGCATTAAGTGTACCATAAAATGATAATGACAATTAAGTGAATTAACAGTACATGGGGTAAAAATTAACACTGTATTATTATTATTATTATTATTTTAGTGGGTGATCCTCGTGCGGTGCGGTTGTGGTATTGAATTCCCTAGTTTGATTATCTTTTTGCTATTGTAGAGGTCAAGCAGAAAGCTAAGAAATGTATATAAAATAGAGAAATGCTATCTTGACACAGGTGCTTGACCTGTATAGTGCCGTACTGTGTGGCACTGTAGCTGCACTGTGCGGTACTGTAGCAGTTTTTTTTTTTTTTTTTAAACCTTAGTTTTTTTTTTAAATGTTATTTTTTGTTAGATAAATTTTTTGGTTAAGTATGTGCAAATATCTGGTGAATCATGTACAAATATCTGGTGAATTCAGTTTATTATCTGGTGAATGAGTTTTTTGAGAAATAAAATTTTTCGTTAAGTGGTGAATCATGTACAAATATCTGGTGAATTCAGTTTATTATCTGGTGAATGGATTTTTTTGAGAAATAAATTTTTTGGTTAAGTATGTGCAAATATCTGGTGAATCATGTACAAATATCTGGTGAATTCAATTCATTATCTGGTGAATGGGTTTTTTTGAGAAATAAAATTTTTCGTTATGTGGTGAATCGTGTACAAATATCTGGTGAATTCAGTTCATTATCTAGTGAATGGATTTTTTTGAGAAATAAATTTTTTGGTTAAGTATGTGTAAATATCTGGTGAATCATGTACAAATATCTGGTGAATTCAATTCATTATCTGGTGAATGGATTTTTTTGAGAATTAAAATTTTTCCTTAAGTGGTGAATCATGTACAAATATCTGGTGAATTCAGTTCATTATCTGGTTAATGGATTTTTTTATAAATAAATTTTTTTTTATAAAAAAATCTAAAATTTAAAAATAAAAAATAAAAAATAAAAAAAGATTCACTACAGTGCCGTACAGTGCAGCTACAGTGCCGCACAGTGCGGCACTATACGGTGTAAAACCGTATGTTGTAAGTATCATGACTCTATAAAATACCCATCAAGCTTTCTTGGATGACGCAGGTGTTTTCACTTTCAGCCTAAAATGTGGGGGTTTTTTAAAAAATTTATTCTCAGAGAAATAAAAAGGGGTATATTGTTTTGGTCACATTTTGTGGCCCCCATATGAAATTATGAATGAAGGGGAATGTTGAAGATGAATTCCAAAGGGGGCCCAATACTCTATAGTTTTCTCCTTTTCTTAAATTATGCCTACTTGTTGCCATACCTTACATTTCACTTCTTTTTGAACAAAAGTCTTTGCTTTTGCTTAAAGCATGAGAGGTTTGAGATCCAACGATTACACAATTTTGAATTAAAGAGCCGTCACTATTTTGATTTACTTGACCAAATTAGCTGTTCCATACTTTCTAGCCGTACATCCAACACCAGCACCACTGTTTTTTATAATCGAAGTTGGTAACATGGTTCCGCATCCGCTCCTCACGTGATTTTAGTCTATAACCTCATCTTGCTATCACGTTTATAAATTATAAACTTAATATAATATAAATTATTTAAACATAACTATAGTCAATATTTGTTATATATAGTATATACATACAATTATAGTCAGTACTATCATATTTAAGACATGAATTACTCGAACATATTATAGCAAGTATGCAAGCGATTACTGGAGTCAAGAGCTACATCCCAAATCTATGGCACCAACATCAGAACTTCTACCATAGATTTCATAAAAATTACCTCACTGAATTTTGAAGAGTTTAATTATGAGCCGGGGATCTTTGCAACCAAGCCTATGATGCTGCTTGGACTGTTGCTCGCGCAAGGAGGAAACCAACCAAAAATGGGACCAACGGAAGTGGAAAAATTCAGTTCACTAACCATAAAGGAGATTAAGTGTAAAGAAAGAAAGTAAGAATGAATTTATCAATATTAATTAGTTAAAATAGGTTGAGATCTCAATATGCTTTAACTAATCACTGATGGATGCATCCTTAATTTATCATTTTATATTTTATCTTACTTTAGAGGAGTCTAATCCGACCATAAAATAGATCCATATATAACATACTTTTCAGATCATCAATGTGATGGGAGAAGAGCTACAAGGAAATTGGGTTCTGGTCAGATGGACTAAGTTCCTCAAAAACTTTCGGCCTAAATGCTTCTGACAGTTCTTTGATAAAAGAGTTAGGACAAGTGGTTTGGAGAGGAGGACCTTGGTCCAATCCAACATGTGCTAAACGACTGAGAATGCATTGGTGTCCCTTCCACATCAACATTCAAACAGTACTTGTCAATGTTATTCAAGATCATACTGAAAATATTACCTCCTCCAATTCAAGGGATTTGCGGTATAGTTTTTTATCCAAGGTGGCGTCAAGAATGCACAAGCTAAAACACGGTGCATTGATGCACTTCGAATTGGAAAATTAATGAATTTAGCTAATATAATATTTTTTACAAGGTCCGTTGCAATTTTATGAACACAGTTTCGAAGTTGTCCTTGGTGTTGTCGAATACATTCAATGTCACGGCGGCAAGTATTTTATTGAAAATGGCTTTTAAGTACAGTTGCTTGACATGTAATTCATTAAAAAGTGACTCGGAACTCGGAAGATGATAATAAAGTGCATTCGGCCATTATTTTTTTTTTATAGAGCTCCGTTGTATCAGGCTATGCCCGTTTGCCGCTATATCTTAGTTCAGCACAACCACGGTGTCATGGTCCACAGCTTGTCTTTTTATTATTATTTTATCTATAAAGCCCAACCACTGGGGTGGCACACACCGCCACACCGGTGGTTCAGGGAATGTTTATTCTCAAGTAGATTACATTCGCGAAAATCCCATTCTAAAAGTGTGTTAAATTGTTATCAGTTTAAAGCCTTGAGGTCAAGGCCTTCTAGCATGAGAAGAATGCATAAATTTAATATGAATTCCAGTTCATCCCAAAGAAATTTGGTGGGAATGAAGCACAGAGTGTCTCGCCATAAAACTAAAACACCAAAGTCAATGTCTCAAGTAACTCGATACAGAATGCAAAAGAAAAACTAGATAAATAGAGGCTACATAACTTGGTACAGTACGTCACTTAGCACTTCACCTCCTTCAAAGCATATGCGAGGTACAGAAATGTTGGATCAGCAGCACCATCCTTGTAGTAAGCAAACACCAAGGTAGCGTCATCATGCATGCTCTCCCCAACAAAACTGCACACAAGACCTCAACTTAGTGTACATTGATTTTACCAAGCACTAAAGAAAAGATATTAACATATAACATTCTCCCAAAATAAATAAAAACGGCCATGAATCAATATGTCTCTCTCTGTGTGTATAAAGTATATAATATATAAAATACAGATAGTACTTACAATTGAAAATCCTTGAGCTTGGAGAGCAGAAATTTAGTTGCTCCCTCAATGTGCTTTTTAAACAGCTCTTGTTTCTCTGCATCAAGTTTGGGTGTCAACAACTTGATATACTTCTTAACGTAACCAAGAAACTGCTTCTTGTCAAAAGGAGGTTGCTCCTGCAATAATTAAATAACAAACTCATTATCCTCTAAACTTACATTGAGGCAAAAAATAATTATTGAAAACCAACCAAGTATAAAAAAAGAGGTGGATGGTTGCCCAAACCTGAAGTCTGAAGGTATCAACAATGTCAACAACCTTAACAGCTTGGTCATCAACACCCTCCTCATCTCCTCCACCTTCAGCAGACGGGTTTGCCCCAATGTCTACATCAACTGCTCCTTTAACAACCCACTGAACACCAAAAATCATTACTATCACATGTCAGCGGTCAGCCACTAGTAACCAAACTACTTCAAAAAAAAAAATGTGTTTAAACTACATAGAATAAATAATAGTTCTTGCAACTTTAACATTTAAACAAGAAAATCCACATGATTGCACAACATTTGACTAACCTTCCCCTCAACTTCCCACAACATTCCATTCTCAATTTCCTTGTACGGAAAAGAGTCCGAAAGAAGCTCATCACCTGCATAATATAGTATATTTGACCAATGTTACTCCACACATTCAACTACTACATACTTTTAACAAAACTAGGCCAATTGCAATAAAAAAGAAACAGCAACAACATGCAAAAAACAAACATTAAACGAGAGGATCAATATTTCATACTTAAGAACATCATATAGACAAGTAACCTGGCAGAACTACCACAGCCCACAGTTACACTCAAAATGAAATTCTACAAAAACCACCTTCCAGATATAAGCTATAAACCATTGCTTGTTTTAATTGACTCATACCAATCGAAACTGTGCAAACTTGCAACTCAAAATCATTGACTTACACATATACTTCGCAAAATTAAAGAGATTCCTCCAATTTCTTCCAAATTAGAACTTCGGCGAGAATCAAATAATTGGGGGTAAAACAACAATCAACACAGTGAATTATTGCATTTAAAAAAAAAATTGACCTACGAAATTCGTCAGAGGGACAAAAAGCAGAGTGGGGTCAGCAATAACATGGAAAATTAGCACTATCAGAGTTAATCCAGCTGGAATTATTAACCCGAACAAATAATCAAAACCCTACATATCTAGGGCATCGATAAAAACCCCAGATCCAAATACTAAGAAAAGTTTAATACTTGAAAATCGTATTTGGATGTGCAATTCAAATAGATCTAATGACAAATACGACAATGAATAACGAAAATCGAAAATTGAGAGTAACAGATGGACAGATTGATACCTGTGAGTAGGTCCTGGTAAACCAACATGATTGCGGAGTGAGATTCTCTCCTCTCAGATCGCTCCTAACTGGGGATTGTGCTTTGTGTGAGTGAAGGAGCGATGAGAGAGAGAAGAGGGTTCGAGATCGACACTAGGACTCCAATTTATAGCCCAGGGTTTTTGGGTCAACACCAACAAGGGCACTGCCCTCAACCTAAATTACCTGCACGCCCCGCTCTCTCTAAAATACCCGATCACTCCTACGACCTTTCCCTTTTTCTTTTGCATAAAGGCTCATTTTGGTCCCCTACCAAAAATATGGTGTCCATTTCAGTCCCTGACCAAAAAAAAAAAAACTTATTAGTCCCTGACAATTACTAACGTGAGACAAGTTAGACCCTGACAATTACTATGGGACATTATAGTCCCTAACAATATTTAAAGTGAGACTAATTAGTCCCTGACAATTAGTATCGTGGGACATTTTAGTAACGGACGCTGACTAACAGAAGTCACGTAGGGACTAACTTATCCCATGTTAGTGACTGCAAGGATTAATGGGGTAGTTTTTTTTTGTCAGGGACTAAAATGGGTATTTTTCCTTTTCTTTTTCATTAATTTATCCTTCGAGGTTCATGTAAACTCTTACATTGGGATGACAATTTACATTGGGATGAAGGAGAAAATCCTCCTTAAGCTAAATCAAAGATCGTACGCGTCACCTCATGAGTTTCCATTGTTGATAATATTATAATATATATATATATATATATATATAGTTTGATAATTTTAAATATTTAATTTTTTTAATTATATTAATAAGGCTTAATTCCACTTTTGGTCCTCCAGATATCATGATGATGCAATTTTGGTCACCCGTGTTCCAATTGCGCCAATTAGGCTCCCAAGGTGTTCTCCTTATTACAATTAGGTCCTCTTATATATATATATATGTTACATATTTTGATAACTTTAAATATATAATTTTTTTAATTATATTAATAAGGCTTTATTCCGCTTTTGGTCCCCCAGATATCATGATTATGCAATTTTGGTCACCCGTGTTCCAATTGCGCCAATTAGGCTCCCAAGGTGTTCTCCTTGTTACAAATAGGTCCTCTCGTCACTATGCTATCTAATTTTTAATGGCAATAGTTTACGTGGAACATGTGTGACTGATTTGACATTTAGTTAGACCAATTTTCCTGGTAGTGGGGATGGCATCTCTTTAGATGATATTGATTATGATGAAGAGTGAGACTAGGCCAGTGTACTGCCATAGGAGACTGTCAGTTTAAACGTCAGGAAAAGCGTAATTGGACAACAGAAACTGAGTGTCAAATCAGTCACATAAGTGCCACATAAGCTACTGGGATTAAAATTTGGACGGCATGGTGATAGATGGACCTAATTGAAATAAGAATGATACTTAGGGGAACTAATTGGCACAATTGAAACTTGAGAGACTAAAATTGCACAATTGTGATACCCAATGGACTAAAAGTGAAATTAAGCCTATTAATAAAATAAATTTAAAATTTTTGGACCCCAATTCCATCTTAAGTACTTGAGTTCTTCACAAGTTCACATTTTCATAACCGACTACACATAGTCCTTCAATTCTTCCATCATCAATCTTCCACACCAAAAGGTTTATCTCTCTTCCCTGCACTCCCTCTTTCTCTACTTTTTTTTTATTACTCTCTTTATCTTCCTTGCACTCTCTTTGTTTCTTTACTGCCCACTTTATTTATTTTGCCATTTTATTTTCCTATATTTATTCCTTTGCTTTATCTTGCACTTGTTTTGCAACTATTGTTGGTTTGCTTCCCATTATTTTTTTCTTCTCATTTTTCTGCTTTGTTTTTTTTTTTCATATTGCTGGTAAGCTTCGCTTCGTTCACATTCTCTCTGAAACTCACAATGCATTCCACTCTCTAAAATGACAAGTTCTCTTTCTCTTTAATTTTCTGCTTTCTCACACCATTGTTTTTACCTAAACCCCCTTCTGTTCAAGCTCATTTTAGGTTTTTCCTTCAAATCTCGCGACCTTTTTTTTCTTCATGTTTTTCCCATTTTATTAAATTTTAATTTTTTGTTATTTTTTAATACCAATTTTCAGGGTTCCTACAAGGATCCACGGGAAAGAAGGGATGGAGAAAAGGTACTCCCCATAACAGGGGTCAAGGAAGGACAGAGGAAAATGGGAGACGAAGACAGGGAGTGGGTACTCCAAATATTACTATTTCGGGTATTATAGTTGTTCCAAATTTCATGCAATAAGAATGTCATATTTTTATTCGATATCCTAGAAAGCTTATATACGAATATGGTTTTCTAGAATTACTTTGATATTTTTTCTACTTTTTGGATAAATAGCTTAATTAAGTGCTTATTCGATAAGCTTGTTTTAAATAAGCTAAAAAACAATTTATCTTCATAAGATTCACTGACAAGCTAATTGCAATAAGCTAAAATAAACTTAATTATATGAAGATCATAAACCATTTGGATATGTTTTTTTTTGTAATAAGATATTCTCGTAAGCTTAAATAAGCTCTTTATAAGCCATTCAAAACTTTTATCTTTAGGATTGCAAGCATTTTATTTATATTTTGTGACATCCAATGTTACTTTCTATTATAATTTTCAAAGTAAAAAAGTTTAATATGTGTGTCATGATCTCACTCACACACAAAAAAAAAAAGTTTACCATGTGTGTCGCGACCTCACTTACTCATAAGTGAAAACATTTAATATTTACGCTATTTTAGAACTATTTCTAATTACTTACCTCATAAAATTTTTCGTGAATAATCTAAATCAAGTTATTGCCATTAGGATTTGTGTAAATTGTTGAGGAGCAACCAAAATCCCATATTGCTTAAACAAGGGGAGGAACATGAGTTGATAAGCATGGAAATTGTCCCCATTGGTATGAGGCCTTTTGGGTAATGTTCAAAAGCAAATCCATGGGGGTATAAACCCAAAGTGGACAATATCAACATATCATACCAACAGTGGTATCAATATTGTTCACTTATATAATTGCTAAAGGCAATTAATCAATTCATCATCAACATCACAAATAACAACGTCAATGACTCCATACGCTTTGACGTCAATGACTCCATATGTAGAGGCATTAATGATGACGAGAGGCAGATCAACAGAACGTGACTCCAGTGGGAGTCAAAATCATGGTAGATCAAGATCTCAAAGAATGAAGAATCTAAAATGCTACAATTGTGGCATGAGAGGACACTTGAAGAAGGAGTGTTGGCATAATAAGAAAAGTGGAGAAAAGAATTCTGAAGTATCAGTCTCTCAAGGATGTGTTGCAAGTACCTCAGATGAAGGAGAAATCCTGTACAACGAAGCAGCAACTAAATCTAAAGGCGAAAAGCAACTCAATGATGTTTAGATAATGGATTCAGGCGCAACATGGAACATGACTCCAAACCGATGTTGGTTTTGCACTTACGAGCCTATTTTAGAAGGATCTGTGTTAATGGAAAAGGATCACACCTTAGAAATTGTTGGAGTCGGTACTATCAAATTAAAGATGCATGATGGTATTGTTCGCACAATTCAAGGGGTTCAACATGTGAAGGGCTTGAAGAAAAACTTATTGTTCATTGGGCAATTGGATGATCCCGGGTTTAAGATCCACACCAAAGGTGGAATCTTAAAAATAGTAAAAGGCAATCTTGTGGTGTTGAAAGCATAAAAGATCACAAGCAATCTATACATGCTTTTGGGAGATACGTTGCAAGAGGCAGATTCATCAGTTGCAGCAGCGAGCCAAGAAGAAACAACAATGATGTGGCATCACAGACTAGACCATATGTCGGAACGTGGGTTGAAAGTCCTTACAGAACGCAATCTCTTGCCCAGGCTCAAAACAGTGAATTTACCTTTTTGTGAGCACCGTGTGATGAGTAAGCAGCATAGATTGAAGTTTGTTAGAGTAAATACTAAAAGCAAACACATACTGGACTTGATCAATTCTGATGTGTGGGAATCACCGGAAATATCTCTGGGAGGAGCAAAATACTTTGTGTCATTCATTGATGACTACTCCTGAAGATTATGGGTGTACCCAATCAAGAAGAAGTCAGATGTGTTTCCAGTTTTAAAGGAATTCAAAGCACAGGTGGAGCTTGAAATTGGTGAGAGAATAAAGTGCTTGAGGACAGACAATGGGGGATAATATGCAGATGGTGATTTTCTGGCATTCTGCAAACAATAGGGTATTACAAGGCAATTTACAGTTACATATACACCTCAACAGAATGGGGTAGCAGAGCGGATGAATAGAACTCTCCTAGATAGAACAAGAACTATGCTGAGAACAGTGGGAATGGCCAAATCTTTTTGGGCAAAAGCAGTTAAAACTGCCTGTTACGTGATAAATCGATCACCATCAACAGCTATCAATTTGAAGACACCGATGGAGAAGTGGGAAGGAAAACCAGTTGATTATTCTTCTCTTCATGTGTTTGGATGTCCTGTGTACGTGATGTACAACTCCCAAGAAAGAACAAAGCAGGATCCAAAATCCAGGAAATGTATATTCTTGGGCTATGCCGACAACATCAAGGGGTATCGCTTGTGGGACTCTACTTCCCGCAAGGTTGTTGTCAGCAGGGATGTAGTCTTTGCAGAAAATGAACTACAAAGTGAGCAGAAAAATGGCAGCACTACCAAAGAAACTACTACAGCTGAGATAGATAGAAAGTCTACAGAAGATTATTCTTTTGAAGCATAACAAGAGCACGAAGAACAGGAACTTGATGAGGTCAGTTATGAAATGGCACTCGGACTATGTTATGGTAAGCCTTGATGCGTATTGTTTTTTAACTGAAGAAGGAGAACCATCAACGTTTCAAGAGGCCTTGAATGGTTCAGATGCTTCTCTAGGGATTACTGCAATGCAGGATGAGATGGAAGCCTTACATAGAAACAAGACATGGAAACTTATTGAACTTCCAAGGGTCGGAAAGTCATCGGTAATAAATGGGTCTATAAGATCAAATGATATGGATCAAGTGGAATGATATCGTGCAAGATTGGCGGTCAAAGGATATGCTCAAAAAGAAGATATAGACTTCAACGAGATATTTTCTTCAGTTGACAGACTAACTACTATCAGAGTAGTCCTGGCTATGTGTGCTGCATTTGATTTACATCTTGAACAGCTAGATGTATAGACTGCTTTTCTTCATGGAGAACTTGAAGAAGAAATATATATGCTCCAACCAGAAGGCTTTAAAGAATTAGGAAAGAAAACTTGGTTTCCAGGTTGACCAAATCTCTGTATGGTCTAAAGCAGACACTCAGATGTTGGTACAAGAGATTTGATTCTTTCATTATTAGCCTTGGATACAACAGACTAAGTTCGGACCATTGTACATACTACAAAAGGTTTGATGATAATGATTTTATTATTTTATTGTTGTATGTGGATTACATGTTCCTGATAGGCCCCAACAAATATCGAGTCCAAGAATTAAAGGCGTAGTTGGCTAGGGAATTTGATATAAAGGACTTGAGACCGGCAAACAAGATTTTAGGGATGCAAATTCACCGAGACAGAAAAGAGAGGAAGATTTGGCTTTCTCAAAAGAATTATCTAAGGAAGGTCTTATGGCGCTTCAACATGCAAGATTATAAGCCAATTTCTGCCTCACTTACTGTTAATTATAAATTATCCTCAGGTATGAGTCCTAGCAATGAAGCGGGGAGGATGGAAATGTCTCGAGTACCGTATGCATTAGTGGTGGGGAGCCTTATGTATGCGATGATATGTTTGAGACCAGATATTGCCCAAGCAGTTGGCCTGTCAGTCGATTTATGGCGGATCCTGGTAGAGAGCATTGGAATGTTGTTAAGAGAATCTTGAGATAAATTAAAGGAACCTCGAGTGTTGCATTACGTTTTGGAGGATCATAATTTATTGTCAGAGGATATGTTGATTCAGATTTTGCAGGTGATCTTGATAAAGAAAATCTACTACTGGATATATGTTTACACTTGCAGGAGGAGAGGTAAGCTGGTTATCCAAATTACAAACTGTTGTAGCCCTGTCTGTTATAGAAGCTGAGTACATGGCAGCTACCCAAGCATGCAAGGAAGCTATTTGGATTCAAACGTTAATGGAAGAACTCGGGCACAAGCAGCAAATGATTATTGTGTATTGTGACAGTCAAAGTGCCTTGCACGTTGTAAGGAATCCAGCCTTTCATTCCAAGACAAAGCATATTGGTGTTCAATATCACTTTGTTCCAGAAGTAGTTGAGGAAGGAAGTATAGATATGTAGAAGATTCATACCAAAGACAACCTAGCAGATGCTATGACAAAGCCAATCAATACTGACAAGTTTATATTGTGTCGATCCTCCTATGGCTTATCATAAACTTAAGCAACAAGGAATTGGCAAGGTAGAGATATTTTAAAAGCTCATAAAAGTGGCTTTAAGTGGGAGATTGTGAACAAATAAAACCATTTTTGTCAAAGTCAAATAAAGTGACTATATTATACAACTTGTGGCAATGAATGGATTTGGTGGCTTTATTTAATTAAGTACCAAATTCAATTTGGCTTTGGATTCAATCAAGTAGACTCTCCATGTGGCCAAATTGCAAAGAAAGTTGTCATGCAAGTTGTCTCCATCCTTCTTCTATAAATAGAGCTATGCATATGATGAATAGGTACAATAACAAGCATAAGAAAACTTGTTGGATGAGTGAGAGAAAAAATTCAGAGAGAAAATTATCGTTTCTCGTGTGAGGTTCTCCTAGTGTATTCTCCTATTTTCAAGAGAGAGTGTTATTGTTCTCTCCTTTTATTTAGAGAGAGGTCTTGTAATTTCTTTCACTTAGTGAAAATATTTTACAATCTTGCCCGTGGTTATTCCCTTATCCGTTGAGGGTTTTTCATGTAAATATTGTGTGTTTAGTTCCTCTTTTCTCATCTCTTATTTTAGCTATGTGATATTATTCCGTTACTCTGGTACCTGACATAAATTTGATAGTTTCTTTTATGATCAAGAGTTTGAAAACATCTTAAGGTGCATCACTTTTTTGTGAAATACCTACCTCTACAAGAATCTCATGGATGTGCAAGCCATCATAAAGTCCATCACCTTCAGGGTAATACCCACCATAACAAGAATCTTGTGGATAATAGACCACCTAAGAATATCATAGGCTTTGACCATGTCAACTTTAATAGCAAACTAACCATGCCTACCTCTCAAATATAGTACACTGTGCATCATTTCCTAAACCACGATTATGCTCTCACGAATGCTTTTGAATTGAACAAACCTTGCTTGGGATGGTGAAATAATGCTAGGGATTAAAAGTTTAGGTTTATTAATCATAATTTTGTATCTCACGTTGCACAAATAGATTGTACTTAATGCTTCTCAACCTTCAGAATAAGACAACTGTTTATTTTATTGATACCACTGATTTTTTCCAGTTGTATCCAAATCTTCTTAGCAAACTCACGCAAACTTCCACCTACAGCATCCCAGGCTCCTTGGTAGAAACCCATAGGAAAATCATCAGGACTAGAGATTTTCTAAGGATCCATTGCAAAAATTGCAAAATTTACATCATCATCAGAAATAGACTAGCTCAATCTATCTCTATTGGCTAAGTGTAAGAAAAATATACTTTATTTGAAACCAACCCCATATTCTCTAAGTCCTATTAAAAGTTGTTAGCCATAGCCTGAAGAATAACATATCCTCAACCCACTCACCATCATCATTTTAATGCATATATGCTTATATACTTTTATACATATCATATGCCAACTTTTAGCCTTGACTTTTCACTCGAACTACGTTTCAAATTGAACCATATATCATTCTTATAAATAATATGTCATACAAGAAGATCAATCAAGCTAGACATGTCTACCATACTTAGTTCGAACATTCACGTAACATGGTAACCCAAAGATAGAACTAGTTTCATGTAGAGTCTTTTTTTTTATATGCACAACATTTTACTTGTTGAGTAATGCATTCAATGTGGGACTTCTGACAATGCAAGGTGAGATAAAACAATTACATAATGAAATTTGGGCCTATATTCAATAGTCTCTCTACATGATGAAGTATTCATAGGCAATATGAAAGATGACACATCTTGAAAGTCCACACAACCATGATTATCATACTTCATAAAGTTTCATTGTAATCAATGTGATAGATATAAGAAATAATGTAAATAGTGCTTAAATTGGAAATCCCCTTATAGTTTGTCCTATATAAATACATATGACAAAACTTGTCCCTTTTCCCTCATGTATTTATAACTGATATGCCTAACTCCATCTATCTTTGTTGGGAATTTAACTTCTAAAAGTGATGCGAAGTGCAAGAATCTATCTCATAACAAGAAGGGTAAGGAAGTAGAATCCTAAGCCCTCATTACCTTCCCTCGTTAAGAGTTAGGATCCCACAATTCACTTTCCAAAGCTCACCTTGCATTTTAAAAGATCCAAATCCTATAAAATAACATCCAAGGCATAAATAGTTTCACTTAGAAGCAACTTCTTTTATATGCAAAGCATTCTGCTTATGCTGCATAATGCACTCGATGTGGTACTTTTAACAAGGTATAATTACAATAGTTAGTCGATGTGGGTCTATGTTCAAAAATTTCTCAATACACTAAAATGTGCAGATACACTATGAAATTTAACACATTTTTAGAGTCTAATTGAAATGCACAAATTAGATTACACACTTAACCATACAACCATTTATTTTATAGTTCATGATATTATATTACAAGTCAATCCTCCCCCGTGCCACCTATTAATAAACATAATTTTTTATTTTATGAAAGTTTTATGCTTTTTCTATATGTTTCTTTACACCTTAAGTATTTCTGTGAGTGTTTTAAACTTATGATTATGTTGTGCTTAAATTTTTAACAAGATTGTGTCTAAACAAACAAATCCTCACCTTTACTCATCCAACTTGTGAAGATTACATGATATACAATTTGATATGCAAATTGCGACCAACACACCTAACTTTATTCAAATCAAGGTAATTTTTCAAGTTGAGATGGGTCAGAAGCACTAAGGGTAATCAAGACCCGTCCTGCCCCATTAACCCGTCCCAGGTTGAAATTAATTTTGATTAATTAAAGTTTAAAAAATTAGACTTAGTTTGTTTTCGAGGCAAGCCTTTGAGTCAAGCGCTAATTCTCATATTTTTCTAAAAATTATATATTTTTTATAATTAGGTATAAGAAATAAAACTTATTCACTTATACCCATAACCTTTTACATAACATGATAAGATATTGATATTATTTGTTTTGAAATGATAAGATCTCATGGGAGACGTCTTCAGTCCTCCCAAAAATTATTGGAGGATCAATCCTCCTTAAATTTGTGCCTTTGATTTATTATTAAAAAACATGAAGAGTTGAGATGGGAGCTTGGCAATTGGGAAAACAGTTCGACATTTGAATCCATAGCAACACACTGCTGAAGAGGAAAGGCGATGGAGGAGGCAGACTCGTAGGTTTTCCATCCCCCCAATCTAACCCTTACCCTAGTCAAGTTCCAGACCATGACTGTATGGCCTTTACTCCGGGTATGAATCTAGCCGCGACGTTTGTCTGCGGGGTGATGTGCAACCCTCAAATCTGTTGTATATGATGTCAAAGATGAATATGCATTCAATGGTAATCAAAATCTTAGTGAGACTTAGGAAAGAAAATAAAATTGATTTTTTATCACAAAAATAAAATGAAAACCAAACATGTATTGAAATTCAGCTTCACTACCCAACGATGATGAAGATGGAGTGGTATGACGGAGAATTGGTCAGATGGAAGCAACCACCTCTATCCCTCTATATCAATGGTGGCACACCACTGCACCATCAATGGTGGCCACTGGCAAAGAATCTCTATGACGTGCCTTTGTTTTTGGCTGATCTGAAAATCTATGCTGGGGATTGTTCTTCTATTCTCTCTTTCTTTTTGACAAAGCCGAGAAAGGAGGGGTATGATAAATCCATCTAACAAATCAGAGGCTCTGCCACCCATTAAAGGCGTTGGCTGAGCATGGTCGAGCACAGAGATTTGATGGGGAACCGTAGGAAATCGGACCCATAGCCGGTCCGGTCAACATGTCAGACCGGTGCAAACTCGGCTGACTCGGCATTAAACCGGTGACTCGGAATCCGGTTCAACTTTCTTTCAAGCGGACCGTAGTTTGTTGTGCACACGCAGACCAAGGCAGCATGTGCACTCATGTCTCACGTGCCTGCATCATTCTGATTGTGTTGTTGTTAAATGGAAATACATTACAAAAATTGCATCGTGAGGAGTCGTACACAGCTCGTGTTGCGTAGTTACTGAGGCACTCAAGCACTAAACCACATCTCTAATTTGTTACGTGGTTGACAAACACATTATATATACATAATATTAATATTAAATTTACAAATTCAATATATACCAGTTAATCCATAATATTGAATTGTTTTTTAGTCAAAGGTGTCTACTAAATTTGAACTACAATCTGAACAAGTTAAATTATATTGGCCTATGTATGAATATTTTTTAAAAAATTAATATATACAGAGTCAACTCATGCTAGATGCTATATATACATAATTCAATCATTATAGTTTATATATTTAATATATATTGGTTCACCCAGTTCAATCAGTGACCTTGATTAGTATTTGTTTAATTAGATACCTTTTTTATGGTAATGATTTTAAATTTGGAGTATGAACATGTTGAATTATGTTGTCATATATATGAATATGTTATAATTTTTTAATGTATACCGGTTCAAACCGAGTCAATCAGTGACCCCCGGTTGAACCCGGTTGAACCAGTGACCCATTAACCCAGTGCCATGATCGAGTCGATCACCGGTTCGGTTTTAATAACATTGATCAAAATATCAAACAATATGCAAAAAGCATGCCTAATGTTACTGACAAGGATCCCATAAAAATTCCCTTATTTGTATTTTTTATCAAGGAAAAAAAAAAAAAAAACTTATCCAAATAAGGTAGGATGGAGGTACAGAATCACAAGTATATGCATCTTTATAGTTGTTTGAGCGGGAATGTGAGGATTCAAAAAGAGTGTGCAAGTTGTCGTTCCTTCCCTGTTCGATGGAGGAAACAATGTCTCGCATAGTGGCGGAGCTCGACGACCTCCGCCACCATCAGCCACCACCACCACCCCCTCTCTCCCATCAATCTCTCTCCGACCTCCAACTCCTCCTCGACCACTCCGAACCCTTGACCCCACTCTACGATGACCTCTCCTCCAAATCCCTCTCTCCCGCCTCCCTCATCCCCCCCATCGCCTCTGCCATGGACTCCGGCTCCCTCCTCGCATCCAACGTCTTCCTCTCCCTTCTCCTCTCCCAAAACGCCCCCGTTTTCACCCTCTTCACCCCAATCTCCTTCCTCTCCTTCCTCCGCTCCATTCGCCGCTCATTCAAGACCCGACCACAACCCGGCCCCGACAACAACCCGACCCACGACGGCTCCCATTCTCGAAACGCCGCCGTTCGGAAAAGAAGACGCGGCCACGGGCGAGCTAATAAGGGTTCCCTGAAGAACGCCCAAAACGACGACGCTTTTGAAGGAGGCGAGGTTGATGTTAGGGTTTTGCTTCCCGTGTTGGAGAAGCTCGTGCTCGTGATGGGTTTGATTCACTTGGATCGGTTTCCGGAGAGTGTGAAGTCTCTGGTTCAGACAATGTCTGAGGTTCCCGTAACGGCGCTCCATTCGTGTGGAAATTCGGGGCAATATAGTAGATTGGTGAACCTTTGTTCTAGGGTTTTGAGGGAGGTTTTGAAACCTGAACATGGAGAACCTTTAGCTACTGCTGCTGAGGTGTTAAAGTCTTTGACTTCACTCGTTCTCATGCCCAAATCGCAAGCAAGGACCTTTGCTCTCGATTTCGCGGCGAGGGAGATGATGAATTTGGCTAGAGAGTGTGATGGGGTGAAGAAAGCACTGGTTAATTTCCCTAGGTATTTGGTGAACAAGGCACCGGAGAAATCGGAGCCTAGAGCATTGGCTGTGGAATCAATCATGGAGGTTGTTCGTGTGATGGGGTTTGAGGATCAAATTGCTTTTGTAAAATATGTTGTGAACATGTCTCTAGGGAAATCAAATCTTAGGCTTTTGGCGGTTGATCTTATTTTGAATTTGGTAATATCATTGAAGGATCCGCTGGGTGTGAATTTAGAACATGAAGTGGATGAACCTTGGGGGATACAGTGCTTGGAGGCGTTAGTGAAGCGTTGTAATGATGTGAATGCTGCGATTCGAGCTCGGGCGTTGTCAAACTTGGCTCAGCTAGTGGGGTTTCTCTCGAGTGATGCTAAGAGGAGTGTGGTTTTGAAAGAGTTTATGGGGTTTGCTAAGGTTAGTGATAACAATGTTGAAGGTAGAATAAATGATATGTTGAGGAGAAGGTGTATGGATGATAAGGCAGCTGTAAGAAAGGCTGCTCTTCTTCTAGTTACTAATGTAACTGCTCTTCTTGGGGGTGCAATTGATGAAGTGGTGCTCAAGACAATGGGCATGGCTTGTTCGGATCCACTTATTAGCATGCGGAAAGCGGCAATGGCAGCTCTTTCTGAGGTAATTTTATCGTTTCTTATAACATCCTTGCTGTACTATGTTTAAGGCATAGCCTGTGTTGAGACAGGAAATTGATGCAAAATTTAATAACTTCGAATTAGAATGATCATTTAAGTCATGATGAGTTAGTGGGTTCTTTTTACATGAGTGGCTACTAGCTTCATAAGAATCTTTTGTCATGAGAACTGTAGGGTTTATTTGGGTTTATTGAATCATTGTGGTGGGCATCTAGTTTTCCCGGAAATAGATTTGATTCGAAAGACTACAATGGAGGAAATACAGCATGTATGGAAATTTTTTTCGCAAGATGCTTTCTTTTGCATGTTTTCATTCTGTCGGGAAACTTTTTTATGTTGCTTTCTCTGCTAACTGGTTGTGCCTTTGGGTTTAGTACTTCAGTGGATACAGATGAGTCACATTTTAGAGGCAGGAATGCCATAAGCGGAAACCATAGGGGGAGTATAACATGTAATATCATCCATTATGATTTATTTATTCCGTATGTTTAGCAATAAATGTTTAACAATAAATACTTGGACTATATTTTTCTGCATGAGGTTTCAAATGTTAAAATTTTGACTGCCAACTTGTTTGCTAGGAGTATATTATAGATAGTTGTTTAGTTTGTCTGAGGTTTATCAGGTTATCCTTGAGTTGATTTGGAGAATTTGGTGTGTTAAAAATGATTTCTAAGATCTTTCTAATTTTAAGAACTTTAAGAATCTCACAAGTCATTGAAAAAGTTTTCTTTTTTCTTGGTTACTTTTTACTAATAACAGATAAGTAATTTTATGAAATCTACTTTTACTGTATGTAGGCTTTCAGAACATTCTCTTCTGAAACAGTAATAACTGAGTGGCTACATTCAGTTCCGCGTCTTATAACTGACAATGAAACTAGCATCCAAGAAGAATGTGAGAACATGTTTAAAGAGCTTGTTTTGGACAGGATATCTAGAGCTGCATCTGCCACCCCTTCATATAGTGAATCCATGTCTAACAGAAAAATGAAACAAAAAAGTTTAGATGTAGATATGGAGATGCTTTTTCCCAAAGGGGTTCTGTATCTTCTGAGAGAGATTTGCAACGGAGAGGTGAACCCTTGGGTGAAGAAAATTTGCACAAACCTGGGCAAAAAGAAACGGCTGAATCACAAAATTGTTACTGCACTTCAGAATATAATCAGGGCATCTGAATCTTTCTGGCTGAGCCATTCCATGCCAATTGAAAAATGGACAGCCCCACCTGGTGCTCGGTTTCTTTTATCAGAGGTGTCAGCATTCCTTTCAAAAACAGTGGACTGGGAATTTCTCCACCATCATTGGCAGCTTCTTGACAAACATGAAGTAGAAGGTGAGTTTAAAAGCCCATTTGTACAAAGAAATGCATTTGAAGAGGAAGAAAGCATAGAATGCAAGTCTGTTGCCTGGGCTAGTGATCGAGTTTTCCTCTTACAAACAATCTCTAATGTTTCTGTGGAGCTGCCTCCTGAACCTGCGGCTGATTTGGCTCATAACTTGCTCAAACGGGTTGAAGAATTCAATATGCATACAACAGAGGTAATCGTTACATGATATTATTGATCAAATTCATTATCAACTCCTCACAGTCACACTCACACCAATGCTTCTTTCCTTCCTAAATGCCTTTCTCGATGGTGTGAATGTGTGATATTCTACCGTTGTTAACCATATGGTACTATTTGTTCTACCATTGAGAAGTTCATAATGCACTTTCGTGAGATGTTTCTTTGACTTGATTATCATCTTTTGCATCATATTTTTCAAATTTTTTGCTCATCAAATGTTGTGGTATCAAATCTATCTTTGATTCCAATTTCTTATGAACTAGACTAAAGGTTGGCTTAAAGTTAACACTTCTAAATGGTCTTTTAAGCTGTGTAAATGTCACTCTTTAAGTTTTATTTTCATGTTTGACATCTTACACACACCAGGTCCTGGAAACTTTGCTCCTTCTGATGCCTAAGTAATTATCTTCTTCACACTCCTCCCTCCCTCCAAATAAAGAAAAAGACACACTCTTATATGGCATTTTTTTTTTTTTGATAAGCAAAGAATTAAATTATAGAGAGTACAAAGGGTACTCAACCTATTTACAGGAAGATTTACAGGACAAAATGTAACCAGGATACTAGATGAGAATCCAGCAGTATCAATATTACAAAAGCCTGAAAAACCCACCCAGGAAAGATGAGTGCAGGACTAGAAAAAACCAGCACCCAAGTCAACTAATTCCTACTAGGTAAGGATTCACAATAATAAGCCAAACCAGGAAAGGAAACACAGCCAACACCTGACCTGCATACCCAAAAAACAGCACCAAATCGCAGCAGCCACCATCTAAAAGGCTTGGGATAAGCTTCCTCCCAAATGACAGCAAACACAGCCTGCAAGTGTGAGCCGCACCTCTCCACAAACTCACAGACAGAAAGGAATGCACCATGATAGCTACTCATCCCTTTTTACAATACTCCAAACAAACTACAGGGTTTGTATACCAATCCACAAAAGAGAAGAGTTTATCCTTAAGCAAGCTTGCACACCAATTCCACACTAACAGTTTGATTGAATCCAGAACCTTATCAAAATCAATGGACACAGCTGAGTAAATTATTTCATTCCTTTGCAGCCATATAGACCACATAACAGCAAACCACAAAAATTCCCAGCAGTAGTTCCTTTTCCTGAACCAGAGAATACCCGAATGTTGAAGAAAATGCCCTTTTGTGTCCGCTTGTAGCACCACATCCACCCCAAACCACTTGTATATAGACATCCAGATGGAATAAGAGAAGGGACAAGCTATTAATAAATGATCAGTTTCCTCCAAACAGGATTTACAGAAAGGGCATGACATATTAACCGGATCCGCTTGCACTTCCCTTTTATGTAAGTTGACAGCCGTAGGGATCCTATTTAGCGAAGCCTTCCAGATAAATGCAGTAACTTTAAGAGGTGTCTTATTGTCCCACAAAGCCTTGTAGAACTCTTGGCGCTCCACAAAACCCACCTGTGATATCAACCTATAGGCGGAACTTACTGAATACACAGCTGAATTATCTCCCTCCCATGACCAAGAATCCCTATTGTTTTGTTGTACCAAGCACTGATGTAACACTCTTATATGACATTATTTACGAATAATATTCGTTCTGTGATCTTTGTAGTTTCTTAAGCAATCACCCCTGCAATATATATATACACATCTATATATATATATAGATGGGATGTATCAAGTGAGAGGGCTAGTTTTATACGAGTTAGAGGAACAAATGTTGGCCATTAAACCATGTATGGATGATCTAGATTGGAAGTTTGTTAGTGGTCATGTGAATATGTGATCATTTAAAAAAGTTACATGACTTTATGTTGTAATCTTGGCCATGTTAGATTTGTTATATGGACAGTTAATGGAATAACTAATTTCATAAAAAAATGTAATTTTGGAAGTGAGAAAAGAACAAAAGAAATCAAATCTTCGCAGAAATCAAGATGGCCTTGTTAAACTGGGAAGTATAGAGTAGAGGTAGAGCATAACGGCAATAGGACAGTAACATAAAAACATAAGCTTCTAAAATTTAATATAATGGATTGCTTCTTTTGCTTAATAGGTTGATGCTCATGTAAAAGCACTTAAAACACTGTGCAAGAGGAAAGCTTCAAATCTCATGGAGGCAGAAGCATTAGTCTTTAAATGGGTAAACCAAGTTCTCTTCAGAGCTTCTGAAATAATTGACAAGTTTATTTCACAGAGTTCAGTGCAAAATACAGAAAGTAGCTTTTTCACTCCACCTAGAAGTGGGAGTAGAAAAGGCAGGAAATCAGTAGCAAAGTCCAAGTCATTGTCACAAGCAATTACAGCAATTTATACAATTGGGTCTTTAGTTATTGTCTGCCCATCTGCCGATATGAGCACTGTTGTTCCATTATTGCATACAATAATCACTTCGGGGAGTTCTGGTCCCAAATTAAACACGTTACCTGGCCCTGCAACCTCTCTACAACAAAATGCTCCTTCCTTTTATATTCAAGGGTGGCTGGCCATGGGCAAGCTTTGCCTTGCTGATGGAAAGCTTGCAAAGAATTATATTCCTCTGTTTGTACAGGTTGGTCCCGTGACCTACGATTGTCTATGGCACACGGTTGTTAGTCTTGCTTCCTAATCAAAATATATTCTATTTCCAAATACATTTTATAGGAGCTTGAAAAGAGTGAATCTGCAGCTCTTCGCAACAACATTGTGGTGATGATGGCAGATTTTTGTGTTCGCTACACTGCTCTTATTGATTGGTAAGCCTTTTCAAGAGATACTGCATTGAAGTGAATTTGAATTTGAATTTAAAAGGTATAATAATGTAAAAGAAAATAAGCTAGTGTCTTTAACTTATACAAATTGATAAATAAGTAGCGGAACATATTAACAAACAAGTAATTTTTACTTTGAGCTGGAGGAGTGTATTTCAATAGTCCAATATTTCACATTATGCGGAATATATAAATTGAAGAAAAGTAAATATTCTCTTTGCTTTTCTAACTTCTTTTTCATGGAAGTTATCAGTTACATAACAAAGATCACAAGGTGTCTCTTGGATCCTTGTGAACTTGTGAGAAGGCAAACGTTCATATTGCTCTCCAGATTGTTGCAGGTATTTTTTTCTTGCTTCTATGACTCACCCACCTCTATTTAATGACATGTTTCAATTATTTTGGTTGCCTTGTTATAATCATACAACAGAAGCAAGGAGGGAAAAAGAGAGAGATTAAATAAAAAAAAGACTATATGCTAAAATATAATTTCCTTTTATCTAGAGGGACTATGTGAAGTGGAGAGGAGTGCTATTTCTTCGGTTCCTTTTATCACTGGTTGACAAATCGGAAAAGATTAGGCAGTTAGCAGATTTTCTCTTTGGAAATATTTTGAAAGGTTTGAAGCCTTACCTTGATAATTATACTTGCAGTTATATAAATTGATTAATATGTTTGTTGATGGACTTTGAATATTGTGTTTTTGTCACCAGTCAAGGCTCCTCTTTTAGCATATAATAGTTTTGTAGAGGCTGTTTTTGTTCTGAATGATTGCCGTGCCCATAATGGACATCGTGAGTCCCACGGGTCACGAAGGGAAAGCCAACTATTTTCCATCAGGTAAAGGGGTCTCGGATTAGCAGTTAGTAAGACAACTTATATAGTTGAGGTATTGTACTTACATCAAATCTGCGTTGTTCTTTTCAGCGGTACTGATGAAGAGTCAAGGTCTAAAAGAATGCACATCTATGTTTCTTTACTAAAACAAATGGCTCCTGAACATCTTCTAGCAACCTTTGCCAAGTTATGCGCAGAAATTCTGGCCGCAGCTTCTGATGGCATGCTGAATATAGATGATTCAACGGGACTGTCTGTTCTACAGGTATTAATTTTTGCCAACAAAGGTCACCAAGTTGTCCAAAGTCTATATCTGTAATATATATGCAATTGGATGCTAACACATGAATATGGAGGGGGAGGGATACAGGCATACAGCAATGCCTTTACTATTGTCTTGTTTCCTATTCAATTTATGTTTGAAATCGTCACATTAATTGTGGGTTCAGGATGCTTTTCAAATTCTTAGTTGCAAAGAGATACGCATCCCATCAACACGTGCATCATCATCTGAGTCGGCAGACATAGAAGAAGAAGGGGGAGAAAGTGGATCTGCAGCAAGAGGAAAGGCTATAACTCAGGCTGTCAAGAAGGGACTTATTCAAACCACAGTCCCCATATTCATAGAGTTGAAACGTCTATTGGAAACCAAGAATAGTCCCCTCATAGGGTCTCTCATGGAGTGCCTCCGGGTCCTTCTCAAGGACTACAAGAATGAGATCGATGACATATTGGTTGCTGATAAGCAGCTGCAGAAAGAGCTTATCTACGACATGCATAAATATGAAGCAGCAAAAGTTAAAGCAACAGTTGCTGAGGCTGTAGCCCCAAGGCCTAAATCAGGTGCAGATCAATCACCCCATGTTTCTAAAAACCCGACCAAGACACAAGGACAAAGTAAGTACAAAAACAAGTTTCCAAGTGGGTCAAAAGTTGCTTCAGCAATGGCAGATGCAGCAGCTGCAGCAAAAGCTCGTTCTGTGCTCAGGGAAATCAACTCGGGGACAGGGACACCACCACTTAGCTTTCTGAGTGTTCCTAAAGTCAAGTCATGTACTGGTGTATGCAATCCTAGAGATGATAAGCGCATGGATGTCATACAATCTGTGAGGAAAAGACAGTCTTTCGATTCTGATGAAGAAAACTAACATCACATAGTATTTTCTTATTTATAATTTCAGGTTCCTTTCCTCTAGGTACCCATTGGAGTGGAGCCTGAAAGACGGGTCTTTTAAGACAAGCATGGGGGCTCTCATGCCATGCACGTTGATGTAAATATAAGGGCAACTGTTTCATTAAACACGTGGTGTTGTTCGACGGTTATTCTCGGGACATAAATTAACACTACCCTTTGGCTAAAGGAATAACTTGTTGGGAATGAAGTTCTCATTCGTTAATAATGCTAAAAAGTAAAAGCTTGTCAAGATCTTATTAGAAAAAGGTGTTAATGAATTAAAAATAGAAAATTTTTAATAAAAAAATATCAGTTCTTTTTTGGTTTCTTGGTGTATATTTTGTATGTAATTATGGAGATTAATTTCTCAACTTAGGAAGGATCATAAGGATGGTAAAACTTTTGAACTCCTTCAAGAGTTTTAACGTTACTGTAATAAAATCTATTTAATACTTTTTAACATGATTTTAGAAAAATTTGTAATTGATTTTTGACTCACATGTATGGTCATAGCTTATGCTATTTAAGTTAGCTGCTCTTATTCGTGAAGTAACTAGTTTATTATGTTTAAGCAATGCAAGGATAATTAAAAAAAAATATTTTACAAATATAGGTAAAAAATATGTATTTATTTTCAGGCAGAAATATGAAAATAAAAATAAAATATGTAAAAAATACTTTAAATATGTTGCTATCATCACAAAGATATACAATATTTTTCTAACCCAAGATTGAGTTTTAATTGGAGTATATTTTGATAAGACTAGAATTGGGGTTTTGGTGGAAGTGATAAAGGAATAAATACTTGTTGCAATCACATGATGAAAATTAAGAATAGTGGAGTGGGTAGCTCGCAGCCCCTCCTTAGTCCTTCCTCATTCCATCCCACACTGTTTCCACTTTTTCTCTGTTCAAACTTCAAATCACCGATCCCTAATTTTTCTCCTTGTTGAATTAAGAATATGAATTAGGTTTCTGATTAGGGCAAAGATGGATGGTAACAAGGATGAAGCATTGAGGTGTGTTCGAATCGCCGAGGAAGCGATTCGAACCGGTAACAAAGATCGCGCCATCAAATTCATCAAAATCGCACAGCGTCTCAATCACAATTTGTCCGTCGATTCCTTACTTCACCAGTGCCAAACCCTCGATTCTCAATCTTCCTCCGCCGGAAACTCTTCCACCACGACCAGCATCGGTGCTAAAACGACCACATCTAAGACGGCGAACAAGGGTTTGAATGGGGAGAGGAATTATACCTCAGAAAATGTTCAATTGATTCGGGAAATTAAAGGTAAACGCGATTATTATTCAATTCTCGGTGTTGATAAAAGTTGTTCTGTTGATGAGATTAGAAAGGCTTATAGAAAACTCTCATTGAAAGTTCATCCTGATAAGAACAAAGCACCTGGTTCCGAAGATGCGTTTAAGAAACTCTCTAAGGCTTTCAAGTGTTTGAGTGATGATGGGTCGAGGAGGGAGTATGATCAAACAGGACTAGTTGATGAGTTTGAGTATAGCCAGCAAAATTACACTAGTGCTAGGCACAGAAGGCGAAGAACAACCACTGCCCATGATATTTTTGAGGATGAGTTTGATCCTGACGAGATATTTAGAGCATTCTTTGGACAATCCAATGTGTTTGATAGAACTCGTGTTTACAGGACACGAGGAATGGGTACTAATAATCACAATAGGCAGGAGTCTCAGGGTGGTTCAGGGCTTAATATTATGCTGCTTATTCAACTCTTGCCGTTCTTGATCATTTTGTTGCTTGCCTACTTGCCCTTTTCGGAACCTGACTATTCATTGCACAAGAATTACTCCTACCAGATTCCTAAGACGACCGAGGAATATGGAGTTCAGTTTTTCGTGAAATCTCAAGCGTTTGATGCTAACTATCCGCCTGGAAGTCCTGCTCGTGCAACTGTCGAGGACAATGTCATAAAGGATTATAAGAATATGCTTCATCGTTATTGTCAGATAGAGATGCAAAGGCGTACTTGGAATAGGAATCTGCCTATCCATCATTGTGAAAAGCTTAAAAGCTTTGGAGTAGCTTCTGCCTGAAGGTAACTCTTGTCTATTCCCTTTATTACAGTGAAGGATATGTATCATCCTAGCAGTTTTCTGTTGTTAGAATTGATATAATTTTTTAACGGATTGCTACTTTTTTGTACTTAAATAAGAGCTCTTCTTTGTCTGTTTTTTATTGGCTTCTCACTCTGTTGAACTTAAAGCAGTTTTACTACAACCTTTCTCTCATGCTTTATTACTGCTTTGATAAATTAATTAGCTGTATGATGGAAGTTTTCTAAGGATCAGGTAAGAGAGATTGCCTCTGTGCTTCCTGTTCCAGACATCTAGCTATATTTTACATCCTTGTCTGTGGATGTGGTGGGCTCTAATTACGTTTTCCTAGTGAAAATAGTCATCAAATTTAGTTCTAAAGAGTGAAGTACATTTGGGGGATCTAGATTTTGTTAAGATGCATTGTTCAAATATATGTATTATTCATTTTCACAAATATATCTACCACTAGGGTATTCTTCATCCTGCTCTAGTTTGTTTATTAAAATTTTAAAAAATTAGATACAAGATTAATGTCATGCTACTCTAGTTTGCTTTCTGTTAGAATTTTAGGACTGCCAGGTAGTCGAGTTCCCATAAAGCTCTAACTGCTGTCCCACGCTGTCCCATGTGCCCATCACTTTCCTTCCTGTTAGCTGTGCGCAACATTAGTGACTTTGTTCACTTTTTCAGCGTGTCTTTCCTTTCTATTGTGGCTTCGATCTCTGGCTCTCCTCCACCTTCCTAGTCTCTGATTGACGCACTGACCCCATCATTGGAATCAGAGGGTGCTGATCTATCAGGACAAAAGTCTCGTTGTAAAGATCTCAGCCATGAGCCTTCCTTCTTTGATCTTACGGCAATGCTCTGACACGTCAAGGAGTATTAGCCTCTCCTCTCTTCACAAGCAATTAACACAGAATGCCTCATTTCGGATTTTCGGTTATTGGTCAGTCCCTTGCCTCCGTTTCCAGTTTCAGCCACTCCTCTGCCATCCTTGACACTGTTTGACTGTGTTTCCACCGCAATTCCCCTGTTTGGCCTTGTTCCCAGGTGGCTTTATCTGGTTTCTCCTTTGTTTGGCTCATTTGTCTATTTGGCTGCTGTTTAGCTACTGTTTGGTTCCTCTTTCTGCATTGGTTACTGTGCTCTTCAGCTCTTGTCCTTGTTTGGTTGTTTGTCATGTTTTCTACCTGCCACAAGCTGTGATCAAGTCAATTTGAGTTGTTTCAACCCAACTCAAGCCAGATTCAGTTTTTATCATTATAGTAGTCTACTACTCATTTGGCGATGCATCATTTCAGCCACTATATTACCCTTTTAGTATTACAGCCATCATTTTGTTGATTTGTCTATTGTGTAGTGCTTACAATTTGGTTGCCACATTTTGTTGTGCTATCAATCCAGCTGTGTGCTTTATTGCATCCGTTATATTAAAATTCGTTTTTTACATGCTGTGAGCTTAGCAAGCTTCAGCTTGTTGGAGAGTGTTAGAATATTGGGAGTGTTTTAGGAGTCTTATGATGTTAATAGTATTATTGAACTGGGTCTGTACAAGATGTGCAACACTAGTACTTGACTATAGTGGTAATATGAGTATATGTTCGTGGTTTGAATCTAATGCACAATTTCTCTCAAAAAGTCTTCGTCTCAACACTTCCCTTTTGTTTCCTTGCTTTTTAGTAATGCTTTATCTGGTGTCCAGTTAAAGGGAAAAGAAAGAAAGTACTCAAGTGGAAAGGAAAATAAAAGATTAAAGGGAATAGTTGTGATATTTCTCTCAGATATGTTTGGTTTGATTGTTTGCAAAGGAAAGTGGTTCAAGCATAATTTATCAGATTAACAAATAAAATAAATAATTATTTGACTTGATGCTTATCTACAAATTTGTTCTATTGTTGGTATGTTAATATATGTTTTATATAGTGATGATATTAGTGAAGTTATAAAGGGTAAAGTAGGAACAAAAGAGTGGCTGCTACCAGAAGACTAAATTCTTCCATCCATGGCAGGATGGTTTGCAAATCTATGGGTCGTACAGAAGTCGGATCATTCCACTTCCACTTCCAATTCATTGGTTGCATCCCTTCCCTTCTCTCCTAATCATTGGTTCCTTTTCTGCGAAGTTGTATGGTCCATGTTTTGCCCTTGCCATTAAGCTTTCTGTGGCATTTTAGACACTTATTTAAGTTATTTTTCTGTCCGAGAGTTCTCATTCTAGCTCTACTTGGTCAGCATCCTGTGCTTTGTTTTTTTTTTTTTTTAACTTTGCTTTATGGTTCCTTGAGTACTCATACCAATTGCAAATTCTTAACTCTGCGCCCCCCTCAACAGAAGTCAAAAGATTAAATAAAATCCCTCAAAGCATATTATGTATTTAGAGAAGAGTCGTTGGCGAATGGTCCAGGATCTCTAGGGTATTCCTTTCAATGCTTTATGTAGTACTTTTTCCCAAATATTTTTCTGTTCTTTCCTTGTATTTATGCATTGAAGTTTGGAATTATGTTACCTTTCCCTCCTATATTCTCTCTTGGCGTGCTTTAATTTGATTTACTCGCATGCATGTGTGTAGCAAAAGTGACTACATAGATTGGTATTTACTTGGCTTGAGGAAGCCTTCTATCAGTTGCTGAGTTTTTTCGTGCACATTTTATTGTTCAGGATATCTAGTATGTCTGTAGGAGTAGCTCTTGTTACAGGCTGTATGCTAACTGAGTAGCTGCCATTCAAGTGCCGTGCTCGTCTTGGTCTTGGAAGACTTTGGTAAACATGCTTAAAAGCAAGTTTCTTTTTGTTGAAGGGATATTTAGATGGGATTCTCTATTACGTTATACCACAATTATCAGCGATGCAGAACATTGCAGCAAATAGCTACACAAGAATTCATTAGTATTAGCAGTGAGGCCCTCGAAAACAAGCCCATGAATCCAGTTCGATAAAATAGTTGGGGGTAACTTGTGTAAAGTAAATTAGAGGTTTGCATGTTAATTACGTAATAAAAAGAAGGTTCATATGAAATGAAAGAATGCTACTGCTTCATCCAAGTTAGTGAAGATTACATCAGTTGAGGAAGCCATGTAATCATCAGATTGAATTTGATTTTTGAAGTTCCTTTCCTGTCTGGTAAGGAGTATGACTTTGCGTGTGATTGGTGATTAAATTTTGGTCTATGGTGATACCTGTATTCCACTGATGAAAAAATGTCAAAAGTTTAATCTAATGCTTCTTGCTAACAAATAGTTGGAGTCGCTTATAGTTCCCTTCCTTCACTCTTCCAAAGTTTCAATCTATCAAATTTCTATGCATGATTGGGATGACAAAATAGCAATGTCAAAATAGGATTGAAAATTGTTATATATTGTACATAAAATTAGAATAAATATTTTTTATATATCTTTTGAGTGTCGGTAAATCTATTAATATAAATAATGAGATTATAAAAAAAGTGAGAGAAATCGACGGCCGACTATGAGGTTGTTCAACATGACGTTGCCTTTTGCTACTTTTTTCCACATTCAGATTTAGATAAGCGTTTATTAAGCTAATCACTCTTCCTGTAATCCCCAAAATAACGTCGTAAGTACCATTTGATGATGGATATGCTACGTACGTAAATGACAAAACGAAGTGATCCCCACAAGTACCATGTTCATATCATCATCATACCTCAATGGGTACCACTATTGCTTACAAGGATGCCATGGAGTGCACCTTGTTGCTTTGTAGTTGTCGTCTATCTCCTATCATTTTTTTCTTCTTGGAATGGAATGCAATACTGCTGTGGAAGGGTTTTGAAATTGAAGCTTGAAAGAGGGAGCAGTTTGTATTGTGTGGTTTTATGGTGGGGGATTAGTAGTGGCTAGCTCCTGCTACCTTCCAAGGGTTTGGTTGTACTAAATTACTAATACATGTGTTGTGTACTTTTCTGGTTTATTACTATGTTGTGGGTTCTGATTTAAAAAAAAAAGGGCTTAGTGGTTTCACTTTTTTCATTTTTCTTTTTGAAGAACATGTATCCTCTTATTTGATAGTGAAGGGAGTAATCTATATATATATATATCTATATATATATATTAGAATAGAATTCAACACCATGTGCTTAAGGTGACCCTTACTATTTAATTATATTTGTCAAGTTTGCTTGAAATTTGATGAATAGGTCGGATTGCGACTTGAAACTTATATAACGGATCGTCATTTAGGAAAATATTTATTGCAACAACTATCCTTGGTGATGCTGTTATTTATTTTAGGTTACCATAAAAAATAGAAAAAAGAAAATGTCACCACCGTAGCCGACGTGCCGTCGGTGGGAGTGGAGGTTGCATTGTCGTCTTGGAGATAACATATGTTGTTTCATAGAGTGTATCATAACTTTGTACCATACATTTTGATTGATCAAGAAACATCATCTCTCATTATTATGTATTTAATATTTAAATCTATTGACTCATCAGAATCAACGGCACAAGTTTGTGAGATGAAAGATGTCGTCCTTGGTCAAACTAGTCAATGATGCACAATCAAGTTAAATCAAATTGTTTTTTTAATGTAATTTGAATTTTAGAGTTGTTATTTTTAATATTTTTTGGTACTCTAATATTTTTACTTAGGTTCCATATTTAGATTTTTAGAGTGATGCCAAACAGAAAGTTGGATTCACCCAATAATTGAACAAATAATGAGATCATGAATGGCTGTTTGCAATAGAAAGAAAGCTCGTGAAGATATAGCGTATGATCTGATTAATCATAATTCATATTCACGAAAGCAACCCAAGAGTTGTATCATCGCACACTTAAAGTGGATCATGAGTACTTGCTCTGATCGTGCTCCTCTAAGTTATGGTGACTTATTAGATGGATATGGTTAATTAAGGATCATCTGTGAAAAGTTCTCGATTCATGGATAAAAATGTATTTCTAAACTATTTATAGACTTTCTTAATTCCTTTAATTCATGCCAATTTCTGAATTTTAAAATTTTGTACCAAGTTTGCCTTTGCTTTATTGTACTGTAACAAGAATTGAATTTTACAATAATGAATAAATTTGCATTATGATGATATCTGTTGGGCCCAGGCCAATGTACGCATGAATAGTGTGAAACACAGTTCCTTTAGGATCTGTTTGGGAGTTTGGAGGGGAAGGAAAGTGAAGGGATCAAAGGGAAAGGAAAGGGGAGGGAGGGAAGGGGAAGGAGAGTATTATCCCTCCTCTTGTTTGTGAGTGCATATTGTACGAGGGAAAGTAAATAGAGGGTTTATAACATACTTTTACAATTTTACCTTTATTTTAGAAAATTAACATAAGTAATATTTGTTAAATAATATTAATGCACCTTTCAAATTTTTTTTTTTTAATACTAATGCAAAAAAAATTATTCATTTTCCTCTAAAAATTGGGGTAAACCCCTCCAAAAAAACCCCAAATTGGGGTAAACCAAAAAATTGAGGTGAGGAGGGGTTTGAGGGGTTTTCTAAAATCCTAAAAAACTTCCCCTCCAAATTTTTGCACTCACAAACAAGGGAGAGGTTCTCATAAACCTTCCCTTTCCATTACTTCCCCTCCTAAACAAGACTCACAAACAGACCCTTAGAGAGTTATTATTCCAAGAGTTGTGTTATTGTGACAACTTGCTCGGGACAACATATGGGATAACTTGCACTGTAGCATTACTATAGTGCTACAGTAGTGCAGTTTTTTTTTTTTTTTTATTTACAAACTTTGAATCTTTTTTTAAAAAAAAAAAAAATTTATTTCTAAAAAAACACATTAACCAGATAATAAACTGAACTAACCAGATATTTGTACGTGATTAACCAGATATTTGCACATACTTAACCAAAATTTATTTCTCAAAAAAAGCCATTAACAAGATAATGAACTGAATTAACCAGATATTTGTACGTGATTAACCAGATATTTGCACATACTTAACCAAAATCTATTTCTCAAAAAAAGCGATTAACAAGATAATGAACTGAATTAACCAGATATTTGTACTTGATTAACCAGATATTTGCACATACTTAACCAAAAATTTTATTTCTCAAAAACACCCAATAACCAGATAATGAACTGAATTAACCAGATAATTGTACCTGATTAATCAAATATTTGCACATATTAATCAAAATTTTATTTATCAAAAAAATTCATTAACCAGATAACGAACTGAATTAACCAGATATTTGTACCTGATTAACCAGATATTTGCACATACTTAACCAAAAATTTTATTTCTCAAAAAACCCATTAATCAGATAATGAACTGAATTAACCAGATATTTGTATCCGATTAACAAGATATTTGTACATACTTAACCAAAAATTTTATTTCTCAAAAAAAAAAATTTTTTTTTAAAAGAAAGTTAAAATTTGAAAAAAAGTAAAATAAATAAAATAGCACTATAGTAGCGCTACACTGTTCAATTATACGAGTTGTCCCATATAGTTGTCAAATGATGTTGTTAGAAAAACATTTCCGTTATTCCAATATAAATGAATGGTGTTCGTCCCTTCCTATTTGCCATGTACCAATAATGCTACCATAAAATACAAAATACAAATATAAAATACTATTTCTCCCCCAGCAAAAGAAGATATTTGGATCTATGATAATCTTAAAATCTTATCTGAAAAGAAAATCTTACTTCAGATCATCTACATATCCACCAAGGATAATCAATTTGAAGACTCTGTTCTAGTTTTGAGGAAGTCATTTTTTTCTTATATTATTCATACAATTTTTTTTTTTTTTTTTATCTGTTTTCAAACGGTAATTTTTTGTTTTTAACTAGATATCCTAATATCCTATTAACAAGGCTATGATCCCAAAACGAAGACTGCAGGATTCAAACTCGTATATTGTAGGTAAAGTTTACGTGTATAATTCACTTTCATTATGACCAACCACTTTGTAGGTAAGGTAAACTGTGACTAAATACGAATAGTAATTAGCAAGTTATATTTTATTAGCAAAATGAATAGTAAGAAGAAAAAACTTTTTTAAATACTAACACGAATGTGTGAAATCAGTATATTCTAATTCTATTAAGTGAATGTCCACTCGTGAATCACTAGATGGAATGGCAGAAAACTAGCCATGATGATTATTGATCAAATGGTCCAGCTCATGATGAAATTCGTTCCGACAGGTCAACATACTATCTGTGGTGCCACGAGCGCACAGTTGGCAAAGAATCAAGGCAGTTCCACTTCCAGCTTGGAGACGATTTTCACTCCAATGCTTCCAAGTTCTAAATTGATATAACAACTACTAATGTTTGCAGACGGATAACATGTCAATGTCTACAGCAAAAGTCCATAAAATTTTATCTGGGGAAACTTTGGTTTAATGAAATCCAAGGCACAAAATGAGAATAGGTCCACCCATAGGTTGGACTAATGAAAGTGTACTAGGTCTGTCAGGTAGGAGAGTATGTATAAGAATACTCTTATGTGAGAGGTTTCTAGCTCGAATCCTGATGAAAAATAAACTCTCTGGAGAAAGGTCATACCCATATCGCTCTAAACTTCGAAGTGGTAGCTCACTCACTACCTATATCAAAGGATATAATGATATATCAGTTTGCAAAAATTTAGGAGGAAAAAAGTCTCTATTGCAGAGACAAAAAAGGAATTAACAGGCTACGTATGCCTTTGAGGGCAAGTTTTTGGCCTTTGACAGATATTCCACGTCTTTTAGGTATGAGACTAATTCCGTTTAAGGTATAATTGAAATTTGAAATTGAAACTATCCATCCCAACAATACATTTTCTTCCAGAGAAATTTAATTGTAATATATATATATATATATATATATATATATATATATATTTGTAATCTTTCAAGTCCCTTAGCACATAGCGTGTGCACGTGTGATCAAAATCACATTATTTTTTGTTCTAAACCTAGTGTATCCCAATGCTGTCAACGAATGACTAATCACTGTTCACAAGGCGTGGCTTCCGCTACCAAAGCATTATTTTAACACCGTCAGGAATCAAACTCGGGTGCAAACCGAGTCGACCCCTAAAGTGTCCCAGGGCAGGGATCAAAATCACATATATAGTGCGTGCATGTGATCAAAAGAACAACTAGTGGGGGCAAATATTATACCTAAAACGACAACATGGTTTTCTCTACATAATTATGGGCATGTCATGTATTAGATTTTAAGCAAAATAGGTAAATTGGTCCTATACATTTATTTTATTTTTTATATTGGTCCTATAAGTTTTTTATTTTTCAAATTGGTCCTACAAGTTTCGTTCCATTTTCACATTAGTCCTTTCTGTCAATTTTGACCTAACGCCGTCAGTTTTGATGCCACGTGTCGGACTAAGGTGATAGCCACGTCAAATCAAAACTGACGGCGTTAAGTCAAAATTGATGGAAAGGACTAATGTGAAAACAGAATGTAACGTATGGGACCAATTTGAAAAATAAAAAACTTATAGGACCAATATGAAAAATAAAATAAACGTATAGGACCAATTTACCTATTTTGCCTAGATTTTATCTCTTTCATGTTGTCTATTTCACAATAAATAAATGATAGAGCATAAGCTAAATCATTTTCTAAATAAGAAATGTATAAGCATTTAGCAAAATTTGAGGTGGGTATATAATGAAACGTAAAGAGAAAGAAAAGCCATAGTGATAAGGTACACGTGAAGTTGAGCACTATAGTGTTCATGGTTTCCAACCTTTTCCCTCTAGAGAGAAAGGCAATGACTTTTTTTTGTCTGAAAGCAATAGAAGATTAAAGAGGGCAATGAAATTTGGAATCTTGCTAGAAGAGTCACGGGAGGGAACTGCTACCATATGCTAAACATCTAGTCACATAGAAAACTTGCATTGCATAACTCCCCTCTCATCTTCTACACCAAAATACTTAACAAACAACACTTCTAAATAGTCACAAGTCTCCCACTTTCTCTTTACATCCCTCATTGATACATCTCAAGACTATGAGATGTTAGACCTCAAATATATGTGGGTGCTTATTTCAATCAATAGGTACATACTTGACACCTTAGAAAATGAGAAAACTAGGAATACTCTTAAACTGAGATGCACCTCCAAGTTAAGGATTCAAAAACAAGAATTCTTTGAATTCTCTGAGCAGTCAGTCTTATCCAATCTTTACTGGGGTATTGACAGCATTGAAGCTGCAATTCAAGCACAACAGCCAGAGGAAAGATCTTTTAGGCTAATGAATTCAGAACAAATGCTTCAGGTTCCAGCAATGCTTGATGAGGAAGAAGTCACAGCTACAATTCCAAATCGTTATTTGGTATGCTGCTCTTATTTTTATCTCTCAGTGGTTAGGAATCTCCAGGGAGATGAATGGCAGGCAGCCCTCCATTTTCTTCAAGCAGTGTTGGTATCTCCAAAACTTGTTTGGACTGAATTTGCATCAGAACTTTGTGAAAGTCTTTTCCACCAATCAAACATCCACATAAAGCAAGAAAACAATGTCAGTAGAAGTTTGGAATATGTTTCTTCTCCTATAACTTCTGAGGATGAAATCAATGAAGCAATTAGGGATATGGCAAGGAGATACAAGGAATGTCTGGTGTATTACCAGGTCATACTTTATGGAGAGACTCCGTGGTGGCGCAGATACTGCAGCAAACAATCAGCACATTACATGTAAGATCATTCTTTGCTGTTCAACACAACTTCACATCAAAACAATACTCAATAACTTGAACCTAGCATCTTCTGAAGTTCAATTGTCAGGGGAAGAAACTATAACCTCAAAATGCAATGTTATTTTATCTGACATAAAAAATAATTAGATTTAGGCATTTAGTAAAATTCAAGTTTCTATTGACATAGGCCTTGTAGCCGAAATAATACCGGCAAAGACTCATGTGTTCTCAATCATGAGAATGAGAGTTCCAGGCATCCAACTACAAAGAGATTCTCCCACACAAATGTCAATGGAAACAGTTAATAAGTATCAACCACATTAAGTTCCACTACTTGAATACTTTGAGCTTTGAGAGCTAGCGTCTTAGGAAGTTAATATAACAGTTCCCTCTAAAGCATCTTTCTAAAAATACTGCAGCAAAGACAAATGCTGAGGTTTGAAGAGAAAAAGACAATTGCAGATAATTTAAATTGTTAAATAGGTAGAAATATGTTGCATATTTCTTGTCAGTGCTAACAAACATGAATGAATATGTTCAGTTTAATTTCAGTCATAATCCATAGGTTTTCTAATAATTGACGACAAGATAGGAACATAAAGATATTATTGGTAGCAAAAACATATGATACAGTTTGTTAAACCTAAGCCATTGATTTTGGAATATTACTGGGTCAAATCAAAATAACTTTCTACTATGGACAGGGATGTATCAAATACTAGCTGTGTATCTACTACTTCAGTTCCACATGAGCCAAGATTGCAAACTTGTAATATGGTAAGCCTTGTTCAGATTTCTATTGCCAGCTTAAATAAGTCATTCATTTAAACATTTCCAACTTTTACAGTATATAATAGGCCACTTAGCAAGCCAAAATTTTTTAGTTCCTCCAAATCTTGTGTTACGTATACAATGCAGTATGAGAAGGTTCATCCACTTGATCCTCAAGATGTGATGCATACAATGGAACAAGAATCAGAACGATTCATGGATACAGCTGAGTATGAAGATCACAAGAATACCCTCAAACAAATGAATTCAGTTCAGTTTCACGGCAAAGAGCACCAAAGAATTTCAAGTATCAAATGCTTCAAGGATTCATTGAAAGAAACACAATCTAAAACAACGGCGTCAGTAGGTTCATGGTATGAGGATTTTAGAGAGAAAATGGACATGGTAAGTATTCAAAAGATTTCTCGTTGACATAATACCTCTTAAGATATTTGTCTGCCTGTCAAAATTTGATTCCATAAGCAAGACAAGTATATAGGACTCTGCAAGTGAATGCTAACTCATTTATGTTCATACTCAGGAAAATATGGATGACAGAGAATTTCATATAAGAACCACAATAACAAAAGCAGATGATCTACAACCAGAAACATACGACGGGTTTGTCCCACTCACAGTCTTAACACCCCATATTTTGTTTGTTTTTCTCCAACTTTTTCTCAAATCTAAGCCTAAAGCAAGCAACTAAATACTATAGTTTATAATTGTCTTCTGGAATTTAATGTTTCTGACCTTCACAGGAAGCTGAATCAATGCACTGGTTTGCCTCAAACTCCTCGACATCGAATGCAAGAACAGCTGGATGAAAGAAAAATGGTTAAGTTTGGTCCTAGCAGATTAACCAGGTCCATAGAAGATGTTACTTTATCTATCTCAAATTACAGAGATAAAACAAGAAACCCCCATATAAATTGCCATGCTGAGGAAGAATTAACTGAGGAAGCACTGCAGCCACCAAAATTCCATCTCTTTGATCATGTAAAATTTTCATCTGCTTGCAAACATAGGCACGGCCAGAAAAATTATGAAGAAAGTTTTGAAATGAATTTGCATAGATCATCTAGCATAGGAAACTTCAATGAAGTTTCTTCACACTCCAAAAGATATTCCATCCATGAATTGTCAGGACTTATTGAAAGGAAATTTTCAGAACTAAAGTCTTCAAAGGCATTAGGAAAATGTGGTGATGAATATACTGTAGACATTGCATCCATTTATGAGAGTTTGACTAGATCATCAGGCAATACTTATGCTTCCTTAAAGGATGTGCTTTTGGATGAACTGCTTATAGCTATCTCTACTTCCAAAGAGGAGAGAGAAATAAGGGCATCGGTATCTATTCTGACAACAATAATTTCAAGGAACAAGTCAGTCATAGAAGACATCAAGAAGAAAGGTTTAAAGTTGTGTGATCTGGCAAGTGCTCTCAAACAAAATGTCCATGAGGCAGCCATTCTCATCTATTTAATAAATCCATCTCCTATAGATATAAAAACATTGGAACTTCTGCCAATATTAGTGGAGATTGTATGCACTTCACATAGTTACAAGAGTAGGCCAGAGTCACTTCTTATGACACCTCATGCAGCATCATTGATGATCATTGAAGAACTAGTAACTTCATTTGACTATGCGACAAATAACACGCATTTGGCTGCAATCAGTTCCCCTCAGGTTCTCAGTGGACTTCTAGAAGTTGCCAGAAATGATAATCTAGAAGAGTTTTTCTCTTTGACCACCATTCTTATAAAATGCATGCAGTTTGATGCACAGTGCAGAAAGTACGTATCACAATTCACTCCTCTTGCTCCCTTTATCCACCTTCTGCAGACGGATAACACCCGCGCCAAATGCATGGCACTTGAATTTTTTCATGAAATACTTTGCATACCACGGTACAACCATGTAGCCATTCACTAATTTGCATTTTATTTGAATATAATTGAGTATAATTTGTCACTTTGTTCATAAATTTGTCTACAGTCCTTGTCCAAAGAGAGCTTTCTATTATTAATTTTCTATTTTTGTTTCTAGATCATCAGCTATTAGTCTGTTGCAGCGCATACAGCAAGAAGGAAGCATCAATATTATGCAGATATTAATGCTTTGTGCTCATCAATTACAACCTGATCACAAGCTTTTAGCAGCAAACATTTTGCTTCAGTTAGACACATTGGTAATCTTTTAAATTTGGAAAACTGAGTTTACAGGCCATGAAACTCCTACAATGGAATGTAACATAGATATCAAGTCAGTCTTTCAGAACATTCTTTTCCTTTTTGTTAACTCAATTTACATGAGGTTATGAATTAACTAAGAAGCAAGAATAATATTTATCAAAAGGAGATATCATGTGGATCTCATATATCCAAAGTTTGTATATGAAGTCACTAAATGATATATTTCGGCATAAAGCCACAGAAAAATATCTTGTCCTTTTTATTGAAATAGTTTAAAGTTTAGTAAGCTTTGTTTTCATGAAAATCTTAGATGTGGATACATACATATATATATATATATATATATATATATATATATATATATACATACATACATATATATATATATAATTGACCAAATAATCCAGACAGGATAATATGTGAAATTTGAGCACCCATAAATAAATTACTAATGAAAAAAAACATATCATGCAGAACTCACCTGATAAAAGCTTGTTCAGAGAAGAAGCAGTCCAGATCCTTCTGAGGGCTTTGGCATCTGAAGACAGCTCACAGCAATTATTATCTGCATCCATTCTATCAAATCTTGGTGGAACATATGCTTGGACGGGGGAACCATATACAGCAGCATGGTTGCTGAGGAAGGCAGGCTTGACCTCTCCCTATCACCAAAATATGATAAGAAACTTCAACTGGTTGGATCAGAGCCTACAGGTAAGCTGCCAAAAAAGTTTATATGTGAGCAAGTTCAAACTTCAAAATATATGTATAAGCTGTGCTGTGCAGCAAGCAATTATAGAAATGAATAAATTTCATAATATGCAGGATACTAGCACAGATTTATGGTGCAGTAAAATTGCCAAATGTATCTTAAGTGTTGGGGATTCTGTCTACCATACTTTAGAGAGGGGACTAAGAAGCAAGATCAAAAGGGTTTCTAGAGACTGCCTTGTAGCAATTTCATGGCTTGGATGTCAAATATCAAAAAGACCAGATAGTCTCAGATATTCCGCATCTGAGATTATACTAAGTGGAACTGAACAATTTCTGCACCCTGGGATGGAATTGGAAGAAAGACTTCTAGCATGTCTGTGTATTTATAATTATGCCACCGGTAAAGGTAATGTCCTCACCTTAGTTTATGTCAATTAACAAATGCTATGCACTATCAATAAACACAAAACAGTTTTAAACAAAAATAGAAATTGTGTTGCTGCTCCATGTGTTGATTATCACTTCTCTATAAATATGAAAGCATTGCTTTGTCTTTCTCATCTAAATGGCACTCAACTTATACAGCACTTGATAGCAGTCCATTGAGAATTTTGTCAGAGATTGACTGGAAAGAAATGAAAATCACTTATTCTCCTTTAAACAAAATTTTTTAGAATGATGAGTACTTCATGATCATGAATGATCAATTTACACTACTGAGTCAGACAGCCTTTTTTTTATGTAGGAAAGCAAAAACTAATTCATTTCTCAGAAGGAGTAAAGCAATCACTAAGACGCCTTTCAAATGTAACTTGGATGGCTGAGGAATTACACAGAGTAGCTGACTTCTTGCTGCCACATATATCAGTGAGTACTCATGCATGTACCAATTGTAACACTTGCATGAATATTAGTAGTTAACTTAATAAATTCCCCATAACTAGCATACTTAATGCTCCAACATTGTATACGCAAGAGCTTTAATTCATTTCATGAATATTATGAAAGTTTTAGGACTTCTTTGATTCCAAAACTATGTATGCCAGCAGGCTAAGACCGACCAGATGGGGGATTATTCATGATCCTCTCCATTTTAACTGGAAATAATAAGTGTTTTTTGAAGGTAGTAAAGGAACAGTGTAAAATGCAGCATATAAATAAAAGATATAAATTGATAAGGCGGATGAATAGAAAAAGGACTACCATAAAAGTAAATGACTTATGGTAGGGAGCTTAAATTTTCTTGATCTTCTTGTTGCCTATTTATCAAGTCCATTTTAACTAACTTGCACAAACTGATTTATTTTCGACATCATCCAAATCATTATGGTGGTAAGAGCAGCGTATTTCTTGTGTTCATACACAAATCCTTGAGGCAGGTTGCAACTTCAACATAGCAGTTTGCTCCCTCATATATTACAAGGGATTGCTATTCAGTGGATATTCAGATGGATCAATCAAGGTAATAACACATGAAGTCAAGGAGTTATCCATTTTCTATATCTATAGACTGCATGCTAGATCATGTTGCCACTTGCTCTGAGTCATCAAAAAAGAAAGTTCTCCTGGACATAATAACTAATGTTAGTATTTGAGGTATAATGTTCTGTATGGAAAAAGTAAAACCACAGTTTTGTTGGTGACTTAAAAAAGGTCTGGGATATTAGGGGGCACTCAGCCAGTCTTGTATGGGACATTAAAGAGCACAAGAAGTCCGTGACATGTTTTTCACTTTCTGAACTATCAGACTGCCTTTTAAGTGGATCTGCTGATAAAAGCATAAGGGTAAGATTAAACTTCTTCCATGTCACCACTTTCTATTTTCTACCAAGATTTCTAATGGCAAAAATGAACTGATTATCTTACAATAACACATACATAAAATAGGTATGGAAAATGATTCAGAGAAAGCTGGAATGTGTTGAAATGATAGTCTTGAAGGAACCAATTCATCAATTACATTCACATGAGAAAATAATTTTCGCAATTACTGAAAGCCAGGGAATAAAGGTAATGCTTCAAAACTTGCCATGATTTATGACATGTAGCACTCAAACTTCAAAGCAAAACCACACACTTATTATATACCACCACATCCTCTCTATGATCCAGCTATCCAAAAGGTAATCAAGTTTTTTATTACCTTCCGCCTTTGGCCAACAAAGGGTGGGACAATTAATCCAATTAGAATTTTTATTCTTTCTTCATTTGCAGCTAGTTAACGAATCAAGAGTAATCAGAGATATTTTCAAAGGTAAACATGTGAAGTGCATGTCAGGGGCTCGGGGAAAGTTATACATTGGCTTTACTGATTCAAGCATACAGGTTAGTTTTTGGTTGTTTGATATGCAATTCGGTACCAATAAAATACAAGGCATGACATGATTCTTTATTTTAGGAGTATTCCACAACATACAACCGGGAACTAGAAATCAAACCCCCTACAAGGAGTTGGAGGAAGCAAAGTAAGCCCATAAATTCAGTTGTAGCATATAGAGATTGGCTCTATAGTGCAAGTAGGCATGTTGAAGGCACAACAATCAAGGTGAGAATTATAACTTTGAGCTCAGAAAAGTGCCTTGCTTTGTCCTGACATGGATGAATTATATAGGAATGGAAAAAAACTGGGAAATCCAAAACTTCAATTCTTACTGACAATGGAGATAGTGTGGTGGGCATGGAAGTGGTAGAAGACTTCATATACCTAATATCAAGCTCATCACCAAACAACATTCAGGTAGTTAAACTTATTTAATGATAAATTATTAATTTAAGCATTGGATGTGCTTAAACAAAAAGACCTGATTGGCTGATATATACTAATTTTGGACCTTTTGCATTGATATAGAAAAATGAAGATATATATCAAATTTTGATAGACAATTTACACTATGTAAAATCTTAACATCTATCAAAGTTAATCAAAACACATCAAATTAACTGCTTAACTTGAAACCAACTTCCCAAACCAGATTTGGCTGAGGGGGCGACCAAAGAAATTGGGGAGAATATCAGCAGGAAGCAAGATAACAAGCCTCCTCGCCGCCAATGACACTATTCTTTGTGGTACTGAGATGGGACTAATCAAGGTATGTGCAACTCATGTAACCATGTTTTTTTAATTTATTTCCCATTTAAAAAAATAATAAAAATCTAGATATGACATTGTCCTCACCTTAATTCCTCAACTTTATAATCAACAGGGCTGGATCCCTATGTAGGAAGAGCTTCAACCTACTGTTTCTACATATATATATCTTTTCAAGTTCAATGCTTTGGCCAAGTATTACAGCAAAAGGTAGCCTGTCTTGCAGGCTTAGTCATGTTGTGATTCCATAGCCAAAGCAAATCCTTGAAGATTGCAATAAATCAAGTGCCAAAGGCTTAGAGTACAAATTTTTCATCAGGGATTACTATATTGTATATATAAAAGTTTACCTTTAAGCGGAAACCTTTGTGAATAGCCGATTGTGTTTTCCGTACAGTAAGTAAAGGTTATTGTACCAAATACAAGGTGTTATTTATTCCTTTCAGCTATATATAATTTGCAAATTTAGAATAAAGTGTTATTGTGAAATGGAAACTTATATAAATTGTTTAAAGTGATCTAGTATAAAATGATGGTATTCCATCAAGACAGGACAAAGAGCATATCGCGTATAAACAAATAACATGCGTAAGTAGGAGGTAGATGTTAGAGTATTAGAGAGACATAGTATTGTTGATTGCTGATGAGGTTGTTGATGAATGAAGAGAGATATTGCAGACGACGTTTTGGCAACAATCCACATTTTATTAGCGTCTCTCCCATCCTCATAAGAGTAATGATATTTGCACACCCAAAATTAACACCCAAAGTTGACATCTTGGTTAATCGGTACAAATATTTGGTTAATTCAGTTTATTATATGGTTAATCACGTGTAAATATTTGATTAATTCATGATGACCCATTAATCATATAAAAAACTGAATTAACTAGATGTTTGCATGTGATTAACCAAATATTTACATGATTATGGAAAATAAGCTTCATATAACCTATTAACCATATAATGAATTGAATTAACCAACAATTTACACATGATTAACCAAGGTGTCAATTTTTGGTGTCAAACCCAGGTGTTCAAATATCATTACTCTGGTTTGCGGACGCAGATGGCAGTTTGGCACCCACACCCCAGACTTGAAGTTATTGGATGCTAAACTCAGTCCAATATAATTATGCTTGGGTGGATAAAATTGATTTTAGCGGAAATAAAAAGTTTTAGTTTTTTCGTTGAGAATAATTTATTCTAGATTTGTGACTCACAAAATTGTATATATTTATTGATTTTATTGTATAATTCAAACAAAATCAATTCTTCTAAACTCACTTTTAAAATACTATTACCAAACACAAATCAATTTTTTTAACCTTGAAAATCAATTCTACCAAAATCAATTCTATCAAAAGTGGTTGTGTTATTTGAACACAAATATGGAGCAACAATTTTCGACAATAATTTGAATGGTTAACGCAGTTCAAATACATGGTTAATTAAGTTCAATTGATGGTTAATGAATATAACAAGGTGTCACAACTCATTAACCATACACTGAACATAATTAACCGCGATTTTGAACGTTTTTAACCATGATTCTCAGGTGTTCAAATATGCATGACACTGATTATATTTGAACACCTGAAAACGTGGTTAATGATGTTCAAAATCGTGGTTCATTGCATTCGGGCGATGATTAATGAGTTGTAATACCTTGTTATATCCATTATCTATCCACTGAAAGTAATTAACAACGTATTTGAACTGCATTAACCATACAAATTGTTGTCTGAAATTGTTGTCTATTTTTGTGTTTAAAAATCATTTCTCATAATGTAGAAAAGAACATGATAGTCTTACATAAAGTAAGAGGGACTGAACATGCTCTTTATTTTTTTTTATAGAAGGGAGAATAAAAGGAAGCTACACATTTGAGGAATGCTACAACCTAAAGCATCACGACATCACTGTAAGATCAAAGCTAAAGACTACGACGCCCTATCAAAAATAGTCCAAACGAACGAACCCGAATGACCTTTATTGATAAGGTAGTCTGCACAATGATTAGCCTCTCGAAAGACATGAGTGATAGAAGCCCCAATCAGCTTCATCGACAAGATCTAATTTCCAACAATCAAGGTTTAATCATGTGTAGATCTCAAAACTATTTAAGAATTTTTAAATGAATTCGTGAACTTTAAATATTTGTAATTGAGTCACCGAACTTCTAATAAAAATTATAATTGAATCTGTGATACATATATTTTCATTAAGTGACCTAAAAATCATAAATCTATTGGTCCTTGAACTTTATAAAAAAAAAAAAAGTTGTGGACCAAGTTTGTTTTTGGCACAAGTTGACGGATGACGTGAAATATTTAAAAGGCTAAATTACACTTTTGGACCCCAAATTGTTATTAAATGTTCAATTTGGTCCCCAAGTTTTTAAAATGTTCATTTTGGTCCTCTAATTCCTTAAACTTGTTCAAATAGGTTCTTCCGTCAAGTTGACTAACGGTGACGTCAATGAACATTTTAAGAACTTGAGGACCAAATTGAATATTTTAAAACAATTTGGGGACCAAAATGAACATCTTAGAACAATTTCAGGGATCAAAATGAACATTTTTAAAACAATTTGGGGACCAAAATGAACATTAAAATATTAAACTTAATGCCACGTGTCATTAGGTTTGACGTCGCCGTTAGTCAACTTGACGGAAGGACCTATTTGAACAAGTTTAATGAATTAGGAGACCAAAATGAACATTTTAAAAACTTGGGGACCAAATTGAACATTTAATAACAATTTGGGGGACCAAAAGTGTAATTTAACCTATTTAAAACCATTCAAAATGTAAACCTTGTTTTGAAACAAAAATTCAAATCCTCTTTCGTAGTTGAAATGTAAATGTAAATAATAATAATAAACTCATTGGTATTTATTTGTATGTTGTTTTATGAACTTGAATTTGTATGATTTATTACGTGTTTGGAAACACGTTGGAACAAGACAGAATCACGTCCAAAATAAAGAAGCTAAAGTTCCATTGAGAAAACGCCAAGAGATTGTAGACCTGCAATCCAAACACAGACTTCCTATTATTAATCTTATAAATTCTTATTCTTATTATATACATCAGTATAATTCTTTAAGAATTTAATTTATACGTACTGTGATTGAATTTTTTTTCACACTAATAATCAATCAGAAATCATAAAATTGATGATTTTTAAAGTGATTAAGGCTCTGTTTGTTTTAACTTTTTTTAAACGCCAACGGCAAAAGTAAGCATCCCGATGCACTTTTAGCCAAAGCTCAATGTATTGGCTTCGAGAAAACACAGTTTGTAACGGAAGTTTGGGGTGGAGGAATCTAAAACAAACATATACTAAGATAAGAATCAAATATTTTTAATGGTTTGTCAATTTTTTATATTGTCAGTGTATGCCAATTAAATCATTTTTCAAATGTTAAATTTTTTGTAAAATTAAAACATAAATAATATAAAAATATATTATAAATCATTATATTTCTAGAAAAAAAAAAAAATCCACTAACATATTTATTCAATAAATAATGTTTTAAAATATCAGTCCAGTTACAGTACAGAGTACACCCCTAAATCCTTACACAAAAACCCCATTTGTGATTTGTGAAACTGGCAAACGCGCCTCTCTGGTCTTCCCAGCCAGCTAACCATGGCGACTGAGCTTGAACCAGTAGAGCCACAGTCACTGAAGAAGCTAAGTTTCAAGTCATTGAAGCGTGCCCTCGATCTCTTCTCTCCCATTCACCATCAACTTCCTCCCCCCGATGCCGAAAGGTACCCCCTTTTCCTTCTTTTTTTCTAAATTCGTAACCTTTTATCTTATTTGCTCAAAATCTCACACACCATTCTTTTAATTTTCTTACGCAGCAAGAGAATACGCACTAACCACAAGGTTAGTTAATTAATTATATAAACATTGCTTTCTCCTCAGTTTTAAATTTTAATTTAATAATCACAGTTGCCCTTTGAGTTTTTCTTCCAAAACCCTAACCCGGAAAGCTATCTTTGGCTTACTCTCATAGAAAATTGAATCGTTTTTTTTTTTTTTTAAATAAAAAAACTATTGGATTATGAACTGAGACAGTTATGTTATATGGGTTGGAATGAAAATTAGGTAAATGTTGAGTATGGTGGAATTAAAAGTACCACTAACCCACCTCCTCGTCAAGCCACACAGGATCATAGTCAACAACCTGGGCCCTCTAATGCACTTGCTCTTCCAGGTATGATATGATACTAGTCATAGTTATCATCTTGGTATGAGGGAAAATGATGAATCGAGTTCAGGGTTGTTATGATTTCACACCACCTTTTTGTTGTATGTGGTTAACATATAGTTTCTTGTTACATTGCCATTATCTTCATTATATCGTTGTTAGTGTAATGTTGTTGCCTTTTTTGTTTGATTTTGTAGGAGAGTATGTGTGGAATATCTTGTTTGGAAATTTTAGTAAAGAATGCTAACTCCTGTTGTATGCACCGTTACATAAATCTTGAATCTTGTTCCCATGTTTTATTTTTTTCGTCCTCTGCATATTATAATGTACACACATTTGGCATTTAATAGCAACATGATAATGTGCCCCCTTTGCATATTATACCATTCCTTATATTGTTATTTTAGGTTTGTTGGCCTCAAAAAAAACTCTGCCCTGTTCCAATATCCCCCCCCCCCCCCCCCCCCCCCCCTCCTCTTCTTTTTCTTTTTACTTTTAGCAGACTATTAATTTCAGCAATTTTCCATGTAATTATTCTTCAGTAGTTAAGAGTATCTGGTTGTTAGTGCTTGAAATGGTGATATTGTTTCTTATTATTTGACAGGTCCAGGAGATTCTAAGGATCCCCAGAAAGGAGGACCCCAAAATGCTTTGGTTGTTGGTCCAGCAATGCCATCGACAGCTCTGTAAGTATACTTTCATCTATTTTTCTTATACTTTGTGCATATATTTTGTAGGGAATAGATTCAAGTCATGGATCATCTGTTTGTCTTATGCTTATCTGAAATTATTTGCTCTTCATAGTTCTTCAATATCTATAAATTTATATTCTGTGACATATTAGTCTATATAGCAATTGAGATTTGAATCATATATTCTACTTGCAAATGTTTAATGGTGAATCTTGTGGTATTTAGTATTCTGAAACATTGTTTGAAGAACCTATTTTGTTTTCAAAATAATAAGAAACTGTTTACTATGTAAACATGATGGAAGATTGCAGAAGTTGATAGAAGTTTGCTAAGAAATTGTGGCATTTTATTTTCAAAAGAAGAAAAATTTGGGATTTCATGCCTTAGGAAGTATTTCATTCCATTTGTCTTTTCTTGCATTTTGATTTTTTCTTATACTGTATCAGAGATTTTAATATGATTTCTTGAATTGACTGGCATTAATATTTCGTGTCTTCATAGAAAAGAAAGCCATAAGTTGCAAAATTGAAACGTGGCTTTTGTCATGCTCATGCATGGCATGCAAAGCTTTTGGAAAGCTGTTATTGAAAACTTTTTTTTTTGTGATGATATTAATTGAAGACTATTTGATATTATGTTTTTGCTACTTTTCAGGCATGATCTTGGTTTTCCCAGCAAAAGTACATTAATTGCATCTGGCTCTGGTTCATCTGAAAGGTTCTGGCTTTCTCTATCCCTTCTATAGGTTAAGAGATTCTAATATGATTTTCAATTTGTAGCGGTGAATATATGCTTCAATTTCTGTTGTTTACTCATTGTGTGTAATGGTGTATACATTTGCCTATGTAGGATTGTATTTGTATATAACACATTATTGACATTTTGTTGGCATGACATTTTTTACTTAACTGTTATAGTTCCTATATTACAGGAACTTATCAACATCCGCTTTGATGGAAAGAATGCCAAGTAAATGGCCACGTCCTGTATGGCATGCTCCATGGAAGAACTACAGGGTGAGAACCTGACCCTTTTTAACTAGATTTGATGATTGAGTGGCATTAGGATTTGTTATTTTTCCTTCTCAGATTTTGTGAACCAAAACAAATGTAATTATGCTTGGTGCAGTTGCTAGTATTTTAGATTGGACAAAACTTAGGTGCTATTCTTTAGGCATTTGCGGTGATGTTGTCCAATGAGAGTAGGACATGTATAAAAGCTGTTACGCATGTTATATTTTCATTGATGAACTGTTACACATGTCTCCTTCTCATTGGATAACCGCACCACAAGCATCTAGTGAACTACACCTAAGTTTTGTCCTTTTAGATTAGGAGCACCTCTGTTTAGTTCAATCAATTTTTTTAATTTCTTTCAACCAGAGGGTTATAGCGAATGGGTTAAAGACCATTTTCTGGTCTACTGAAAAACTCTTGTAAATAACAAATATCTTTGGAAAATAGGAATGCAATTTCTCAAGAATTTGATTCTATTCAACTTACTAAATTTCAATTTTTAAGCTTGGCTCTCTGACATCATGTCTTCAATAATTGGTTTTTGTGTCCCATGTCTTGATTCTTTCTTCTAATCACGTCTGACCTACATAAATTTTCAAGGGATCTCCTAAATTGTTTACTATTGTTGTTATAATTTTAATTGAGTGATTTTAAACTCGATTTATTTTCTAATAGGTAGTCAGTGGTCACTTAGGATGGGTGAGGTCTATTGCAGTTGATCCCAGCAATACATGGTTTTGTACTGGTTCTGCAGATCGAACTATCAAGGTAATTTCATCATGAAGATGCATGTCATAGTTGCTTGTTAGGAGAAAGCAATCAAAGCATGTATAGATAAAATGAAAACTAACTTGGTGTGCCATGTTGAATTTTTTATTCTGTGTTTTACTTTCTTTATGATTTCATCTAAAACAACTCTACCTTTTTATCGTCATTTCCCAGATTCAGTTCTCAAGTGCTTCATATTTTTTGAGTTCTGAGAATTATAGGGTATTTGGTGCCTCTGCAAAATTACTTTGATTTTCCTTGTGAGGTGGTTGCCCTTTTCCTCAAGTTATCTGTATGCAATGTGTCAATTATTTTCTTGTACTCCCTCCATTTCATAATATATCGGTCGTTTGAGGTTTTTTCATAGGGATTGAGAAATTTATTAAATACCCTCAGTTTTAGGGAAATATAATTGCTTTTGACTAAATTACCCTCACTCCATTAATGCTTTCTCATTCTATTCAGTGGAGATACCAAGAGCAAGAGACAAGGATAAAGTCGGGGAAAAATGATGCCAATGTTTTCTGAAGTGACAGATTAAATGAAACAAAATCATCTTTTAAACAATAGATATTATGAAACGGAGGGTGTATATATGTTGACTGTTATTATCATATACTTGATGCAAACTGAAGCTAGAAAATGAAATAGTTTATGAACTTGTCATATCAAGAATATTTTTTCTCTGTCCTGTTAAAACTTTTTAAAAATGAATTATTCATTTGGGCAGATATGGGACTTGGCAAATGGGACGCTAAAGCTCACACTAACAGGCCACATTGAACAAGTAAGAGGTAAGATACCAAGGTAATTATTAATGGTGGCAGCAATTGCGAACCAGGTAAAGAATGACAGTTTGCTTTGTTTACAGGCCTTGCTGTTAGCAACAAGCATACATACATGTTCTCTGCTGGTGACGATAAACAAGTCAAATGCTGGGATCTTGAACAGAATAAGGTCAAATACCCATTTCAGTATTTGTTTTTGTGGGCTGAAAGTTTCAGCAATTAAGGAAACTCTATCAACAACAGGCTACTAAAACACATGATATTGTCTTCAGGTTATTAGGTCATATCATGGTCATCTGAGTGGTGTTTATTGCTTGGCTCTTCATCCCACAATTGACATTTTATTGACTGGAGGACGTGATTCTGTCTGCCGGGTATGGGCTCTGTTAATATAGTTACTTTATGTTTATGGTCTATTTAGCTGGATGCATGGTTTCTGCTAAACAGTTTCCATTAATTTTTAAATTTGTTATTAAGTAGAAAGTCATAACCAGGCTTTGGTGGCACTGAATTTTCAGGTCTGGGATATACGTAGTAAAATGCAAATTCATGCTCTTTCTGGTCATGATAACACTGTCTGCTCTGTGTTTACACGGCCAACGGTATGCAGATCTTCTTCTGGTGTATATTATTTTCTCTTTTGGTATTCTGAGTGGTGCCACAATATTGATGGTCAATAATCTACATGTTTATCTAAATTCATCCTCTGAAATACCAATATCCTTAAGACTAGCATGCAGATTGATAGACTGGCTCAATTCCAAGTTATTTGATATGATAAATGGGAACAAGACTTCAGCATTTAAATGCAACATCGAAACACGTCTTAGTGTAGTTTTATTTTTTTAGCCTTTTCTCCCTCTTCTCAGAGGCCTCATTCTGTTCCTATTATGTTTGCAGGATCCTCAAGTTATTACTGGTTCTCATGACAGTACCATCAAGATGTGGGACCTTAGATATGGTAATTGATGGTTTTATTTATTTTTCCGATATTTGTCTTGTCCGTCTATGTTTGTGCTGTTATTATGTGCACTTGCTGTTTCTGTATGTCTTTTGTACCAATGTGAAGTATGATGCATCCTTGCAGGTAAAACAATGTTAACCCTTACAAACCATAAGAAATCTGTTAGAGCAATGGCTCCGCATCCTAAAGAGTATGTGTCCATATCAGTTGATTATTACTTGTAGAATGATAAATATGGTTGATTATTACTTGTAGAATGATAAATATGGTTGATTATTTGTTCTTTCTTTAAATATGTTATTCCTTTTTGTCTTCATACCCTCTTTTCCTTTTTGTTGGCTGCAGGCAATCTTTTGCATCTGCATCAGCTGATAATATTAAGAAATTCAACCTTCCAAAAGGAGAATTTTTGCACAATATGCTGTGAGTTCATAAAATTGGTATCCAACTTATCTGATTAAGGAGATCATTAATAAAAAGTCGGATTCTTTCCTGTGGGATAAAAACACAACAGCAAGAACAATTTGTTTATTAGTTTTGTATTGAACTTTGATATTCAAGTTTAAATCATAATGCTCAAAAGATATGGTTGTCATTATTCTTGTTTTATGGGCAGATCTCAACAGAAAACTATCATCAATGCAATGGCAGTCAACGAGGATGGCGTGATGGTTACAGGAGGTATGGACCTAAAACAAAATAAAATTCTACTAGGAATATTTTTAATGGAATAAATTCAATTACTCTGTTTGCTGATTTTGTTAGCGATCAATGTCTCCCAATCTTTAGACTTCTTGTTTCGTACTAAAAATAATTGGCATGGGTTTACTTTCCCCCTTTCTCCTTACTTTGTTCAACTTTAAGATACATTTTCTTTTTGCTGAAGGTGACAATGGGAGTCTTTGGTTCTGGGATTGGAAAAGTGGTCACAATTTCCAGCAAGCCCAAACAATTGTACAGCCTGGTATGCATAGCTGGTTGCTTTTGGATGTTCAGTTTGATGCTAGTTAGGTCTACCATATAAACAAGCTTAACATGTATACTCCATCTACTTTCCTCTTGCAGGTTCACTGGACAGTGAAGCTGGTATTTATGCTTTAACCTACGATGCTACGGGTACGAGGCTTATATCCTGCGAAGCTGACAAGACTATAAAAATGTGGAAAGAAGATGAAAATGCCACTCCAGAAACCTTTCCTCTTAATTTCAGGCCTCCTAAAGATATCCGACGATTTTAGCTGCGATCCTCATATCTCAGGCTATTTGATTCTGCCAAGTAATACACAGGTTGATTGCTTGAGCTTTTATTTGGAGGTCTTGATGTAAATGACGAAGGGTGCTTTTGGATACACGGTTTAATTAAAAGCTTATATAATAAACACTTGTCATATAAGAGCTTATGTATAAGCTGGTTCTATAATCAAAATAACTTATGAGCTTAAACTCTGCGTAAGCTCTGTATAAGCTATCTCAAAGAGCTTATGAATGTCCATAAGCTCTTTCAAACACTTGCAGAAGCGCTTATGTCATATCATAAGCTCAGATATGCTCTTCTAGATACACCCTAATTGAGTGAAAAAGATTATCATGATTACTATCTGATGTTCTCTTTTTGACCCTCACTTCTCTTTCTGTACCATTGGATTGCAAATAGATTGTTATGAAGTGGATCTATGTATTTTATTTAGTAGCCTTGTAATCAGTTGCGTGCACATTCCTGAAAATGGGTGTGGAATTGAATGTACTCTGTCAACATTGTATTTGCCTCATGTCTCCTGTCTCCATTTTCCCCTTCTCAACTTTTTTCTGGTCTGCCTAATTTTCATCTGAAAGCAGGTTTTCAATGATATTACAATTACAATTAGGTAGATTTGGTATCTGATAACCTTACTGTTACTGACATATGATGTCTCTCAAAATTTTATTCCAATAACACCACATTGGACAGTTTGTGCTAATGTAATTTTTATTTATTTATAAAATTAATATGTAAAATGTTATATATTTCAGTAATTTCATTTGAAGATGTTTATATAGTTAAAAATGGGTAAATAAGAATGACCCTTCAAATTTTTCAATATTAAATATCCATTTTTCTTAAAATATTACACTCTACTCCATCCACTTTAGGTTAATCGTACTGTTAGCATATTGTAACATAATATTCTTCTTTGACAAAGGTCAACCCCTATTTCTGATTTTTAAAAAATAAGTAAACTTGGATGGAGGGTTCGAGGCCGATGCGTCTTCATCTTGTGTGCTTCCATACTCACAGTCCAGGCTTGTGGAATCAATTTGGATGCCTCTCTTCTCGTGAAGCCCATTGCTTGAATACCACGTCTTAAAAGAGAAATAATTTTTTAATAAAATTTCTAGATAATACTGGGACGCCATTTGATTTATATGAGTGTGGATGAATATGAGATGTTATGGCGTTTTTGATGTAGAGTTTAGAAATGTATGTTAATGTAAGGGTTTGTTTGCTTTGTTTCCTGTTTTCAGTTTTCATAAATAATTACAAAATTGTCATATTGTTTTTTGTTTTCAGAATCTTGTATAGGAAACACTAAAAACAATTTTTCCTGTTTTTACTGTTTTCTGTACAAATCTTGGAAAATAGAAAATAATGAAAATAATATGACAGTTTTGTAATTATTTTTGAAAAGTGGAATTAAAAACAGAAATTTGAAAACAAAGCGAACAGGTCCTAAGTTGTCTTAAATGTTGTTCAAACTGTGTTTTAAATTCTCTAAAATCATAAGCATTTCTTACTTTAAATTTACCACAATCCGTAGGGTGCAAGATGCTGTATCCCGCTGAAATGAATGATGTTGTTTAAATTAGGAAGGCAGCAGGATAGACTGAACGAAGATGAATATGGAACAAGCCTAAAACACTAGGTATCTCCACCAGGTGCCAATGACATTTACAGAATGTCCACAAATCCGGAGAAAGTGAGCAGTGTGGATAAAACTTTTAACCAGATAATAACTTTTGCATTATGAAACAAATTAGTAAACTGATAACAAGATAGTCTTAGTGTGTGTTTGTTTCTCCGTTGCAAACTTAAGTTTGTCTAACGCCACAAATTTCTTCTTTCACATTGGGTCTAATTTTATTTATCAAATCTTCATCCCAAATTGAAGTTTTCTAAAGTCTGGTCACTCTTTCAGTACTATGGATTAATTAGGACATAATTTAAAATATTTTTAAGATTATAATTACATTTTCAAAGTATATAAATTTGAGTTTAAGCTTGATATATGGTTAATATAAAGTTTTTTATACTGTTAATCGATCACAAAACATCATATATGTATGACTTTTAAGATAATTATTATAAAGATCTAGCAATTTATAATTGGTTGATAATGTAAAAGATCTTTACATTGACACTGTATAACAATTAAATCCCAAATCCATATTAGAATTTTCAAAAATATTAGACATGTGAATTGAACCAGAAATAAACAAATAATGTTGATTGAACTGACAAATCAAATTAAGAGACTTTTGCTCTTGTGCATGGTACATAGGTTACATTTTGTACGCACTAATTGCAATAAATTATAAGAAGGCTCCAAGTATTTGTTGCTTGAATCCTTGCCTTCATGGAATATGTATGAAACTAGCCATTATTATTATTATTAATAGAAGAGCAAAGAAAATGGCCAAATTACCTTCAAATTAAGGTCATCGCTTCACAGAGAGAGATAGGGGCAGCAAATGGTTGAAGGGAGGTTTGAGCGATTATAAAGGCAATATTCATGCATCACAATTCACAATGCATCCACTCATTTCTTCTCACTTTCATTTTCTTCAGTTACAAGTTAGTTACTTACAACCTTAAACTCTTGTCTCTTTTTCACTTCTATACACCATCAATCTCTCATTCTTCCTTAACATCATCAAAACATCAAAACATGACATCTTCTCCTTCTTCCGACTCCGAACTCATTCACAGATCAACCCGAAAACCCATTTTAGATCCACCTCATTCTCCTTCTTCTTCCACTTTTCATGATCCATCACAACCCACCACCACCACAAAACGAATCACCCACATGCTCCTCTACCGACTCCCCTTCCTCCTCATCGGCATCACCCTCTCCTCCCTCTTCTTCCACGCCTTCCCCCTTTCCGAGTCATCACACTCGTTCCATCACCACTCCGAGTCCACCCTCCCAACTCGCCGTGTCCTCCTAGAGGATCCTACCACCAAGTACAGGAAGGAGGAGCTGGCGACACGTGTCCCCGGCGGCGTGAGGGGGAAGAGGCGGAGGATAGTGGTGACCGGAGGGGCGGGGTTCGTGGGGAGCCACCTCGTTGACCGGTTGATGGAAAGGGGTGACAGTGTGATCGTTCTTGATAACATGTTCACTGGGAGGAAGGATAACCTGTTGCACCACCTTGGTAACCCTAACTTTGAGTTCATTCGACACGACGTCGTTGAACCCATTCTCTTGGAGGTTGATCAGATCTACCATCTTGCTTGCCCAGCTTCTCCTGTTCATTACAAGTTCAACCCTGTCAAGACCATCATATCCTTTATTCATTCATATTATAGATAATTATATATAATTCATGTTTCATTTAAATATCTATTTTAGATGTTCAAACCCAATTCATAATGTCCATAAAATGATGGAGGTAACTAATTATAACTCTTTTTTACTTTAATTTTGATCCATTATATTGTTATATATGCACTTTGATCATTGTGTAATTTTGACACATCATTCAAAACTTTCAACTTTTTAAACATTTTTGTAATAATCAAATTTCTATTGATATGGAAATAAATCATGAAATGAATCAAATGATAGTTATGTTTGCATCAAAATTTTTACATCTAGTAACCTATTTAAGTCTACTTTATAACCATTGATCAAAAGACTTTTACTTGACAAACAACAATGAATAAATAATCAATGATTATAAAGCTTGTATGCACATCATTACTTTTTTCCTAATATATTAGGTGAAGGCTATGTTGCACCACTCACTTAAGTGATACAGTGGTGCACCACCCAAGTGGCACAATCTGATTGATTCAGATTGCCACTTGGCTAGGTTGACTTTAGCTCAATCCCACCGTTTGACAATTTGACCAACCCATATGGCAAATTGAATGGATGAAGTTTTGCCACTTGGGTAGTGTATTACTGCATCACTTTAGTGTGTGGTGCAACTTAGACCAAACCTATATGTTATGAATAAAGCATGTATACACATCTTATACTTTTTAATTTATTTAACTTGTATTCCAACCATAGCACACTACTCTTGGTATGCATGACTATATAGAGTTGATAAATGATGGGTAGATATAGTCATATAGATAGATTGGTAAAGGAATATATGTGGGTTTATTTGAGTTGGAGTCCTTGATTCTGATATTTTATTTGGAGTCCACAAGACCAATGTGATGGGCACACTCAACATGTTGGGATTGGCAAAGAGGGTTGGTGCTCGTTTTCTGCTGACCAGCACCAGTGAGGTGTACGGTGATCCTCTTCAACACCCTCAAGCTGAGACCTACTGGGGCCACGTTAACCCAATTGGTAAACCCTTAACTTAATTCACTCTTTGAGAACATGGCTTAAATTAATTTACAGCTTTCACTTTTTTCTAACACTGCCACTGCATGTTGTTGGTGTAGGTGTAAGAAGCTGTTATGATGAGGGGAAGCGAACTGCAGAGACCTTGGCCATGGACTATCATAGAGGTGCTGGTATTGAGGTTGGTTCACAATTCACATTATATTCTATATAATTGTAAGTGGTAGTTAATGTTTAATTTATGGCTAGCAGCAGAAATTAAAGAATAGAGTTTGAAAATGTTGTATAGGTGAGGATTGCTCGTATCTTCAACACATATGGACCAAGAATGTTGCTTGATGATGGCCGTGTAGTTAGTAACTTTGTTGCTCAGGTAAATCTCTCCCACTTTGTGCTCTTAATTTATTTGGTTTTGTTGTTTTATAAGTTACCAACTACACTGTGCTCTCATTAATTTGACTTAAACCATAATTTAAAAATTACACAGGCATTGAGGAAGGTACCATTGACCGTTTATGGTGATGGAAAACAAACAAGAAGCTTTCAATATGTTTCAGACCTGGTAATTATTCTTTTCTTACCTTTTTTCTTTATAAATGGTACTTTTATCAGTATCATTAGAAGTATCGTTGACACTTATTTTTGCCATTATTGTAATATGCTAACAAATTTAATGTTTTCTGCGTTCTAAATCTTTTTGGTTGCTTGCAATTGAGACCTGATGCACTATATAGTATTATGTTTTGGATACTGGAAATCCAAATGGTTGTGTTATGTTTATGTTCTTCCTAGAATAAACAAGCAAGTAATTTTACACATCTGTCCCCAAAAAAAAACAAAGCAAGTAATTTTACATTGATTCACACACTTGGAATGAGTTTAAACAAGTATCTACAATGAATAAATGTGTACCCAACAGGTAGAAGGCTTAATGAGGCTGATGGAAGGTGAGCATATTGGTCCTTTCAATCTTGGCAACCCTGGTGAATTCACCATGCTTGAACTTGCTCAGGTAAATATATACCCTCTTACATTTCTACTTGAAATTTTTAGCATAATGTACCAATGCTCCATCATATATATAAATACATATGCAGATAATTTTCAACTTAATTGAATGTAAAAGGAGTAGTAAATTTGAGTACCCTTTTATACAGGTGGTGCAAGAGACTATAGACCCAAATGCAAAGATTGAGTTTAGACCTAACACAGAGGATGACCCACATAAGAGGAAGCCTGACATTTCCAAAGCCAAGGAGCTTCTTGGCTGGCAGCCAACTGTGTCCCTCCGTCAGGGACTTCCTCTAATGGTCACTGATTTCCGGCAAAGGTTATTTGGTGACTCAAAAGGCACAGGGAGCAATGGTGTGTCCACAGCGTAGACTCAAAGCGAGGAAGAAAAGAAAATTAAAAGCAGAAGATAGATAGTAAAAAATAAAGATATACAGAATAACAAACTTGGCTTGATTAGCTACTTTTTGATAATATTTAGATATCTGTGTTAGTCAATGGATAGGATTTATATATACATATTTGGCAGCAAAATAAACAGCATCAATGCCAAGGGAAGATTATTTTAGGAGAGCTACAATTTTTTAATGTAATTGTATAATGTATTCTACTATCATGTATTGCTTTCAAATTTTCTTCATCTCAAGTATTAAGGTGTTGTCAGATTAGATTGAATATGTATAACTCCTAACATCACACGATTAGCAAAAAATGGAAGAAGAAAACTCATACAATTACTTTGATAAATTCTATGCTCTCAATTTTATTTCACTTTTGTTTTCTCTTTTCTTGTTGATAAATAGAAGTTCATTGAAGGACAGAGTACTCTACACTCAAAGAACCACACCTTCCTTTCCCATTGATAGCAGAAACCTACTAGTTTTCAGTCTTGTAGGCAACAAAGATTATAATATATTATCGAACCTACGAATTTTCCTAGCCACTCAAGACTAATATGCCTTTTTTTTTCTTTCTAATATCTATGATTTGATTCATTTCTGTACCCGTTGAATTTTGTAATATGAAGTCCTAGTGCCGTTTGATAAATCATCAGTGGATATATAATCACTTTTGTTAACTGAAAAGGAATAAAGATGTTGGAGCTTGAAAGTTGAAACCAACCTATCACAAAATGTGTATAACAACCCAAATCCACAAAGATCAGCATCAGTTTACTTCTACAGGGTATAAGTGAATTGTATCACTCCACGCACTTGCATTGTCTGGCTTCACATCGCATACACATTTCCACACTGCACTATTACACTTGAATCCACTTCCAAAGGCAAGTTGCCACACCCTATCACCACATTTCATCCTCCCTTTTGCTTCTATGTAGCACAACTCATACCAAATTGAAGAAGATGAAGTATTTCCAAACCTGTAAAGAGTCATGGTTGATGGTTCCACGTCCTGTTTCCTCAACCTCAAGTTTCTTTCAATGGCTTGTATAATAGCTCTTCCCCCTGAATGTATGCAGAAATGCTCAAAAGCATGATTGAAATTTGGAGTATAGATGCTTGTTCTTCTTGTAGTCCGTAGTTTGCGATGAACAATGGAAAATACATATAGGAATTGCTCTCTCAATGACAAAACCAATGGTCCTAGTGAAGCTATATTTTTCTTCATTGCATCACCAGCCACATTGACTGTGTCCTTTGATATTGATACACCTTCTTTGTTCTCTGGATCCACACCCTGGTAGATACAGCCATGAGATTGATCATCTTGTGCACTGTTTGTTCTAACAATATGCTGTAGCTTATACTTTGCCTTGTGCTTATCTTGGACCCTGCTAGACATCAATATAGCTGCTCCACCCATTCTGAATAGGCAATTAGTTAGCAGCATGGATGGTACTTTACCAGTGTACCAATTATGAGTCAAGGTCTCAGTGCTTACTATTAGAGCCAATGAGTTCCTGTGAACTCTCAACAAGTCTTTAGCTAGACTCACTGATATGATTCCAGCACTACATCCCATACCTGAGAGGTGGAAGCTCATGATGTTGCTCCTCATGCTGAACTTGTTAACCACCATGTCACTAAGAGATGGTGTAGGACAGAACACACTACAATTGGTGATGAGTATGTCAATGGCTTTTGGGTTGATGTTGTTTTTCTGAAACAGGCATGAAATTGCTGAATACATTACTGTTTCAACCTCCTCAATGGCAAAGGCAAGAGCTTTTGTTTTGGGCATCTGAACAACAGATGGAGGCATGGATGTTTCCTCACTGAATCCAGATTTTGCTATGATCTTGCATTGAAAAGCAACGGCATCTGGATCCATATTGTCTAAAAGCATAGTCTCTTCAAACATGGCTATTGGTAGCCTATAAGAATTGGGTGGACAGTAGCAGCTAAAGTCTATCAAATAAATGGGAACTTTTCTTCTGCATGCAAAGTAAAGGATTACTATACTTGCAACCAATACCACTGCAAAATGATGGGAAGGTGAGATAATAAGCTCAATGATAGTGTTGGCATGATGAATCAACATTTCTAAGGAGAAATACAAACTATAAGGTTCCATTTTGCCAAGTTAATTTGTTTTGGCTAGCACTTCTTGGCATATCAACCTTCTATGTCATGATTATTATATGGACTGAGATAAAGGAGATCATCATGGTAGGTAGTTCGGCATGAATAGAGAAAGAGAATCCAGTAGGAAAAGAAATGAGGGAGAAATGTGGATGGAGCTAACCATTCTTTTAGTGCTTGCCTAAATAATGGCTTCATGCCCGGTAAGTTCATATTTTATTTTGCATGTGAAACAAACATCATTTTTGCTTGCTTGCAGTATCCTATCACGCAAGGAGTTGTCCTTTATTTCCTTCTAATTTTCCATCCATGTTATTATGTCAAAAGTGACTTGTGACTAAAATTGGTTTAGACCAAACCAAAAAAAAAAATTGATTTTCTGTTCTAGTGTGGGCTGTGGGGTAGTTATTTTTCTTTCTGGTAACGCGGTATTATACCCCTTCTTCACCGTTAGTTAGAGGAACGAATTTCATGTGACCTGCAATTACATGACGTGTCAGAATCTCATCCATTCTCAAGTTACTTTCATGTACAAGAATTTCTCTCTAATTCTACATCCTGGTTTACAACCACTACCTAGATACTGGACAAGCTCCAAGATTCTGCAATCACAGCATTTTGGATATAGACATTAGGAAAATACTATAAGCTAATATTTGCTTTCTCTTTGAGAAAGTGGCTCCAAAAGGATTACTATTAGATGGTTATAATTAATCCAGAAGAAGTAAGAATCTATTCATAAAAAAAGGGGGAAAAAAAAAAGTAAGAATCTCTGGACTGTGCCTAGTGACATTTGTTGCTATTAAGCTTGTCTAGCTTAATTCGTGGTTTAGGATGTAGTTTGTAATTGGAAGTTAGTCTCCAGGTTTGATGACTTGGAGAGTATTTTTCCAGCCTTAACCAAGCAAAGTGAAAGTACAAACTCTTTCATCTAACTCAATTTTCTATCCTCTTCCAATTTTTTCACCTCCTCAAACAAACACACCAGCCTTATCCAACAGGACTGATTATCTTCTCACTTACTTCTCAGACATATGAGTAGTCTGAAGATGGCTGCTTTTCATGTACTTACTCACATTGAAAGGACTAGATGAATTGCATACATCAGTAAACTTGATTTCATGTAACTTTCACATTATCATAACCAAGACAGAATAGGAGGCGCTATCCAGTCTAACCAGTGCACTTCAATCTCAAACACTGCTCAAATTTTTACAAACGGAATCATAGAGCAGGCAAAGCCTTTCAAATTATCAGCGCTAAACAAGAGGATGCTACTTGATACCATGATAGTATAAGAACTCTTCATTGTTAGTGACAGCAATTTTATGTATCCATAGGAAATAGATGAATTATGTCCTAAATTTTAAGAGACATAGTTAATTTGACATTGGCTAGCTCAAAAATGCCAACTTGATATCCTCAGGTTTGCCATCTGATGTAATAGGCTCTGCCCTTGTTCACAGCCATTGCTGTTGCATTATCAACACTAGTGGCATGTATCAAATGTCAAAAACCCAAGTGAATAGGATTTTGGTGTCTGGGCATCTAACTCAAAATTTATGAGAGCTGCTCATACTTAAATGCATAAGGACTTGGTGTTCATCCCTTCACACACTCCTTATTCTGATAGTTTCTTCTCAATCATCTGAACACATTGTATTAGCTAAGGGCCACTCAACAGTGCAACCAACTCTCATAGCTACCAGTAGTCTCTACAAGAGCAAAAACCACCTTCAAATTGGTGAAAACGGATGCGATCCCTCACAATTATCTCTCTGTGTAATATTCTTGATAAAATTTTAATCCAATCATGACAGTCTTGACAGATACGCAGATTTTTGAAAATCCTGATTTTTGTTCCCGGGCTACTTTTCAGGACTCCATAGGCCAAGGCCAATTTCTCACTATGAAAAGTTAAATTTTCCTCCTTTTCCTCTTCGGAAACATCCATCAAAACCAGATCCGTCAAGGGTGTGAAGCCCTCTGACTTTGCTCTTTGAATCAAACCTTCCAGCACACTGTAAATTGCTTTGATTTCAGCATGTGACTGATCAGCTGCCTTGAATTGGTGAATGCCATCCCCCAATTCAATCCAACTCTTACCACGTTTTTTATGAACTCCTCCCATTTTCATCTTCTGTCTCACTCTCTCAGCGCCATCCCAGTTCTTTAAAGAGCAATACATATTTGACAGCAAGACAAAATCTCCACTCTCAAGACGTGATATGTTTGCAATGGCAACTTCACCAAGTTCTTTCTTTCTATGGGTTCTACAAGCACTTAGAAGTGCTCTCCAGATAACAACATCAGGCTCCATTGGCATCGCCTTAATCATGGCATAGGCCTCTTCCAAGAGTCCTGATCGTCCCAAGAGATCAACCATGGTCCCAAAATGCTCAAGTTGTGGCTGAATCAAGAAACGATTCTGCATCATATCAAAGTACCTGCGACCTTCTTCAACCAATCCACAGTGGCTACAAGCTGTCAGAATCCCAATAAAAGTAACATAATCCGGCAAAACATTTTCCAGCACCATCCTTGAAAATACTACAGTTGCATCCAAAGCATGCCCGTGAATCGCTAACCCATTAATCATTGCATTCCAAACAGAAACATGATCACGTTTAACATCATCAAAAACTTGTTTTGAAATATCAATTCTACCACACTTAGCATACATATCAATCAATGCAGCACTCAATATATAATTCAGTTCAATTCTTTTCTCAACCATCAAAGCATGCACCCACTTGGCATTGCTAAGAGCCCCAAGGCGCGCACATCCGGTAACTACAGAAGCAAAGGTAAACCCATCAGGCTCAACCTTGGCATTCAGCATCCCCTTGAAAAATCTCAACGCATCAACAAAGCGAGAACTTTTCACATACCCTCCAATCAGGGTGTTCCATGTGACAACATCTCTAACAGGCATTTTGTCAAACACCTTCTTGGCAATATCACATTCCCCAACTTTCACTAAGCTTTCAATTATTAAATTCATGTTGAATAGATCCAAATCATGGGAGAAAATGTGATGAAGAACATGATGGGCAATGTGGTGTTGGTGACAGTGAGCATAGTTTGAAATCAGAGACGCCACAAGACATGGGTAGGTAGCATAACCGAGTACAACAACTCTTGCGTGGGTTCTACCTAGGGTTTTGAAATCCTTAGATACTCTACAGCGTTCAAGAAACCGGTGGAGTACCCTATAGTCTGAAACGAGAATCAAAGCAATGGAATGAACAATTTTGTAATAAAAAGAGGAACTTTTTTGCATGCAAGTGTAAATTGAGGAAAAAGTGTACCCGTGAATGAATAACGGTTGGAATGAAAGGGAGATGAGAGCGAATGCAAGAAGCAATTAGGGTTTCTCCATGATTCACAAAAAGAAGCAAACTTGTTAGCTCCATATGTTGACCTCTGTAACTTGATCATCATTGTTCTTCATCGTTATTACTACTCACCTATAGCGCCTTTGTTTTTACCCTTTTTTTCTTTGGACAGAACTTTGTTTTTACATTTTAAGGTATTTTGCAAGTGGAAATGTAAAATTTAAATAATGAATTAGAATAATTAGAATAATGTTTTATTTATAATAAATCTCAGTTATTGATTTTATTTTTATCCAATTATAATTATGATTTTAAAAATTTAAATTGTTGGATGAAAATAAAAGTAATTATTGAGATTGAATGCAAGTAAGTTGTAAGCTTGCAGTTGTGAGTTGTGACTCTAGAAGCAGGTAAATGGCTTTAGTCACAGCTACATAGCACACCAAACTTTGTGGCTGCTATTCAATCTGCTGTCCAATTCTTAATACATTGTCTCTTTTCGGATGCGGCAAATTGGAAGGTCAATAGGGGTGCTTGGTTATTGGTGTGGGATGCGGCTGTTTGGTGTATTTGGGAGCTTAAGAATGATATTGTGTTTGGGAATGACAAAGCAGATATGATTTATTTGTTGGATAGGGTGAAGGTGTGCTCTTGAAGGTGGTTTTCAACTAAATATCAGGGTATTATTTGTTTTTTTTCTGATTGGTGCATTGATCTGTCAGTTGTCTATGTATTCTAGGACAACAGTGTTAGTTTTGATTTACTATTGCTTGGTCTAGCGTTAAAACTTCTTGTATATGGGTTTGTGAGTATCCTTTGTACTCTTGTATTATCACTTTTAGCCTTTTCCAACAAAAAAAAAATTCTTAATACATTGTCAAAAGGCCTCATGCAATACCACCATAAGTAAATAAAATAGTAAAATACTGAGCATAGTTTGTATCTTTCCAGCTACAATAACCCATGTATTACAGAACATAGTCTTTGATTAAATTAACTCCATATTCCCTTGCTCGAACAGTGACACTTTAAATTCATAAATTCTGTCATAACTCCATAACTCTATCTTCCCCATTTTTGCTGCTTCAATCCTGCCAGCACACATTACCGAGAGATATACATGTTCTAACATATGGTCAGAAATTATCACAAGGTCTCCTCTATCTAATAAAAAACATCAACTTTGCCCACAGCATCTTTAGCTAATCTATGAGCTACTATACTTAAATTCCTTGACAGGTAAATAAATATTTTAACTTCAATACCTTTTTCTTATTTTCTACCCAGAGTAAAACTCTTTTTTTCTGTATGATATATCAGTCATTAATTTAGTCTCGCATTATTAATTTGAAGAAAATTCTTATATACAAATGAAGGAAGAAAATTCTTAATCCTTATATAGATCTTATACCACACCGGAGACTAACGGGGGCAGATCCAATACCCAGAGGCCCAATCCGAGTCAGTGGAGTGATCATTCATGTGAAAGTGCATTTCACAATGCTCATGTGTTTCGCTCACTGTGACCATAATCTTTCATGATTGACCTCGATGGAACCGTAACTACCTGTGGCCCATGATGGAGTCTTTCAGGTGCCATCCTCTATCCTATGAGCATTTGAATCTTGGTAACGAGTATTCTAAGAATACTGGTTATGGATTCTAATAAAAACAAGTTTTTATTGAAAAATTAAATATAACACTTATCAAATTATTGAATCCATCACTGTCCAATAAAAACTTTATTTTATCGGTTGCCCTTTTGGCTTATAAATAAAAAAAATAAGGCAAAGTCATACAAGTAACTTATTGTGATATAAATTTACTTGTGTTGTTAAGGAGGAAACCACCTACATGAACCCATTAAAACGTGGTAGTAGAGTTCTTGATCCCAACTCAGATATATCACCGTTGAAATCATTGATGAAACTTGTAGAATTAGATAATTAGTTGTCCTTATGAAATGAATGGCCGGAAGAAAACAAAAGCCATGAACGGTGTGAGAAGAAAGAGTGCGATATGCGAATCATGATTTATATTTATGTGTCAAACTTTCAATAGTGGGAACTTTTGAGTTCTTTAAAGTCCACATAGCATGCACAAGAGAAAGCGTTGCTTCCTTTGGGATAGAAGACACACAAGTTAGTAGTACAAACGGTACTCAAAATATGGGCTTATATAGAATCAACCCCCACAAAGTAAACATTTCTTCTGTATTGCAAACATGAGAAGCTGAAAAGGCTACATATTGTTAAAACTTAAAAATGAAATGAAAAAGTAAAGAATATTGTCATTTAAGTACTGATCCACTTACCTATCCAGCTTTACCACACTCATACGCAAATTCCAAATTGGTGGGGTAAAATAATATTGAATCATGCACTTGGCACTTCTCTCTATTATAAATTGTTTAGCTGCATAGCTAACTTGTTGCAAGCAAGTTATATAAGTTACAAGTACTTGTGATTACTGTTCTATCTGAGAGCCATGGCCTTGAAACATCTCCTTGTCACGTCTCTCCTAATTGCTGCAATGGCAATTCCTCAAGCCAAAGCCCAGCTTGGGCTTCTCAATGGCCTCCTGGGTTCCATTAGCATTCAAGGAGTTGTAACTTGCACTTCCAACGACAATATGGGTGCCAATGGTGCTGCAACCCCAGTTTTTTCAAGTAAGCCCAAAATTCATGAAAATAATCTTGTTATTTGACCTCAAATTTTGAACATCCCATTTAATATTGAATCTCTCTTTTACTTTTTATCTTCTTTATATACATGCATTTCAAAAGTACATTACAAAATCAAAGAAACACCATATGATATGTCTCTTTAATTTTAGTAATGTTGAAATAAACTTTCCTTTTGAAAAGTTTTGACTTCTAAAATATTCTCCACCTAAACTAATGCCTTTTGGAAATATTATGTGAAAGTGGAATTTCTAATATTTTACCCTATCTTTGAGATAAGGGTTAAGAACAATAAATTTTGAAGTAGTTACTAGTTGAATTAGCATGGTGAAGTGGGAGGGATTCATAAAACAATAAAAGCTAAAAGTATAAAAGTAATAATATAATATACATATATCAGATATTTTGAGTAAGATATTTTTATAAATAATAAATACTATATAATTAATTTTATAAAATATACTGAAGAGGGTACTCACCCACCTAATTTTGTCCCTAATTATAAAAATGAAAAGTGCACATGATACATGAGAACCACTTTGAAGTCTTATTTGTGAGTTTTGGAGGGGAAGGCTTTGGGAGGAAGAAGGGAAAAATGGATGTGGGAAGGGAAGGATACTCCCCTACCTTGCATGGGGTTAATTTTTTAACAAAAAAAATCAAAATCCTCCAATTTGGGGGAACTAGAAAATATGAACTAAATGATGATTTTGGAGGGTATTGAAGTGTTATCTTCCCTTCCCTCACCTGTTTCTTTCTTCTTTTTCCCAAAGTCTTCCCCTCCCAAACTTACAAACAAGCCCTTAAACTCCCGATTTTTTCACTACAATCAAATTCCCTGACTTTATTTTTGTAAAGCATGCTACTTGATGTGTCTTTTGTTTTAAATTTGTAAATACAAAATCACATTTGCATATCACATTGAGAGAAAACCCCTCTCACAAAACTTGCAAAAATAATTGCCTTAGATGTTACTTTCATATTTGTATCTAAAATAATGTCAACCAAACAGAGATGATCATAATCTCTTGGCGAAAAAAACAATTTTGATCTCTTGGCCCGCATTTCTAAGAAACTACCTATAGAAAATGGAATATATGGTATCTTTAGTCCTACTGGAATGGAATTAATGTGAATGGTCCTTGGTAATTACATGTAAGAAATAGAGTCTAAATTTGAAAACGCACCAAAAGGTCAAAGTATGGTCCTTATTCTTTAACGCTTCCATTGATGATGTAATACAATACCCTTACTTGTGATAGTTTGGTCTTACCTTGACAATGGTATACAATGTTTTCAGATGCTCAAGTGCAACTACAGTGTGGGGGAAAGGTGCTTTATAGTGCAACAACCGATGGTGCTGGAATGTTTTCTATGTTGATGGATCCCCTGCTATTTGATCTGTCTTCACTCCTCAGTGGTTGCAACATAGCGGTTGCTACACCGCTTTCCAAGTGCAACTCCAACCTTCCTTCTGTTGGGGGCCTCATTTCAACCCTGCGGTTTGTTGGGATCAGTCTTGTTGGAACTCAAACTGTTGCTAACATTACACCTTCGGGATTTCAGTTTGTGCCCTCAACTTAGTTAAAGCATCACATGGAGCACTACAAATCTATGACAAAAATTATGATTAAATAAAGTCATCAAGAACTGTGCTAGTTAGTGTTACCTATTCCGTGTTTATGTTCTTTTTATTTTATTTTCCTCTAAGTACTTGAAATTCCATACTGCTATGACTGAATTAGCATTTGGATTAATAAAGACCATCCACCCCCCCTTCCCTTTTCATATATGCTTTTTTGCCTATATATATATATATATGATTTATATCTTTAAATATGCTAACAAACTTACCTTTAAATATATTGGGTAGTGGACTTGGACCTTAAATAGGCTAACAATTACATGATTGAAACTAATAATAATTATAAAATTATATATATAGACTGAGGGGTCCATCATGCCTAAAATGTATTTTGAATGACATTAAGCTTGATATTTTTTAACTGAATTATTTAAGAAAAAATGACTTGACTTTTTAAATAAACAGGTCCAACCATATCAAATCAACGCAGGGTACATAGGCCCGATGGGTTGGTTGACCTATTTCCACGTGGGGGAATGCTATGAACAGTACTCTCCCTCATACACTCTCATATATATGAAGTCACGTCACCCTATTTTTTTAACCCCTTACTAGATAACCGGTTGCACGAGTAGAGTGACTTTTAATATATATTTGTTTCTTTATTGTTAATGGTCTTAAACACTGCTAATATATTTAATATGAGATAAGATCAATTGATACGAGGTGTCAAAATTTATTTTGACACCAAATCCTCACCATCCATTTTTGTAAAATCCAAAGGCTTATATTTAATCACTAAGTTATCATGTGAGATTCTTTTGGTCAACTCTCATACCTTCTATCTTCCTCATCCTAACCTTTGACTCTTGCAATGTGTTGTACAGTATCACGTAACCGCATGCCTCTTCATTTTGAAGAACAGAGCAATAAACACTAGACTAACATGCCACAAATATTGGTGTCAAAACAGTTTGTAACTTTTTTGAAGTCCATCATTAGTCTTCTCCAATCCTTTTTGTAAGTATTAAAATCCATAAAGCAAAATAGATGACCCAGGAGACCCCAATCCTCTTTTTATTTATTTATTTATTTCACTCTAAAATCAGCAAAACAAAATATCCAATAACTTCTGGTGCATGAATCAATCAAAAGAAATTATTTCAAACTTAAGAATGGTTGAATATAATCCATTTTGTAACATGATCATACCTGCACGAGTTTTCTCGCAATTTTTTTTTTTTTTGTGTACGTTTAGCATATAAGGCATTGTTCAAAGTCTTATATTGCAAGGGTGATAAACTAAAAATAGAGAATCAGAGAGATGATTTTGCCCAACAAACAACCTACGATAATGTGATTGATGGGCATTAGCAAAAAGGGGGAGAGAAAGAGCACGAAGAGGCAGTATACGGAAATCATGTGGGAAATCATATTATCATTGATCACTTAAGTGATTAAATATTAAATATAAGCCTTTGGATTAAATAAAATGGATGGTGAGGATTTGGTGTCAAAATTGTCAATTGATCCTATCTCATTTAATATATCTTTTGTGTAACAATTAACAAATTCAATAATACAAATAATTAAGTTATTTTTCAAGACGGCCACCCCACTGTTAACCGAAAAAAAGTTGAAAAAAGACAACACCAAGTAGTAATATAAAATGGCAACAAACCCTAACTTGTTTGTGCTGTGTGCTGCTGCGCCTCCTCACACACAGATAGAGAATAGGTGGTGGCTGCTGCTGCGGTAGCGTTCTCTCTCCTCTCACAATCACAAAGAACAGCTTCCGCAGCAGCAAATAAAAATGGCTCGTTCTCTCCCTAAACCCAGCAGGATCCTCTCCCTTCTTGCTGATGCTCTTTCCTTTCCTCTTCAACGGTCAGTTCCAACTTCATGCAAAACTCTCAATTCTTGTATCTACTTCCATGCTCATTGCTCATGCTTAATTTAACAACAATTCCACCAACACGTTATGTTCTATTGCCGTCATTTACTAAAAACATGTTTGTTTAAGATTAAAAAATATATGATTTTAACATAAATAAAATAATTTACTGATTATTTTTAGAGATTATTAAGAAAAGCAAGTCAAAAAATCATTTTTTTAAACAGTAATTAGTCATAAAAATTGATTTTTATTTTTTCAAAAGCTAATAAAAATTATTTTTCATTTTAATGTTGGAAATAAATTTTTTTATATTTTTTATTATTTTCAAAAACAAAGACAAACACACATAAGTTTTAAAAAATGATTATGTAGTTGAAAAATAATTTTTTAACAAAATATTCAATAACAAATATACTCTAAATCAGTAACTTGGCACGTTTCTTAATTATTTTATATTTTAAATCTAAATTTTATCTAGAGAATGTTCATATTAAAATTCTATTATTATTTATTGTATGTGATGTTTGTGGCATACATATATGGATATAATATATATTTTATGTTATGTTCAATGATATTATAGGCGTGGCTATGCAGCGGGATGTGATGTTTCGGTGAGAGGGGGATTGGATAGGATCGGGAGTAGGAGTGGTATGGTGGGTAAGGTTGAAGAAAAAAGTGTGGCCAGAAGTGGATCGGAGGCCTCATTAGCTTGGGCCCCAGACCCAGTCACAGGTTACTACAGGCCCATCAACCACACCCACGAAATTGACCCGGTGGAGCTCCGACAGATGCTCTTGAATCACAAAATCAGAGCATCATCATCCTAGAGCAGTAGGACGGGCCAATCGATTATCATATGCTGATGCTACTTTTGTTTGATCTATCTATTTATATCCCTTATCCTAACTATGTTTTGAAAATTGTCTTCTTTTTATTGGGCACTTTAAAGCTAGATATGAGTTGTAGACTTGTTTAAATTATGTTCTATAGTATATTATGTTTGCGATACATTTTAATGCGTGGCGGTGCTCCCATATAGATCTAGAATTTGAGAATCTTTGGATTGAAATGCTTTTATTACAATTGAAAGCTAAATCTGAAGCTGCAATTCACGATAAGTGATGTCAACGGGGATTGGGGAAAAATTAAAAGGACTAAGTTTTCACTTTATTATGATCTCAGCCTACATTACTTTGACCCAGATCCAAATCAGAATCTCCAACTTCGGTATCTAATGGAGCTACAATACATGGAGCTCTAATTTAACAACCTCTGTTAACATTAGGTGCAATACAAGGTCTCCGATGACTTTGGTGTTAACGAGTTCCTTGGTTTAAGTAACATTTTTGCACGGTCATTCAATCTCCAAGCCTCTAACAAGGCAAAGTGCAAAATTTATCTTTCTCCATTTCGATACTCATCATGCTTCAAAGAGAAAAAAAAAAAAGACCATGAAACTTTTTGTAATTACAAGCTCAACGACAATGTCAAAATTTTTGGAAAAGCAAATGAGAAGCTCCAAATTGTAGCTTTCACAGTGAAATCAAATGCAAGGCAATGAAGTAATGATATTTGGATACAAAAATGTCTAAGAGAGTAATCATGGGTAATCATTTCTAGATTATCTAGGGGGCATTAGTGAAAATGGAGAAAGAGAAAGGATAAAGTGAGAGAAAATGATAGAAGATGAGCCAATTTACAATTTTAGAGAAGCATGAATTCATCTTCTAATACCATATTGATATCGAATTTTGTGAAAAATATAGGAAAATTGTTAAGCAATGCTCTAAATTTAATACTATATTTATATCGAATTTGGTTAGTGTGAACAACAACTAGTTTGAATAATGACTAAATTGATCGATAGCTAATTTGAATAATGATTACTTTGACTAATATTATTACATTAAATATTAAATAATGATAAATACTAACGAGTATTCTGAGTATATTGTTTAAGAAATCTAAATTAGTAAGTTTTTATGGGAAACTGTGTGCTCGATATATTAAAAATGGATATGTCAATGAATAATTACCTTACTCGAAATCCTTAAATAATATTATTAGGTCATTCAATAACAAGACCCTTAAATAATTTCATATTTTTCTCTAATTAAGTTAGATAACATCTTGCTTCTGATTGTTGGGTACTTTGATTTGCAGTGCTTGGTTGTGGGTTCAAATACCATATCTCCCTATTCTATTTAGGATTACCTCGCTAAAAAGAACAGAAAAAAAAAAAGGTCAGTTAAAATATCATAACTAATTTTGTAATTGTCTCTCTGGTGAATGTATCCTTAATTAAGAGTAACCAAAAGTTGACACCAACTTTTGACACCATGATTAATTCAGTATATTGGTTGGTTAATTCACTTTTGACACTATTGATTGATTAACCAACCAATATACTGAATTAACCATTGTGTTAAAAGTTAGTGTCAACTTTTGGTATCATAATATCATTTCTCTTAATTAAAGCGGATTCTCTAACTCGAACCCTCTCCCCTTCGTAGTCAGCTCTTTCTCCAACTTATAACGTTCTCCCGCTTTGTCTACTTCCTTAAATTACAGACGACAAACCGCGCTGGCCTTTCTACACAGCTGTGCAGATGGTTTACTCGAGAAAAAAAAAGTCTAAAATATGAGTAGGACTGTGAAGTAGGTGCATGCGAGCAACTGCAATAATAAATGCTTCATATACAAACAGTGACTGCAAGATCTTGTTGGTGAATGCAATCTAGGGGACCACCTAAACTCCCTCTCCACCCATGTTCCTCTATTTGACTATTGACTAGTATTCAGGAACGTACACACAGAAATTATTCATTAACCAGAAAACAATAACAATCACTGCTTATTTTTAAGGGAAAAAATTATCATCAACACCTTATTAAATTGCTTATAGTTAAGTTACATAACATGTCCATGTATCTTCTGCATTGTGTCTACATCACTCAGACATGTGTATGCATGTGAATGGTGATTTTACATTACAATAGAATAAACAATACATATCTTTGCAATAGCATCATAGTTTGATCTGAATGACAAGATGGAAGCTACAAAGAACACAATTTTTCTCAAGTTTTTTTTAAAAAAAAAAAAAAAAAAAAACGTTGACATAGTGAATGTACTGGGACTTTCTTCTCCAATTCCCCTCTCTCCAAACACAGCATACAGTGCAACAAATGATTTCAGGTGGAGAATACACCATAGCTGATGATCATAAAGAAAAGAAGAAAGAATAGGGAGAGGAAATTAATAGTTATTACATGACTAATGAAGGAAAATTCAGACCCAACAACAAGAAGATAAACAGAAATTAACATCATATCATACTAATGTGTATAAACCAAGTTAAATTAAGCTTCCCAATAGTTTTTTTTTTTTCTATTTCCAAATTCTTCTTCCCCCTTTCTGTTTCATTTCAACTACTGACAGTGAGCAAAGAAGGAATAGCTGATAAGTTTGGTGTGGCATTCTTATCAGAACCATGATCTCTAATATTATTGTCTCTCTTGTTATCCTTTGAAGATGTTTTGCTTCCAAAAGCTCTCATAGGACTAGTAAATGCCCAACCCCAACTCCTACCCCTTCCATTATTCATGCCATCATTATCAGCAGAAGATGAAACCCAATAAGATGAAGATGATGATGAAGAAGAAGACGAAGTTAACATGAACCCACCAAATAAGCCACCACACATAACTCTTTCCTTCATGCAGTGATGATGGTGTCCACCACGGTTTGCAGCAGTAGCAGCTACCTTGGTCTTAGAGCCTTCACGTTGAGACTCCACCCTCCTGAGAGTGCAATCTCCAAACCCAGTAGAGATTCTCTCAAAGAAATCACCAGAGAAGCTCCTGCTACCACACCCAACAGATCTAGATCTTGAAACCTTGCGCTCCAGAGAAGCAGAGGCAGAAGCTGAAGCAGAAGCAGAATCACCCTCTTCTTCTTCTTCTTCTTCTTCCAAAACCGTGTCACTCTTCCTTCCCAAAGAAGAAGAACCCAAGCTGCTGCACTTGTCCCTCGAGGTGCATGAAGCTGCGTTACCTGCTGACATCCGTGGACTACCATTGCTGTTTTCCCTGAAGCTCTTGCTATCAAACTTCTTGGTGGTGGAAGAAGAAGATAAAGGAGATGAAGAGGGTTTTGAAGAGAGATAGAGAAAAGACCAAAACCAGTTTCTTTTTCTGGGACTGATGAAGTTGAAATCCTCAATGACTATGTCATCATCATCTTCTGCTTCATCCAAGAACTTCCCTCTTCTTCTTGGTGTAGCAGTGGACTTGCTGCGCTTGAATATGATATCAGAAGTAGCAGCAGCAGAAGATGAGTTAGTGGATATTGGGTTCTTCTTCTTGTTCTTCTTTGCTAGAAGGAAAGGGAGGCGTGACCGCATGTAATGTTCATGATATTGGTGATGATTAGTACCATTCTTTTTAGCAGAAGAAGTGGCAGCAGGTGCTGATGTTGTTTTGGAAGTGAAGGAAACTGAGGGATAAGTGGTGGTGGTGGTGGCAGAAGAAGAAGAAGCAGTGTTGGATCTGAAGGAAGGTGAAGAAGAAGAAGGAGAAGAAGAGGAAGAAGGACGGATAGGGAGAGGGGAAGAAGAGGAAACAAGCTTGCCAAGCTTCTCTTGAAGACAAAAGGCACAGATCCCACCTGGGTTGATGTTGTTGTTGTTGTTGTTGTTTCTGTGAGGATGGTTCATGCAATGCATTCCATCACTCATGTTGTCATCTTCACCTCCTGCACCAACCCTTCCTCCTCCTTTGTTTGATCCTTCCATGTGGATCATCCTAACTTGATTAACCCTTTCTTTGTGGGGTTCTTGTTAATGGTTGATCTTGATGCAAAAGTAGGTAGCTAGCTATAGATTTTACTTTGCAATAGATGATGATGATGTACTTTATCCACTGCTACTTTGAATGCTATTTGCATTAATAGAGATAGCAACACACCCGAGAGTGAGAGAAAGGGATGAAAGTAAAGAAATAAGTGATCAGAGGGGGTGGATGAAAAGGAGAGAAGAGAGAAATAAGAAAATGGGCATTGAAGTAAGGGTGGGAAAGATGATGGGTTAGAGGTAGTGGAACAGGGGAGACTCCCCAGGAGCACGTGGAACACTGACTAACAAATTTATTTAATAATAATAATAATAAAAGAGTAATGATATTTACATATCCAAAATTGAGACCTAAAGTTGATATATTGGTTAATCGGTATAAATATTTGGTTAATTCAATTCATTATATGATTAATCACGTATAAATATCTGATTAATTCATGATGATCCATTAATCATATAAAAAACTGAATTAACTAAATATTTGCATGTGATTAACTAAATATTTACATGATTATGGAAAATAAGCTTCGTATAACTCATTAACCATATAATAAACTGAATTAACAAAAAATTTATATATGTTTAACCAAGATTTCTTTGGATGTCAAACCCAGGTGTTCAAATATGGTTAGTGTAATAAAAAGTTACGTTATTTGATACTTAGAGTGTGTTTGGGAAAGAATATTTTCCCTTGTTTCAGCTGTTTTTTAGCTTAAAAGTTGTTTCATAGATAATCTAACATGTTTGGCATTTTGTTTAAATTAATAAAAAAGCCTTTTTAGGGGAAAAAAGCTGTTTTATGCCATCTAGTTTTTTCTAGCTTAAGATTATTGTGATTTAATTATTTTTCATTCTCAAAACACTCTTCCATGTTTATCCTAACAAAACTTATTTCTAAACAAATATTATTAAATTATACAAATAAATCCATACCCTTTTTCGTAATTTATTATATAAAAGTGATTTTTTTTGCACCACCCAAAAGAAATAGATTATCTTAAAATTGCTTTTCAGCAAATAGACCAAAACAAAAACAGATTTTGATTATAATCAATTATCACAATAATCAATTATACAAAAATTGATTATCAGCATAATCCTTTTTTTTCAGCTTTCCCAAACACACTCTTACAGTACAATATACAATATTTTATATAAAAAAAGAATTATACTTATGTATCGTTGAGTTTTTTCCTAATTGATGTCTAGCATTCTCTAAATTTTATATCGACTTTTACCTCGGTCATTTGCATAAAGTTAACCAATAATTATATTTTGACATTATGTATATACATACACTATATAGATAATGGGAAATTTAAAATAACATACTGTTCGATTCGATTTTAATTGCTTTCTTTACTATCAAATTAAATAAAGTTTAGATTGGATCTGTTGATTCAATTTATTACAATTTATCCACCCATAAACATGAGCTGATTTCCTGATGATTAACTAGTGAGTCGATTTAAGACATTGAATGTATTATTTTTTATATTTAATATTTGTTGGTTTTGTTATATCCTCGTGAAAACCTTCTTCCTAATAAATAATGAAAATGTATATTAAATGAGAAAAGCAATGAATTCAATATTTTAGAAATTTAAAACATGTAAAATTTTATTTATTTAGTATGTAGAAAAATTAATAGAAGGTTTGAGTAGGAGAATTTAGAATTAGGATTAATGAAATATATATTGTTAGGGAAGAAGTTTTAAAGTGACATCTATTAACATTTCGACATGTATGTTTTTATTTTAAGGATTAAAGTAGTATACTACTGTCAGTATAATAACTAAAAGAGAAAAATAATATCCATGCTGATTTATCAAGATATTATTGGATGTCAATATAAAAATTATTTGCACTGACAGTATATAGAAATTAAATTAATAGAATTATTCATATTTTTATTTAATATTAGGAGGATAATTTTAAATCTTCCCAATAGCATTTGAATGAGATAACATAAGTCTCTTCCAGCTTAATCATGGTTCTCGAGTTCGAATCTCGGCTCTGAGAATGCAGCAGCATTAAAACTCTTAAAGGTGAGATTTGCTGCTCTTATAGTCCTACCTGACTCGAAGGATTAATCTCTACACTTGTGCACATATACCTGGGAAGCCAAAAAAAAAAAAAAATTACAACAAAACAAAATTGTTCAACTGTTTAGTTTGGAGCTGGTCTTGACTTTTGAAAAAACATCCAAAAGCTATGGACAAATCCAAGGACATCATCGTCGTTATCATCACACTGAAGTGCGCTGGCGTTTATTCATACTGTAGGATGATAAATATGAGAAGATATTGACTCGACCTTATACCAAAACAAATTTGCATTATTATTAAGCCTTGAGGGAACAGCAAGAAATCCTCAAATTTTAATTATTAAGCCTTGAAGGAACAGCAGGAAATCCTCAGTTGCATGAAGATCAACTCCACCACCAATCAACACACTCGTATCCTCTACAGCATATCCATATCCTTTTTCATTTTTCCTGCTGATACAACATTTATGTGAAATTGATAGATGTAAAGTCTCCTTTACTTGCTACTGTGAGATAACTACCATTATATTTTTCATTAATTAAATGTAATAAATCGGGTGGTTATATTATCACCTCAGCTAACTCTTAACTTTAGTTATGTTATGTATTAAAGGATTACATTAAAATGGTAATACTTCTCAGTTCTCAGCTCATTTAAAATAGCTCAGGTGGAAATTAATTAAAAGTAGTGACGTAAAAAATATTAATTAATTTGGTAAACTTTTGGTTTCAAGAGTATCTGCAAAGGAAAATACTAAACGGTGCGAAATTCTTTTCGTGAAACGATAGACGAAAAGAAAATTGACGATGATGTTAAATGCGTTTCATTAGTTGGATAATTTGATTTTGAAGTATTTTAAAGGACCCACATGCATTTTAACTTTCGTCAAAATTCGTCACCAAACATTTCGCACTTAATAGCATCCCTCGCAAAATGTAGCGAGAGGTTTTTCAGTTTTCCTATAATGGAGAATGGGGAACTGCTATTGTATCACTTATAATATAAGTTTATGTTTGGTTTCACCTTGAAAATTTTCAAAATTAATTATGTCCTCTGTCAAACGTAATTCTGATAAAAAATGAGATGTTTGATTATTGACAGGTAAAATTGATTTTGCCTCCAGAAACGATTCTGACCAGAAGCTATTTGAGTTGAGTTGAAAATTTTACACTAAGTTTTACATCAAACTTGCTTTCAAAATAAAAATATCCAAATATAAATCACTTCACTTCAAACTTAAGTCTAATCAAATCAATTTTACAAAATCAATTACATTCAAAATCACTTTTATATAATGTTCATCCAAACGTATACTAAGAGTATGTTTGGGAAAGATTATTTTCCCTCGTTTCAGCTATTTTTTAGCTTAAAAGCTGTTTCATAGATAATATATTATGTTTGGCATTTCGCTTAAATTTATAAAAAGGCTTTTTTTAGGGGGAAAAAGCTGTTTTATGCCATCTAGTTTTTTCTAGCTTAAGATTATTGTGATTTGATTATTTTTCATTCTCAAAATTATCTTCCCTGTTTACCCCTACAAAACTACCTTCTAAACAAATATTATTAAATTATACAAATAACTCCATACCCTTTTTCCTAATTTATTATATAAAAGTGATTTTTTTTGCACCACCCAAACGAAATAGATTATCTTAAAATCGCTTTTCAGCAAACAGTCCAAAACAAAAACAGATTCTGATTATAATCGATTATCACAATAATCGATTATATAAAAATTAATTATCAGCATAATCTTTTTTTTTCCAGCTTTCTCAAACACACTCTAACTCGTAAACCGAGTTCGAATCATCTCCATCTAGCAAACTCGAGCTATTCCCATGTGGGTAATTAGATGAGACAATTATCAATCGGTTTCCGAAACTTCAACTGAAAAAAATGGAATATATGATTTCTACATATCAAAAGTTTTTAAATTACTTTTTTTATATTATAATTAAAGAAAGGACAGATTTTCTACAAGATCATGCAATGTTCTGAAAGCCTACTCATAAACTAGAGCAATCTATCAGCGGAAGTGAAAAAGGTAGACACCAAAATTTTTGTGTAAAAAGTATGGGAGATGCACAGAGGACCACAATTCCTGGTCACGAGGAGACACATGAAACAAAAATGTGTGCTGACGAGGGTTCAACACTTTTGTGAGGGTGAGGTGCTAGAGTTTCATCCTCTCAAGGGCCACACTTACAGGATGTCAATCATCTTTGAAAACATGTTGAGTTTTTCTTGCTAATTAAATTTGGTGCTACACAATAGGAGAAATCAAGATTTCTATAGTTGTGGTTTCAGGTTATCTTGTGTTTATCACTATTGTGGACAACTCTGACAAATATAACTAATGCAACTGCAACTGGAACCAAGATATTGGGATATTATGGAGACTAAGTTGCAGCTTTAGTATATGTTTGGTTCCATGACGAGAACAAGCAATAGTGAGTTTGAAGTGGTCAAACATTGGTTTGATCAAGAGCCTGTTTGTTATTGCTTATTTTGCTAAAAAAAATTATTTTTTTAACCATAAAATCATTTTTTTAAAATTTTTAGTGTGTTTGTTTTTGCTTCTGAAAATAATCAAAAGCTGAAAAAAAATCACTTTTTTTGGTTAGAATGAAAAGTAATTTTCATTAGCTTTTAGAAAAAATCATTTTTTATAACCGACTACTTTAATAAAAAAAAATTGATTTTTATGATTGTAAACAAACACAAATCTGTTTCTGCTTTTTTTTAAAAATCTCTAAAAATAATCACTGAATTATTTTGTAACAAAATCATTTATTTTTTAAACTTAAACAAACAGGCTCCAAATTTGAGATATTTGGCTCTTTGTTTGAGAAGCAATTATACCTTCGAGAATTGATACTCAAATAAGCAACTTGGAGTAGGTTCTGCTTTTAGGTTGAAAAACTATACTAACTTTTATATCAAACTTATTTTTAAAATAACAACATTCAAACATAAATCACTTCACTTCAAACTCAATTATATTCAAATCAATTTTATAAAATCAATTTCATTCAAAATCACGTTTGTCAAACATTCATTCAAACACAAACTTAATTGCTTTTGCAAACCCCATTTTAAAACCCAAGTCTTGATTGTAAGTTTGTATAGTAACTGATAGACACGCATTCTATAGGTCAATTGTTGATGGTCTCCAATATGTGACTGTTACTCGACCAGAGATCACTTTTGCAGTCAATAAAGTCTGCCAATATATGCATTCCCCTAAGATTCATCATTGGCAAGCTACAAAGCGTATTCTGAAGTATCTTGCTAGCACTTTGCATCATGGTTTGCTCAT